>OY365807.1:24703209-25088209 GCA_959347315.1 Bimastos eiseni
CAAACAACCTTAGGCTTCTTCTTCTTCAAACTCACAAAATATGGTCAAGGGAAACGCCAAAAGATATCATCCAGCTTGCTCTTCCCTATTTCATCGACCTTCGATCTGACCTTCATTCTGACCAATCAATCACCTTCGCAGTGAAGGTTTGGACTTTGAAGGATGCACAATGAACTTGTCTATAGTCCAAAGCACTTACATGTAAACCACGCCCAAAAGCTCTAGTATAATATAATCTGGACTTCAAATTATCATACTTACGTAACTGTTGCATAAAAACAATACGGAAGCGTTTAGTCCGAATTATTTGTAAGATACCATTCACAGTTTCAAATAATGCTCTATTTTCTCAAACTGGGTTTACTACATCATGAATGATCAAACAAATTGCAAACTGGTATATTTATGTATTGGTCACTGCCTGAGATATGTTTTACCTAATGATTTTATAGAAATTCAGAAAAACATGGTCATCAAACTATAGATGAGTGGACACGTGTATAGGGCTACCAGCGTATACCACCAACGCGGCATAGAACTGCCATGGGACAGTGGAATGTTTAGATCAGAGGAATTTTACTCTAATTCTCTTCCAAACAAACTTACTGGTTTACTGACGGTGTATCAGTTTATACGGAAATTGAAGACATTTATAATGGAGACACTATATTATGCACACACTTGATTGTATGATATTGTATATGTGCACTAGCTTTATGAGTTTATGGGTTGTTTCTGTTTTTCTTTCAGTTTCTGTTTGATATGTAAATAACAAATGACTGATCACGATTAGTGCAAGCTACCACTGAAGTGATGAATTATATGTATTGGAGATTGAGAGACTTCGATAGCGGAACAATATGTTCTTTTGTAAACTTGACTTACATGACTGTACTATCGACTCAAAGTAAAGGCGCTGTGACTGAAACAGCTGATTTCGTGAAATATTTCGCAAGACTTGTCTTTGAAAATTTGTTTAGACGCATTCAGTCCGTTTAGTATTACATGGGCAAATGTAGACTTTCCCATTTACGACCTATGCAGGCCTAGTATTTTGACTGCTGCAAAGACCTAATAGCATAGGGGCCTAAAAAGCCCAGGTTAGTTTGCATTCCCTTGCTTTCAACCTTGAATCCAAGCGCCTGCAACCTATCCAAAATTCAGTCACTGGCCAGAACCGTCACCAGAACGCGCAAGCATCGTCACTGATTCACATCTTTCCTAGGCCTATCCTCAAATCGCAAGAATGCCTAAAAATTACAGAGCGCAGCCACTTCAAAGTCCTATTCCTGACATAGGCCTACAACTCTTACAATACTCCCAGTCCAAATATCCTTGCGAACTCTTCAGCATACAGTCAACAAGCTCTACCCGATCCTCCTCCTGTCTCACTCTCGAGCCCTGGTCACTACTCATCTGTGGAGCTCCCATGAATAGAATCATATTTATCACCCCAAGGTCCCACCACGTGCGTCTCAGGAACGATCTGCCTCCTGAATTCCGCACCTTTTCTGTTAATCCACCTTCACATGCATGACTGCCATTTACTAACCATAGTAGACCTAACCAACATGTCTCTGACTTTCCACTCAACACTAGCCTGACCTCTACAAAAACTCTTACCCTGATTCATAAAGTCATTCGCCTTCCAGTTTTCGACATAAAAAGCACCCGCCTCAACAGCTACTCTGCCTCCTCTGGCTGACTAACCTCCTTCAGACAACCTCTATGATTTTACGCAGCGCTCGTTCGTAAGCTGGTGCCCCGTGCCTGACCTTGGAGTGGCGCTCAAGTTTGAAGTCTACGATAGCATTAATTTAGTCGGATCTTGGCAAACTATAGAAGATGTTATAAAGTGCTCCAATGCCCCTGTCATATATATATATATATATATATATATATATATATATATATATATATATATATATATATATATATATATATATATATATATATGTACATAATATAGTAACTTATATATATATATATATATACATATATACACATATAGCCTGTAAATGTAACGCATAAAGTACGTTAAACAGAAGCAATCTTTAATGCCATTACTACGTGATATACGCATATTTGGCGCTATAGTTTATATCCCCATTCAGACTGTATAGCTGTACAAACTCGCTCTGAACCGGCCAACTCAATCTTGCCCATGGACATAGTTCCTACAGCTTGTAAGTAGGCCTATGGGCATGCATGCAGTCATCCCTGCACCGATAAAATGGAAAAAATAACAGGCTGTGTTTTTAATTTACGCAAAGCATTCTGAAAATGCGGAAAACACGTGCAGGCGTGCGACCCAAACGTACGAATAAACGATGAGTCCGACTATTTTTTAGGGCAGATCAGTTGCAATGGCAACCATAAACGAAGAGTTACGCTCAACTTGACCTTCTAAAATAAATGCTTGTTTTAGAAGAGTTCACACCACGTCAAATAAATAAAGGCACGAGAGGAATAAAACAACGCTAAAGGGATCTACACATGGGCCTAATTTATCGCATCGTATCTTTAGATTTATATAGCTCCTCTTCAACTCATTATGTTCTACAAACTCAGCTGAGCTCGAGAAAGGGGTCATCCATGCACACCCACAAGTTGTCTAAACGCAACAGATTCTCACCGGAAGTTAGGCCGACAAACCAGCATGCACGTCATTCTGGTACTAGACCACCGTGCAGTGGCGTAGCTAGAGCTTCGAGATTTGGGGGGGCGGGGGGGGGGCAAAAGTCCTTAACGACTAGGGCGTTTGGGAGCCTGCGAAATTTTGAGCATTTGATGCCAAATGGAGTTTTGGGCTCTTGTTTACCTCATATTTTAAAACCATTCTTTCAAAATAAAAGTACCTAGATTATCTCGAAGTGTGAAAAAGTTTGAATATAAGGAAGCTGAGAATTTAGACGCCAAATGGCGTTAAAACGCTTGGCGTTCGCAGTCGAAGCATTGGAAATTAGTGTCTTTCTAGACTTCAACTGCAAGCCAAGTGAGATCACGGTGTATCTTACGCCACGAGTGAGATGAAGTTAATTAAGTTTTAAAGTAAAACTAGCCTTGCTACACAATTTCATCTATAAATGCATTTATGTGTAGGGCTGTTTACAAAATAGGCGGCCTATACAGTGGCTTTGTCAGAACTTGGGAGATTGGGGGAGCAAGTCATAATGACTAAGGCGTTTCTAAATCTGGGTCTGGGGCTACGCCCCAGTATCCTGCCCAATTTTAAGCATTTGATGCCAAGTGAAGTACATTTTGGACTCTTGTTTACCACTTTTTAAACTATAATTTCAAACTAAATGTATCTAAATCATCTCGATTTGTGACAAAATTGACTACATTATAAGCAGAGGACCTTTACTGTGAAATGTCAAATTACAAATCTTGTAGAGCACACCCCTCCATATAAAAACTTCGGTTTTGCACAAATCCCAAGACCCAGCCTTGGCCGGGATGGGCAGCTGCCCCCTTGCCCCCGTGGCGACGCTAATGCCAGTGTGCTCTAGTTATTAATCTTTCTTTACAACGCACATTATGGATCCCAACGACAAATATGTATATAAGCAAACGCATGTGTTAAGTACTAAAGTTTAACTGCAAGCTATCAATAATGCCATTTAAGCCATCAAGCCATCTATAAAAATTCTCTCCATGACTCATGGCTCCAAATGGTTGATCGGATTCAGAGCGCATTTCTGAACATTTCTAAAGTGGGCATTATCAAATTCCAGTTGTAGACCTATTGTAGAAGCTTTTGCAGAGTATGACAGACACCTGTATTTATGTAAAGTGAAATTTTTTTACGAAAAATTGTATAAGTTTACTAGAGTGAAGCATCAAACAGTTTAGCTATGATGTTTCAAGCCTTGATTAGCGTTAAAAACCGTCATATTTGTTTGCAAAGTCGACCTTTCTCTCTTATCTATTACTCTTGTTTATAACTGTTTGCAAAGTTAGTCATAGCCTGATGGCCTCATGCGACGCTGCGTGACGTAAAACTGTAAGCCAAAAACTGTATTATAGTAGCTGGCAGAAATCATAAAAAATAGATCGTGTTAAAGCAGGAAGAAGTTGTAAGTAAGATTCTGTGTTAATCGTATGAACCCGTGCAGAGGCGGCGATCTTGTTTGACAGGTGGGGGAGGACACCCAATGAAAAAGGTAGGAAATGTGGGGAGGACACACATATAATGTGTCCCCTCCCTGTAAAAGGTGGGGACTTGTCCCCTTTGACCCCCCCCCGGGATGGCAGTAGCTCCTGGAGTTCGGGACTACTGGTGTGGTGTCAAAATCCATATGAAAACGAAGCAGTGGATTACTCATTTTGTATTGTGTGTCATTTGCTCTAGTTTAATAGGTAATAATAACTGATAACTGTAACTAACAGCTGTCTTTCTGTCTCTTAGGACTGACCTTGGATTTTACCTGATTTCGGATTTGTTTTGGTACATACGTTCATGAAATAGTTGTACTTTTATAGTCATTGGAGATACAGATAATACCATCCATAGCTGATTGATTAGACAAACAGCCAATTCTAATTGATTAGCTATAAGATTTTTTAAATTATAATCGATAATTAATTGAACTAACCTTTCCCATCCTTGATTCCGTTTTTTTAATAAATCGTGCACAAATATAAAATAAAAATCCTACCAATTTATTTTCACTCGCCAAGGTAATCGACAACAGAGCACGCTCATTCCACGGAGGCCACTGCACTCCCGTTCACCAATCGTACTCAAATAAGCCACTTACTTGATTCACAACAGCAAACACAGCATGTAGACAGAAAACTCGCTGACACTGTTGTGCAGGTCTAGTTATGCAAACATGAACCACATAATGGCATTTCCACATCAAACACAGATATGCAGGCTACTTGCGATGAATTCCCTGCAAGACAATGTCTATATGTGAGCATTCTTACCACGTTTATTTCTTTTTACTCGAGTCACTACAGTTGTTTGTTGCCAGTGATGGACTGTCATGCTCACCATTCACTATCTCTTCAGAGATTCAATGTAGTTATGCTTTGTTGTTTCATTCTCACTGCATTCTTCTTTGCCATCCAAACAGTTTGCCATTCACTCTCACCACTTACTTTCATTTAAGAGTTTAACTGCTGCCACTGTCAGATGGATATATCATTATTATAATTCATACCCTACAACAGGCATCCCTTCCAAGTGGACAAATAATGCAACTCTCTCACTCAACTTCTTTCAGAGGAACCAAATTCTCATCAAAGCTTATCACAAATCCTAAGCCACCCAAACCAAGGACTCATTTCACACATATCAAATATGACAACTCGGCCAAGAATCAGACGTCAATTCACTCCGAACTCTCACTTCAATCAATCTCAATTCATCAAAGGATTGAAACATAGCCTTCATCGCATGAGAAAAAAGAGCAGCTTTGAGTTTCACACAACGCATAGAAACCACGTGAACTGCTGAGCCAATAGGAAAAGCCATATTTCCAATAGGAATCATTTTTACAGATACATGTCATGGTTCAAATGTTGGAAGAAATTTAAAAAGAAATGCAAATCATACTGGAAATGCAGGGGATCAACAAAAGACAGGGTAGAAGGCTCAACATTCCACTTCACAGACCTGGAAAACCAGCTACACAAGAATTACTACATGGAGATTCCAAAGGCTTAGTCGTGTACATGTGTCAGCAAACAGTACAGCAAAATGACAGTGGTAAAACACATGTACATGCTATATTTACCTGCAGAAAAACACAGTACTGTAAAATTCACAAAACACCAGTGGGTCAAACTGTACAAAGTTTCCACTAAACAATGACAGTACTATTGCATCCTGCCAAACACAAATTGTGGCAAAGAAGTGCAAAGAAAGTTTTGCCTCCAGAATTATACAATACTTCTCAGATGGAGGCTTTACAGTGAAATCAAGCCTACTTATCGTCATCACTTCCTCAGCAATTTAATAAAATGGCTCTCAGTATTACAGTACAGTTGATTCAGTAGATATTGCCCAAGAAAACCAAAAAATAATTGTTACAGCAGTTCAGTTTACAGACTTGCATGAAGGAAATAGGAAATCTATCTCACTCTCTCACTCTCAATTCCTGTGATAAAAGGACCCTTATCAATAAACAATCAAGGACTTTCAATTCAGGGCAATGAAATTTCAATTTCAAGGAAGCACGGCAAAGACAGAATGCACATAACGAAGCAAACAACAGAAAGTACATAAAGCAATATTATCTTACAGCCTGATTCACAGTGTCACAAAATGCGTAGGGTAGATTGGCAACCTTTTCAGGTGAAAGCAGCTTATAAAATAAAAACCATTGCTGTTTGGTCAACCTTGCCAAACAACCAATGTACTATTTAGGAATGGAAATGACAACTATGGTTATCAGAGAATGAAACAGCACCACAGTCACTAGGGCAAGAATTAGAAAAAACCAAGAACACTGCAGCAAATAGCAAGAGCATGGTTTGAAAAGAACTAACAATAAAGGGACAGAAGACGACAATGGGCCTTGGAACACATATACAACTAACAAAGCAATTCCACTCATGCAAACTTTTCAGCAAAAGAAGCTTATAAGCACAAGAAACACACTATTAAACACCCGGTTTCTGGAATAAAGGTCAGTCAGTGAACTATTCACACAGAAGCGTTCCTTTAAAAACACACACCACTACAAAATGTCACAAATCAACATCACTTCCAAGAAGACAGACTCGTCCCCACTCTCTCTCTCACTCACTCACTCCAGCTCACTTCCAGGCTTGCACTCGCTCTCATCCTAGTAACCACTGCCGTCATTCATTCCACCTCTACTTACCACGTTCGACGATTTTCCTGCACCTCCGGGACCGCGTCCTCCTGTGTTACCTCCTGCCCCACCTTGGGTCATCATGCCCATGACTCCCCAGCCTCCATGTGCCAGGGCAGCTTGTGCAGCAGCCATAACAGCCTGGTTAAACGCTGCTCCCAAACTACCATAATCAATCGGATTCTGGCTCGCACCTCCAGGTCCCATCCCGAATCCTTGTTCACCTCCTCTTGGTCCATAGCCACCTCCCCACCCCTCAGCACCACCGTATCCTCCTTGGTCCCACTTAGACTTGCTGCCGGAACCCTTAGGTGATGCGCTGCTACAGTGAACACTGGTACCCTTGATGATGAAATCTTCGCCACAGACGCTGTGTGCCACCTTGGGGTCAGCAAATGTGACAAACGCAAAGGCGCGGAACGGCTTTGGAATAAAGACATCAAGCACTTCTCCGTAGTTGTTGAAGAATTCGCGCAGATCGTCTGTCGTCAGGTCCTCTGTGCATCTTCCAACAAAGACTTTACGACTTGTTGGCATCTGCCCACCGTCCTGAAGAGAACAAAGGAAACATAGGCAAAATCAGATACCAAATGGATCATTTTGTTGATGTACAAACATGACAAAAGCAATCCACAATCTTAACTTGCAGGTTTCATGCTCTGCAATAAACTGTCAATTTCAGCCGACACACTTTATACTAAAGAAACAGATGCTGCAACAGTGAAAACAATTAACTCCCCAAACAATAGTTGCACATAAACAGCGTTTTATTGCATTACCAATTTGCAAACATACAATTATTTCACTCACTCTATGTGATTAGAATTCCCATCTTCAGTCAGGTTTAACAACACATCACAAAGCAGGTAAAATTTAATTATTGTTACAATCACATGCAAATTAAGTTTTGAAAATAACTTTCCAAGTAGCTTTTAACATTCATTTGTGCAGTACAATATAATTTACACAATTTGCACAAATGCTTGATACAATTATAGTACTCAATTATAAAGAGTTTAGACAATAACTTCGGAAAATTGTAAAAAAAGGAATAACATAAGAGTCTTGGTACATAGATACAAGACATTGATCGAGTCACACAGTTCGACTTTCGTATACTAAGATCGCTTAACTGCAATCCAAGTCTATTTCAAGGGAAACTGAGTTACCTACCTTTGAGTTTGGTATGCTGACATCACACCATCTGTTGTCTATGAGATGTCGCTGAGACAGACATCGCAGTTGGGCATCATACTCAGCGAAGCGAACAAACCCAAATCCTTTGGATCGATTTGTCTTCAAATCCCGTTTCACCTAAACAAAGGCAAAAATCAATCATGCTAAAGACCACTGTAATTATCGATTACTATTTAACAAAATGACACGGTTACCAATGGTGTAATAAAGGGTTTCTGTGCCAAGGGTCAAGACTTAATGGATTGCCTTTTTAATATTACTATTTGAATGTAGGCCTAATCATTCAAATCACAGAACTATGTATCAAATCACAGAACCAGAGTATTATTCATTTAATACAATAAAAAACAATTACTATGATATGGGCTCTAGACTTAATTCAATGGTTTTTTGTCCAGTAGTGACAAAACAGAATTCAACAAGGTACTTCTAAATACGTAGAGTCTAAATATGTAAAGATACATTTAAAGGACAACATAGTCATCAGAGAGAGCTTTCATCTGCATAAAAATTTTGCTATTGTAACACTAACATATTGTCTACTAGTGCCTAAATCTTAGACTCTAGCAGACAATTTATTATGTACATGAAAAAACATAGTTTTTGATGCAAAGCATCTTCACATCAAACTTTTCATATCAGTTAACAGTGATCAATGTTCACAGTATTGCAATGCACTTCATAAACTGGCAGACCCATAGCCAGTAAGAAAGAGTAAGATGTCCAAAAGCATTTCAACTTCAAAATCGTAACCACCAAAGTTGCAAACAACCGAAGCCCTGACTGTATTGAGTTCCATGGCTATGGGCCTGTGTGGTTTGTACATGAAATAGGATAGAAAGAAAAAAAATATTATAGTTTAATTAGCACATAATTAATATTTTTTTAAATTTTGAAAATGTTGTTTGTTATATACAATATACATCACTCCTGAAACATGTTCTATATCTTCAATATTAATCAAAATCACGAAACACTACCTGAACCATTAATAATTCGCCGAATTGGGAAAAGTATTCTTTAAGATCTTCTTCAGTGCTCTTCCATGGCAGACCAAGAACAATTAGATCACTACATTTCAACTTCTCTACTTTTTTTGTTTTTGCTGATGGCTTTTCCAATCCTTCTTCACCTTTTCGTTTGTTTTCTGCGAAGGATAAATGTAAATCAAAACAAACAGTTAGAAGCCAAGTACGCAGATAAAACTGACCAATGTCCATTGCCCTCCTCCAACCTTGAAATTTATCTTTTACCTAAAAATGTATCACATGAAATTGTCTGCACCATACAACTGCATCTAAGTTCAGTCCAGGCATCAAGTGTTTGTCTATTCATTAATATTTGATTATAAAAGACTTTCCTTTTCCCTACCTCACATTCCATGCAAAACTAATCCAGAAAACTGGTAACTACAGTTATAAGTGAAGGAATTGAAAATGAAAGTAGCAATGTTATAGATGCGAAACGTGACTGAAGGTCACTAGTATTCAAAATTTGAGGGCCGTCTGGCAGTCCCCTCTCGTCACTTCATCTGGTAGAATTTCATTTCATGTCTGGTAAGTTATGAATAACAACAGGCTGCAAGCTCTCTTGTATGCTAGGGCATAACCGAGTAGATAATTTCCACCGAGTACCGAATCTGAGTATTTGGATGAACTATTTGCCGGATCCGGGTACGAACCGAATAGTAGCGGCAAATCTGGTCGGCGAGTATTGGTGGCGCTGGCCTTGAAAATTTCGTATGCAATAGCAGCAATACGCATGTTCCGTACATGATGTTCATTTAAAACATATTGAAAGATGTAAAAAAAATTTATCTTTTATCTTTCTTTTGGTTCGCAATTGCGTATTTTGCGTTCATGCAGCGCTGCCACTACCAGCGAGTACCATCTGTAGGCAAAGCGTGGTTAACCTGCCACATGCACAGCTATGGAGAACTATCTATAGTCAATGCAGAGTCTATAGCAATACCCTTCATATAGCGTATTGTTGCACTCTAGGATATAACAATATATTTATTATTTAATAACTTTATTTGTGAAAAAACCGTAAAACCTTGTTATAAAATTTGAAATATGAAGGCATCAACAACGTCTTTACTCTCTACTGTTTACCGGAAAGTGGGTGGAGCCAATTCACGCGGGAAAATTACTGATTTGGTTGTCACCTGGGGAATGCAACCAAAAGAAATTAAAACGTATAAATTAACATTATTCTAAAGAAAATTCAATTGAACGTTAAGTTCTTGTTTAATTAATCAATAACTTAGAAGTAAGTCCATTACTCTTAAATTTATTTGAGGAAAAAAAATTATTTTATCAAAAAAATTATTTTTTTCAAAAAAGTTATTTTAGATATTTGCGGGTGTAATATTTGCCGAGGCAAATACTTCCGAATAGTCCAATATTCGGCCAAGGCAAATGTCTGAGGCGATTTCCGATTATGCCCTATTGTATGCATGTCACAAATTTATAGTGTTAAATAATTGCTTGCAAGAAATAGACATATTTGATAAAACTCTACTATCACTCTTTAACTTGTCATATCCTTAATACATATATATGGAAGTAACATGGTATTTTACCTGTCTATTGACTTTTAATAGGACCTCTCCGAAGAATTATAAAATTGTGGATTGGGGTTTTAATTTTACACCAAATTGTGCCCAGTCAACATCATCAAAGCCTATGTATGCCCTGACATCGACAGCTACACACAATGAATATCACCGGTTTCAGCTTATATGCGCGATGTCCTTCACTGGCTACCGGTCCAACAGCGCATTACTTTAAGCATTGCAACACTAGTCTGGCGGTGTCTCTCTGATTGTGTGCCATCCTACTTCACTGAACTGCTTCGTTCGGTGGCTGAACTCCTTTTGCATAGAGCTCTGTGCTCTTCTGCTAAAGGCGAGCTTCTGGTGTCCAGAGCCTGCTCGTCGCTAAAGCTGCGTCGAGCTTTCTCAGTGGCTGGTCCATCCACCTGGAATGGGCTCCCGGTTGCCCTCTGTCTTCCCCCTTACAATGACCTACCTACCTTTTGTAAGCTGCTAAAGTCATTTCTTTTTTGGTTGTGGATGGGCTGGGAGCACCTCTGAGTAGTCACCCTTGAAGAGGAGCTATATAAATTATTGAAATGAATGAATCAATGAATGAATGAATAGTATAGAATACAGAAATCGTATAGTATACTACAGCATAAAAGTATAAACACAAGACCCATACCCCTGTAAGGTTGACTAGTCCTTCCTTTGCTAGGTGGCAGCAATTGTTAAAATAAGAACACAACATAATGGGCGCCTTGCATGGTCGCTGACAGTTAAATGTGACTCCTGTAATAACTTGTCATTATTTGTTCATACAATGTGTGTAATCACACTGCGGTTTGTCAGTTTGAAATTAAACGAATATTATTATTATTTTTATAAGGTGAACTCATCTGTTTATGTCATTTGAATGATTAGAATAAATAAATTGTGAAAAGGCCCCACATTTAGAAAAATGGTCTCAGAGTTAGTGGTCGCTTCTGTGCTCCACCCTTACCAATGCCACTTAGAAGAATTCTTGACAACATGAAAGAAAAATCAGAGTAAATTTGCTCAAAGCATAAGACGCATAAACAAATTTTGATCTATTGATGGTTATGGTAAAATGCAGGAATTTCCAGACTACAGAAGTTTATAAATGATACACAAGTTATCAGGTATCCAAACATGTCTGATAAACAGGTTGTTCTGTGAAGACTCCAATGGTTGGGCCAAGTGGGGAAATGCGTTGATCGAATCTAACACAATGCATGGTTTGAAGGACTAAAGAAACAAAGCAAGACCAAGACTGTGTTGGATAGACAAAATCACATGGACTTAACACGACATCAACACTGAGAGAAGCAACTGGCTTGACAAAGAGATCTATGAAGATAATTTATTCGCAACCACTACTGCCAAACTGCTGATGTCAGGAACTGATGATGATGACGACGACGATGATAGTTACCTGCACCGTTTGCCCCTTTAGGGTACACGATTAGATATACGTGAGTGCCCCAGTAGTCATCAGGAGGATAGAGCGTCCCTTCTACCAGACGTACTCCGCGCATAGCATTCGTGGCAGGATTACGAAACTTAAGACCGCAGGCACCGGGGAACTGGGCGACCAACGTGGACAGGAGTAAAGTACCGTCCTCTTCAGTCGGTATCTCCATCGGCTCCTCCTGCTCATCCTCAGCAACGTGCAAGTATTCGCCCATTTCAGTCCAGGTGGTTAAAATTTAATATGCAACGTAGGTTAAGCACGATTTAGAAGAAAATTAACAACAGCAGAATCTATCTTCCCAAACAAAAGTGTTTCTCGCGAAGATCTCGTTGGCGAGATATCAGAAAAGAGCCGTCACAAACCGAGCACCAGTTTAATCACTAGGGTATCGTTAAAACTTAAGCACTTTTTCAAGCACTTAATTAAGTCAGAATTGTGAATGCCTATTATAGTACAATTGATCTTAGACGCTTACAGATGGATAATAAATAATAATATCGTCGCTTTAAATTTCAAACTGACAAACCACAGTATGCCAAAATTGACGTATTGGTAATGGTCTTGAAAGACCAAGGGTGTAAAACCAAGACTTTGAACCTCAAGACAAAGACTTTGAACCTTAATGCCAAGACCTTTGGCCACAAGACCCAGACCAAGCCTTTTAAAAACAAACTCGAGTGCACTCAAGCCAACACCTTGGTCTCAAGGAAAATAAGACTGATTGATATGTGTGGCCGATTGGTTAGAGCGGTTGGCCCGTAACACTCGATCAGTGTGCGCTGAGTGAGTGGCCGGGTTCGACTCTCGTCCGAGGCGTCAGTCACTGTGTAGGGACCTTGAGCAAGTCCTTCGCGTACAATTGCTCTGCATTACAACTGCAGTTGCGTCGTCGAGACGTGTGTGCGCTTTCAAGCACGACTTTTCGTGTTAAAGCGCGTTAACGTACTCGCTGATCAATTGCTGAAATAATTGCGCAAACACACTGTAGCATTGCCGAACATCTCCAACAAAGACCAAGAGCTTACATTTGCACCACACATTCACCGTCTCCTGTGTCACTGTGTGATTCGTGATAAAAGTTGCGTCAGCTCCGCACGTTACTCGCTCGATAACTCCAGACGCCACCGCTACACTTGTCCTGACTGATATAAGTTTATTTAACAACGCATCCATAACAACGATGATATGCGTCAAACAAGTACAAGTATACAAGGTACATATTTACGTTTAGGATAAGTGTCTTAATTGTCTGTTCTAGTTTAATGTTTTTTAGGCAATGGTATGCAATATATTATAATATTGTGCAGTAATGTTCACACTAAGTTGTTCATTGTCCATTTACAGGTCGGCAGTCCTACATCTTCCGACCAGAAACTGCCAGCCACTTGTAGATGGTGTCCAAGCAGCTGGTTTGACTGAGTGCAGTGCTCAGTTGGTATGGCCAGTTTTTCCGTGCGCACATCCGGATGAGTTCGTCCTGGAGGACCAGCTGGGCCGGGCAGCGTATTAACATTCTATATACGAATTCAGATATGCATATTCATGACCTATGAGTCCTCTTGTTCAGTGGATGCTGGAGAGGCGCTAATAATAATGTCCTTTAAAATATGTATGGTCGTTGCTTGCCCCCAACACAACAGCCAAGATGGTGGATAGTGGCTTAATTTGTGAACTTCCTTTTCAAAATGAGTGCATAACTAATAGCGAAAAGAAAGTTGAAATTAGAGCGAAGCTAAGATGTGCAGAGGATGTTCACACGTCGCTGCGTTGTTACGTTGTTATTTAACGGCGCGTAAGCCATGGAGGTCAAGTGTTGAAAGAGCAGCCCTTTATTCTGCATACATATACATATAAATGGTAATAAATTTAAACTAAGTTTTATCAAGGGCGTTAAAGAATTATAAACAAGAAAAGCAATTATAAAACGCATAACTAAATAATCAGCCACGTGTTTGCTCATTAGTAATACGTCACTGGTAATGAATATTTATTAACCTACCCTGTCATCCAATGAACAGCAGGACTTATGAATATGCATATCTGAATTCGTATATAGAATGTTAATACGCGGCCGGGCACTCCAGCAGGAAGTGGCGCACGGTTTCCTGGACGTCACCGCACTCGTCGCAGTTCCCGGTCGGGTGGCGGCCCCACAGCTTCAGCTGTGGGTTTAGGAGACAATGGCCCAGCCGGAGTCTGGTTATGGTGACTTCCTTCCTCCGGTTGGGATCGTTGTATTGCTTTGCCATCCCGACGTTCGGCTCCAGGGCTGGGTAATGCGAACCAGTGTCGGAGGTGGTCCAGTCAGCTTGCCACCTCCGAAGGAAGTGGTCTTTGTACATCGCTCGAGCTTCCTGGAGCTCTAGCGTCGTCGGGATGGCGATGACGTCGTTATTTAGCGCTCGCTTGCAGAGGGTGTCAGCGGTCGCGTTTCCCTCGATGCCGATATGTCCGGGGATCCAGACCAGGGTTGCGGTTGACTGGGTGCGTTGAGCGTAGGCGTCCAGCTGCTGTGGTCTGGCAGCGGACTGCTGTCGCTCAACGCTCTGGATCGAGGGAGTCGGAGAAGATGACGAGATGGTGTGCATCTGCGCTGGTGGCCCATTCCACAGCCCTCTTTATGGCCTCCAGTTCAGCTGCCAGGACCGATGAGCCGTCGCTCATTCGGCAGCTTTCGTGATGGCCGCTAGAGGGCACGTAGAATGAGCACGATACCCTACCTGCTGCGTTCTTGGCTCCATCCGTGTAGACAGCCACTCGCGCGTCGTAGGAGCGGGTGTTTTTTGACCAGATCCCTCTTTTTCAGAGGGTCGTTCAGGTCGCTGATCTTCTGTGTCAGAATGGTGTCTATCACAGATGGTCGCAGCAGCCACGGTGGTGTTGTGGTGCAGGCGAGCGGTTGGATCTTTGGTGCTTCGATCTCTTGGTCGATCAGTCTTGCCTTGATGCGGATGGGGTCGGTGTCGTCTTTTGCGCTTTTCAGCTTCCGACCGCTGATGATGGATTGCGTCGGGTGGCTTGGGATCGCGTTGACCTTCGTGATGAGCTCCATCATCAACCGTTTGCGCCGTAGGTCGAGTGGCACTTCTCTGCATTCTACCTGCAGTGCAGCCAGACTCGTTCCTCGGAGCGCTCCAGAAGCGATACTCAGTGCCTTGTACTGGATTGTACTAAGCACCTTTTTCTGATTTCTGGAAGCGCTGTCGTAGGCGACGCAGCCGTAGTCGATGACGGAGCGGATGAGAGCACGGTATATCACCAGTAGGGTGTCTTTCGATGCTCACCAGTGCGAGCCCACAATAGCGCGCATCAGTTGAGGCGCTTCTTGCAGCGATCAGCGATGTAGCTGATGTGGTCGCACCAGGTGAGATGTTGGTCGAAGATCACTTGTCCATTCCCTCATCAAATTATATACTGCTGCTCACTCTATGTAGGCCTCCAAACTGGGCGGTTGCGGTGCCTGGACCGGGTCCTGCGTTTTGCTGCACGTCTTGTCGGTCGCATTTCGAAATGTATCCACATCTCCGGTTAGATGCTGGATGCGCTCCGATACAGCCACTTCTTTAGCAGCGATTCTCGTACCCCATCATCGCTCTGGTATGGTAGTCCTTGCCTCCTTGCCAGGTCTCGTCTACGCCGATCTTCGCAAACTCTGACACACATCTTTTAGTGCATCGGGTTGGGCTAATTACCGCCCTGCAATTTCAATCAATTACTTCAGATATAATTATGTCGTTAGACTTAATTTAACTTGCCACTGATCTGCATTCCGACGGTAACGTTAGCTACATTAACGACGCAATTAAATCAAAGCCTAAGGTAGACACTGCTTCGACGTATGATCGTTGAGATACAATGTGCTGTAAACTTTGGCTTTGCAAATAGGCAACAAACAATGAATCCAGGAAACTGCAGGACAGGATCTATATAGACCCCCATTGTTTTAGCTACACCATAATTGTAGGCCTATACGCTGTGACTCATAATTACTTAATACTTCATTCTGCACTTCATTTGTCATTTTTGAAGCTACCCACGAGCTCAGATATACATAATCGAAGAAACAAATATTGAGATAAGCGACAGAGAATACTGAAGTTCAAATGGACTGACGGGAAAGCGCCCCTCAATCGGTAGGTGGCGTAGTTCGTGTTTGAAATCATTTATGAATTTTTAACGTATTAATTTGTTGACTAAACGAAACTGCATCCCTTTCTGTGCGATGATTGATGTGAAATTAATCTTAATTAAATCTAAAATTGTACGCTCTTTTGAGAGGTGTCGCGCACACGAATCGCTAGGTGGCATCGTGCATGTGTTTATTGAATTTACAATAATAATTATGATTGCTATTTTTACTTTAGCTTATTTACCATTTAACACAGCTATTTAGTGAGTAAATAAAACTACACTAGGGTCTAAGTCCAATAATTGATTGCCAAAAATAAGGCACAGCTGACAGTTGATTAATGTAATTATACTCTTAGACACCTTTATTTAAAGAGGTATTCATAGGATATAAATAGTAGAACGCGTGGATGACATAATTGGGAGTGGACGGGTTGATAGTATTCAGTCTGAGGATAGGCCCTATGGTCATGTAAATGCACTTGCATTTGAGGAGGATTGTGTAGCGGTTCTCTGGCTCCCAACTTTTGCAAAGCTTCCGTTTTGACGTTTCAATTTCTTATTGAAGAAAGCTTCGATTTTTCTGTCCAACAGTAATCATTGATGGACAAAGATAGCGCTGCTGAAAGTAATACTAGAGGAACTTTATTCTGTTGAGGTATTGCATGGGTTACAATAAAGTGCCTGTTTTGTCCTTTCTCAAGACGAATTTCTTTTATATGTAAGCGATTGGTGTGCGTTGAGAGAGGCGCTATATAAACAAAGAAATTTCAATACAATACAATGCAATATGTGATAGCTACCGTACCTGACTTCAAGGAGAGTAGGCCAATGCTTCTGCCAATGCCCCTCAACTTCCACTCCCTTTCACCATCTATTATCCTCTGCCTCTTCCTCGTCCCCTCCTCTTTCCTTCTGTTCTCATGGATTCTCTCCTTCCGCTGTCTATTACTATCCATTGTATTCTCAATCAATTCCCATGCCAGTGGCGTAGGCAAGGGGGTGGGGGTTGAGGGTTAAACCCCCATTGGCATAGCTGAAAATATTTTCAGCAACAACCTACAGAATAAGTTGGGATAATTTTGGGACCGTGGTCCTCGCTAGAGGAATAACAGACACTCACTGTGCACTGAGTGCGGCATACGGGCCGACTCCACGGAGTCAACAGCTGTGGCATAGATTTGATGTATACTCGATACCGTATACTAGGGTCACTCTGGCAAGGTGTAAATGAAGCAGAACTTAGCCTATAATGTGACAAGCGCAATGTATCATTCAATTATTTTCGGATATAGGACAGGGATATAAGACAGCTGTCATAACCCCTATACGTACTATATATATATATATATATATATATATATGTATATATATAACTATACAAAATGGGTGTGCATGTATATATGTAACTAATGCAAATATATATATATAAAGAGATAGAAAGAGAGACTTATGTATATAGGCCAGTTCATCCTTAGACATGATCATTGGACGCATTATAGGCCTACCAATTTGAGTGTTCAGTAGTTTGAAACAGTTGAATATAAATGATAAATTATATAAATTGCTGCATTGTATAGTGTATCGATAAAATATCAGTAAGCAGATTATCTCTCGCTGGAAGGTGCTGTGGTAACTTTAACTAAACATTGTTATCTCTTGCTATAAGATGTTGGGGCAAGAATAGCACTAAGCAAAGCTAAGTGATCATTAGCAATGGCTCTGAACGTATTGGGATTCGGATTCGTAGTGGCAGAACTAAGGCTGTGGTATCGTCGTCTTTCACGCAAAGAAACGGGTAGTGTGCCAAAAAATGCTTTGGACGCAATGAATTTGTGTCATTCAACAGTTCATCCAAATATTACAATGTTGCATCTGAAAACATATCTCAGAAACTCGACAAGCAAAATTAGGCTGAATGGATTAGCTCTTCGACATGTTCACCGTGAAATGACCCCAACAACCGAGGAAATAATCAATGAACTACTATATAAGGAAGCGAAGATTAGATTTCGTTCTGTGAAGCCAAGCAAGTTAAGACCAATATTCATTATGACTAAGGAATCAATAAATAAGATAATGACAAAAAAACTTAACTTCTACCGATGACCAGAAGAAGAATATTACCTACTAACATGTTCAGAAAGAAAATCTGAGACTGATTTGCATAGGCAGGGCTGTTTTATAATCATATCAAATTTAAGGCTTGAGTATATGTTTTTAATTTTATTCCATTGTTAATCACTAGCTATGTGCCTTAGCCGATTTTAATAAAAAGTATTTATATTTTGTAATATGACAAAAAACTGTTGCAGTGCAAAAAAGGCTAAAATTTAAAAAAATCCTGGCTCATTGAGTCCCTTAATTTATTGTAGATCTAGTGGGGGAAATGACTATCCCAAAAGTGCCTACACTAACCCCCCTTTGGGCAAATCCTGCCTACGCCACTGTCTCATGCAAATCCCCTCATCTTTCCCTCCTCCCCTTCACTACCCCGCAATTTTTCTCCACCTCCTTATCATTCATTCCGCACTTGCCCATACTCTCCGATTTCAACACTTCGTCCCATATCCATGCTCCTCGTTTTTTTAACTCCCGTCCTCATTAGCCCTTCCCTCCGTTCTAATCCTCGCCCATCTTCCGTTCTCCACCACTCCTCATCATCCTCTGCCCTCCCCATTATTGTAGTGATCCGTTAGCATATCCGGTTTAAGGCCTTATAGGCCTACATGTCGTTAGTGTAAAGCTCCTTACAAGCGGACAGCAAACACACTGTAATAAGTAATTCTAAATAAGACTCATACGTGTCATGAATTAGTTGTCGTTACCGAACGGACGTTCCGAAGAAGAGTTTTATTGGAACACATGCGTTCCGAGGCTTCCATTGCATTGTGAACAGTGGAACGCAGACACAGGATTTCGAGAGCAGTGGGAACGCCGTTCCCACCCACTTTAAACCCTGCATATTATATGATCTTTGTTAAAATCAGCAAGTCACGCATCAATGCATTGTACGACTAACCATGCTAGCGTATAACAAAACTATAAATAAATCGTAATAAAATTACATAATGTCATAAAAAAAATAATATTAAAAAAAACCTTTATTGTTTGACTCACATTGAGACATAAAAACTGTTAATGAAATGGCGGGGCTTATCAGATGTAGACCCTACAGTAGCCTAAGTCAATACGTGGACTGATGTTGGTTAGACACAAACTTAAGTCATTATTTACACAGAGCCTATTCCTATAATTATTTAGTCTTGAGTGTAATCGTAACTAAACAGCCGGTCTCACTGATGTATGAGTAGTTTAAAATGGCAGTAACACTGACAAGGCAACGATCTATAGAAAATATAGCGCACTACATTCACGTGACAATATTTTTAAGTGGAAAAAATGCGATTTCAAAGAAAAGTTAGCGACCCACTTGGATATCCTTTGCGACCCACTTGCGGGTCGCGACCCACAGGTTGAGAATCACTGCCTAAGGGAGCTATGAACTCCATTGTCATCATCGTCTGCTTGCAGATCATTTCATTTGAAAAAAGGTAATCTGGTTGTTCCATGTGTCATACTGCCATAATGCAGTATGGAAGTCACTCATTTTGCAGCAGGTTTTCTTGCAATTTTAACATGAAGCATACAGCAAACAAATTAAGAACTAAAATGCAGTTCAGAAGGTTCCATGCAGTTCTTGCAGAACACTACAACTAATCAGTTTTTGCTTGGCTGATAACACTTTTTAAATATTCAGTATTCAGGTTAGAATCATACAACTAATTTTTCTGGCCAAAACATCATTCTGAAAGTGATGCAACTTGGCATAGAAATTTAGGGCTAAAACAAGCCATTCGGAGGACAGCAAAATAGTAGTGAACATTATCACTGTGAGTAAACTTATCATGAAATATTGTGCAAACATGATAATCAGTAATCATTAACAGCTCAGTAGTCAGTAACTAAAAATGAAATCGCGAGTTAATGAAATCTTAACGATGCTTTTTCTGTCTGAGAGAGTTCGTCATTTCTTGGAACTTAGAGACTGAAATGACCTTGATTTTTCAGCTTTTGTTAGTGATCTTGGATGGTGAAAGTTTCCATCCATTTGCTGTTGAAGGACAGATCTGAGCACAAAGCTCTCTGAAGAAGTAGACCTGGCTTTAGGAGTCGACGATATCCGCGTGGTTGCAGGTGCTGATCTGCTCGGTTGAGTGCTTTTACGCTTTGTCTTTTCGAATGATCTACTTGGACCATCAGAATAGATGCTACCTGTTGCCCTGGCTTGAGGTCTACTAATGGTCGTAGTAGCTTGTGAAATGACTTTAGATGAAGGTCGTTTCGTTACTTCATATTCACAGAGTTCACTGTACCACAGAGGAAAGACGTTTCGCACCATTGTCCAGTAATTGTTCTAAGTTAAGGAAACATGAAAGAAACGGCTGCTAACTGTGCTTGAGTCATTTTATTACATAAACATCAAAATAAATTCAGATAGCAATACATCTGCCACTTAAAAGAATACTTTTAGAAGAAAGTTGCAATCATCATCACGTCAACTTTCGTGCAGTGCAGTTGCCTAATACTGTAAATCATTTTGTTAAAAACCCATAAAAAAAATTTTTATTTTGACTGTTGTCTTCAGTTGTTGCTAACTGTTGTCATGTTGGCGTTTCAGTCAAAACAGTCATCCATCCAGTGTTTGTGTCCATGGGGACTAATTTTGATAAAAGTTTCTTATAAATTAACCTCATGTAAAGTTTATCAAATTTTGCGAATTTCCACAATAGTCTTCACAACAAATAACTAGGCTACTTCATGCCAGTGTTGTTTTAATAATGGTTTAATTTTAGTTTTAATTATGATTGTTAGTCTTCAGTTTTAGTTTTAGTTTTAGTTCCGATTGTTCCTCCCTTATAATTTTAGTTTTAGTTGTAGTTTCTATGTCTCAAATGTAGTTTTAGTTAGTTTTAGTTTTGTCAATTATAGTTTTAGTTAGTTTTAGTTTTGTCAAATAAGGTTTTAGTTTTAGGTCGCTGATTTTAGTTTAAGTAAGCTAATTATAATTTTGCTCAAGTATGCTAGTTACAGCTTTAGTAATTTAATATCAATTTAAGCTATAGCAATAATTCTTTAAATCTAATTTAATTCTATTTGAACGTCAATGGTAGACCATAATTATTATGGTCTACCACTGACAGTCGTCACACTTGAGGCCAAAGAGGAGAAAAATGAAAATTTCAACATCTCTGAATTAATTAAGTCCCTGTAACATAATGAAACTTAGTAACTATTGTAATAATATTGTAAGATTCTGCAAGAAGTTCATATGTAATTCCTACTTTCAGCATTTGGAATTTAGAAGAATCTCTGCTCTCTCTTCTCAACTGATCCATGACATCATTCAATTCCTGAATTCCAAACAGCAAACAATAATAATTAAGAATTATTAAGCATGTCTGTTGCATCAACAAACTTTTCTTTCCAGAGCTTGATCCTTACAGTTCGGTAATTAATATAACTGTCAAATACTCCAACCATTAGATACGATATAACACAAAGAAAATGGCCCCCGAGGGTCACGATTATGCGCTACAATACGTTCATCGTTAATAACTGGTGAGCCAATGTGCCTATTTTCATTGTCTATAGGCCACTTTCTTCCATATCTGGGTCTCTAGTACTAGAAGTGCCTCTGATTGGTGTGCACTGTGAAAGGTGCTATATAAATTTATAGATACAATACAAAACAATTAAAACACAGCTCAATACTCATGATTGTCATTGATTTGACTTTTAAACTCATGTACATAGTACTGTGCCCTTACCTTTGCCCTCATCGTCAATTATTATTATTATTATTACTAATAATAGAATATAGGAGTCACTTTATTAACTTTAAATGAGATTCATTCTATGTCAAATCAGATAATTTGCAAGTATACAAACAACTGGATGCTCACAGATTTTATCAAGGCTTCACACATCAGTGACATCACTATGGCAAAATCTACATCTCAGTTCACCCAAAACCTCGAACTAACTCAAACAAATATTATGATATGCTCCATAGTGCTATAATTTAGCTAGCAATGAACTAATCTCTAACCTCCAGTAGTTGATCATTTCGAACGATTGCTTTGCCAATATCCATCAGAAACGACGCTGGCTGTTTCAGACTGAAGTCATAATAGCATTCGGAGCCACACAGCAGAGCCTCACGTCTTCTCAGTCTAAATAGGAAATTTGTTTCAAATTTTAAAAAAAACTTTTAATAAGTGACTTCTAACAGATGCCACTGCCAGACGTCTTAACACACACACACACACACACACACACACACACACACACAACAGGCTGTGGAATAACACAAAAATTTACACTCTGAAAGGAATCATAGGAGAACAAAGTGTTAAGTTTATGAGTGGCTTAAAATCATTAAATATTAGTTGTATACTCTATTAAGATAGCTCACTTCATACAACATGAACATGCATCTTTGGTTAGTGCCCTAATTTTCTTCATGAAAAACTTTAGCATATGAATATCGTTATTAAACTTGTGTAAAATAAAAACGGTTGATCTGTATGCAGGCTCACAGAGGGCAAAATGTCCAGGGGTCTTGTAATTTGTGGGGCCTGAGCTGGGTCCACAATTAACTTACAAGTGTATATTAAACAATTGTTCTGATGCTACATCCAGAAAAGTTGCTTTTCAAAAATAGTTTGTAGGCTAATGATGGCTCTGAATCTGGGCCCAGAATATCTGTAACCGCCCATTTAGGTATGGAGGTATGTATTTGGCCATATAGGAACTTCACAAATGTTAAAGAAATGTCTGATTGTACAAGCATGCAACTAAGGTGGATGGTGTCTAGAATTGAAAGAGCAAGGGAGGAAAGGGGAAGAGGAGCATCAGGATTTGTGTAAGAGTGGTGTTTTCAGTCTTGAGTTAAAGGCCTGTACATATTTTGCATCTGCTAAAGAGGGATTAAGTTGAAACTGTTAGACACCATCTAAGAGAAGAGTCCTGCTGGTGTCTGATACAATTCCTCAACTACAAAGAATGCATCTACATGCCTGAGTGTGAATCATAATGAGCATACTGATGAGTAACAATCCCAGGAGAGACAAGAAGATGGCTTGTGCCAGCAGCAGTCCTATAAAGGTTATAAAGCAGAGGACCCAGAATAGAACTCTGTCACAGCTCAAATGAGACCAAATACCAGGGAAATTAGTTGAACAGAATCCACCATTGGAGTGCAGTAAGAGGGAACAAGCGCAACTACTCCATTTCTTCATTCATTCTGAGCACTTATATAGCGAGCCTTCATCCAGGCACTCCCAGCCTAGCTCAGCCACGACTACAGAAAATGACTTGAGGAACTTGTAAAAACTTGACAGTCAGGTCACGAGCAATGAGCGGAGCTCAAACGGGAGATCATTCTATAACGAAGGGCCCACAACCGAGAAAGCAGTGCACAACGCTGCATAATAGCTAAGCAAGCACGTGGAAGTAGAAGCTGGATGGCAACTCAACACAATGTGATGTTTCAAGGCACTCCGGTAGAATGACATGGTCAACAGTGACAAAGGCTGCCTTCACATGAAAGAGTAGCAAGCAAGGTCACTAGGCCATGACCAAAAAACTTGAAGACTGGTGTTCTATTATGGCTACCATTAACAGCTAGGGGTTGCATGCTAATTTAACCACTAGAACTCTTATGAAGGTTAACCAAGCAAACACCTCTGTGAAATTAGTTTTATATTTACATTAGACTCTTTCAGTTTGCGACTTTCTTGTGATTGACTTCAAGGTAATGTACCTCTTTACCCAGGCTGGAGTTCAGAGTGCTACTGAGTAATAACCTAGAAAAGGCGTCATATAAATGAATAATGCCTGGATGAACAATTGTGGGCACTTTGTATTTTTGTCAAAAAATTATGGAAAAAATGACCATATGCAAATTGATAAATAATTATTTTGTTTTCTGCGGCTTTCCTCATCGAATATCCAATATTCGAATGCGACTGACAAACTTGAAACTAATTCATTGAAGGACAACGGTGAAAGAGTCCATTTCTTAGGTTAAATAAGAAAAAAAATCAACCTCCTTCATATGCTAGCAACAATACTATGACTACTATCAACCGTTAAATGCCACATATTTACTGAAGTGAATGTCAGACGGGTACGTAGCATATAGGCCTATGTCACCTACCATACGCTATCGCAAATCAGCTTACTTTTCTATTTACTCACATTTCTTCATGCTTCTGGTTAAGTATAAGCTCCCTCTCCGTCCATTTTTCGTCCATCGTAAAATTAAAACACCAATTTGTTACAAAATCTGATAAATCACAGTATAAGAAAATAATTTCTATCGGTTGACAAGGCGTTTCTACCGACGCTTATTTTCGTTAGTTTCACTTTATTCGCCAGAGGTCCAACTGGCTCTGAGCATAATATTTTAATCGATCACTTTTTTAACCCTTAATATTATTAATCGATTAGTAAGTCCAATTACTCGATTAGTTTGCCCGAGCCCATCCAAAAATCAACGCCCAAGGTGACAAGAGTAAAACATCTGCCATTTTTTCCAAGAATCAACGTACATCGTCTGCATATAATTAGGCCTATGATCAGATTTGTGAAGGTCTTTTTTTCCAAATCCCAACTAACCTTCCATGCACACGACGACGACACGCGTTTTAAATAACTTTTTAAATAACCTCCGATCGCCACTCATATCGAACAAGAAACTCGACATCCTAAAAAATGATCCCTCTGACCCTCCTTATACACACAAATACTTGCCTGTTTTCCATTCAATGTAGGGGCCTAGGCCTACCTGATCCTTATAAATGGAAGCCTGATGGGTGGACTCGTTGGATAATTAATCGTAATGCTCACTCCTCCCTGCCCATTTTGCCTCTTTAGTGCTTATGCTTGTCTCACCCAAGGCTGATCAGTGATCAGATGCTAGCTGTTTGAAGATAGCGTCCGCATTGCATCCTCGGGTCATACTTTCTTGTGCTAACTTCTAACTTGGTAGGCTTACTACTGCTAGCTTATCTGCCCTAAAAGATTGCTTGCACTGTTTGCAGATTGAGTAGCAACAATTAACCACTTGCACTTGAGTTTGTGCGAAACTCAGCAGTAACTGCCATTTTGGTAATGGATCAAGCTAGCCCAATGGAGAAAATGTCAAACTGCATTGCGTAGCACCTCCTCTGCTCCAAAAATCTCACCGGATTTGCATGAAGCCAAATGGCCCGGATATGTGGATGCATCATTTGGGCACTATAGCTATTATTAAACCTGCCGGAGGCATCATTCAAAGGCCGGTGTCGGGTAAAAGATCGCACGGGAGAACCATGTAATGCAGGGCCCAGACTCAGCGTTGTTTACACAAGAGCTCTGCTGGTAGCAAACGTTTAAAGTACTTACAAGCGATTGCGTGGAGCTGTTCGTCCTGACTGATTGTTTTCTGAAGAGGCATAAGGTCTGGGACGACAGACGCAGCAGCGTAAGCCTACGTTGAATCTACTTTCCAGGCATCGGTTGTCAAATGAACTCTTGCGATTGTTGCTAGCCAAAAAGGGAGAAGATGGAAATTTATTTTCCCGCGAATCTCTATTGGTATCGGATTCTTTTTACTGTTGCGACCTACAATTTGGTATCGAGCCAAGGTAAGTGTCTGCAAGCCTTGATAAGTCGCAGTCCTGAGTTATATTTGATTTGGTCTGCGTATTCAGACGTCAACAGTTTGATATATTTAGGCCTATCTTTTGTGTCTCTGGCGTATGCAACCAAGTCTTGCAATATAGACATAATATTATATATACAAACAGTGTGTGTGTGTGGGCGCGCTGGCGCACGCGCATTATATGTAGCAAGGGTCATGTTACCAGAGGTGGAATGGGGATGGAGGTCATATCAAATCTATGCCCTAAACTTGGCATCTTTATATATACCGTTTTATACTCCCCAGCCAACGTATACCTAGCTTGAACTAATGGCCTCTTGCTCAATGCTGTTTTTTATTAAACATGTAGAAATTGTAGGCTACTCTGGAGTAACAGAATCGGGTATAGATTAGACAAAAAGCACACTTGATTATAGTTAAATCTAATATCATTAGCTAACAGGTGCAATGCATTGTTTTATTTATTATTTATCCTCAGTCGCTTATAGTAATGTTTATTCATCTGTTAACTGCACTGTCCTGTAATGTATTGCAACATCTGCTGAGACAACATTCGTGTTGTTCGAGAGGCATATTAGTAAGAGTAGATTCAAGTTAATGAGATCAGAGAGAAATAGAAGGGTTAGGGTTCGATGTCTCCAAGAAACAGTCATAAAAGCAGGAGCTGCCAAGATGCGGTACACGCTTACAATGTATGCATTTATACTATAGCTAACTGTTGATGATGATTTGTTATACTGTGTTATACTGTAATAAAGATCAGTGTTTGATATTTTCATATGCTCCAAAACATCCAAAAATATTTGCAGTTTTATTAAGGCTTCGACAGCCATAAAAGTCTGCTGAGACTACATTCAGTTTTTCTTAATTTAATTAGTCAGCTGAAGAGGTAAAAAAATCCAACTCAAGAATTTATACCCTAACCTACCAGCCTTTTGAGCTTTCTTGTCCACATCTAGACGGGCTTAGCCTCCACTCTGTATATCCCTAGCAACTATATTCTATGCATAGAGTCTGTCAACCATCACAAAGACATCGGTCAGCGCCCTATAATTTCCTTGTTTTTTTTAAAGAATTTCATGATGATTTTCCTGTTAGTTATCATGCACCTATGGGACTCCCAAAATGGAGGGGGTATGGAATCCAATCTGAATATATTTTGCGGGAACTCCAAATTTTGTGATGTGATGCATCCATGACAATGAATTTAGGCTTTAATCGAATCACTGATTACAAGTGTCTAGACAAGACGAGTTAAATGTATGACCTGCCATTTAAAAACTAACTCTGAGCCATGTGCTCTTCATGATTCTGAACCATGCAGAGAATACAAGAGCTTTACGAGGATGGTCTTTGAGAGCTGAGACTGTATGCATGGCTTCTATTTGGAGTTTGAATGTTTATGAAGTATCGAATATATGTCTTGAATATGAGGTTTAAAATCTATGCTTAGTATGTTGGGTTAAGATGTGTGCCCTCCTAGTATGTAAGATATTAATGGTACGCATACCCTAGGGATGCGCTAGCTGTTGCCAATGGATACACAAGAAACATTTAAAAATTCAAAATATATATATATATTTAGTGCAGAAACAGGCAATAATCGCAGGTTTTAAAATGCCACGTTTATGCATAGGCCTAATATAGTTGTAGTATGCTAAATATTGTTAAATAATGTTTTATGGTTTCATTCTATGTTTATCTACTCTTTGTTTGTGACAAAGAACGTCTGTGACAAGTTATCTTCTGTTGGGGTATGGAAAAACTTGGTAGTTTGGGGTACGTCAAGTAAGAAGGTTGGTAGCTGCTGGTCCAGTATGTAGGCCTGTAATAAGTATTTATTTATTTGGTATCAGTTGAGGAGCTTTGCAGAACACAGGAGGGTCAATCAAGCCAGAATTTGTAGCCACCCCACATCTCTCAGCTGAAAAGGAATGATGGACATAATTATTAAGAAAGACAATTAATTATTTGTTGCGATAAGACAAAGCTGTTTAAGGTTCTAACATACCTACGCCCTTGCTTACCTGTCTGGGGTGCTCTGTATGAAAAGTGCTCATGTTGGTAGAGTCTTCATGCACTCATCACTTTCTAGACAACTACAGAGGCCCCAATGTACAACAACTGATGTATGGATGATCTGAGTCAGATGGAGATGTTGTAACTATCATAAGCAGTTGACATCATTATCTCAATAGGATAATGACAGTCTATGGGATAATTGCTGGAGGCTATTCATATGTGGCTATTTCCACAGAGCATTTGCAAAACATTGTAGCCATTCCTCTGTGTTCATTGAGCAATTGCACTCTGCAGTGTAACTGACCAGTGCATTTTGTTGGACTGGTGCACTTTGCAGGGTCACTTGTGCAGGTGTACCTTCTAGTGCAGTTGATTCGCTTTCTAGTGCTGTTGGGGTACTTTCTAGTGCTATTTTCTAGGGCTATTGGTGTATATTCTAGTGAAGCTGGTATACTTAATTATGCAGTTCTATACTTGATGCAGTTTGGTTGACACTTGGGTCTAGCAGGTTGTCTGCATGATATTCTTCTGTCAACTGTCACTCCTTAATTCCTTGCTTAGCACTAATTCCTTCAAGATAATTTTATTTTGTTCCTAAACATTTCATTTAGTGTGGAGTCTTTTGCAATGTTTAGTCATTGGATGACCCTTTGAGGTCACATTCTTAAACTATTTCAGTTCTTGTTAAGTGTGGAGCTGCATTGGCTTTCCAGTCACTTTCAATACACCGTTGTTATGGGATGTTCAAACAAATTGAATTGAATTAAATTGAAGCAGCTTCCTACAGTTTAACCCTTTCTGTCCATCAACTATTACATAAACAGGTCCAAGGTGAGTTGCAGAATTATTTGCTGCCTCTGTCAGTCTGAGTAAAAAAGTTTCATACCATCTGCTTTTCAGTCTGTCCAAACTATATTGCTGCATTTATTTTCTGGTATGCTGCTTTCAGTGGCAAATTAAGGCCAGAGCCTACTATGGCATGCAGTGGGATGTTTTTCCATGTGGTTGTCTGTCTGCTTTCTCTGATTCGTTCCAGTTGCATATTTTTATTTTGTCAACAGAGGAACTGGAGCGTGAAAAAAGCAAGTACGTCTGAGCATTTCTGAGGCTAATGAGTAAACATTTGAAGTTATATCCTACTAATGAGATTGCCATTCTCTAGGCAAATGCTTGGCAAGTGTGGTGGGATATATACCAGTAAAGCAAACCTCGGATGCTTAACTTACTTGCTTCTGGGTAATATGGGTTTATATGAAAGAAGAGAATCGTAAGAAGACTACTGTGCTGATATTCAATAGAAATGCACACATAAAGATGTCATAAACAAAACTTGGTATAAACACAAGAAAAGCGTTTGACTTTTTCAGTGGCTGAAAAGTTTCGATCATTCATTCAGATCCTCACATTGGCATCATAGGTTTATCTGCCATATTCTGCTCTGGACTAAAGACTGTTCTGTTTGACCGAGGCTGGACTGGGAGCGCTTCTGAATAGATGGCCTTGAAGGGGCGCTATATAAAACTGTTGTAATAATAATTATAATAATAATTATGAAATAGCAATTATAGCATTTGGCCAGGAAAAAAAATTGGCTGATATTTTACGGTATCTCTCAGCTCATTCAGCGGAGTTTTGCAATTTAACAGTCTATTTTAAACATCCACATGTACAGGTTTTCTGGTTGTTGAAACCCAGCAGATCTACTGAGAGTGGGCAAATTGACTGACAAGTTGGCTCAATAACATAGCGTAAAATGAGTTGCTTCAAGATGAAGTTAAGCTGAGATGAAGTGTATGAGCTAGGTGATTTTAAGATCATTGGTAAACTCAACATAACAAAGGCAAGCACTAATGCCTGTAAACTAAGTAAACTTAATTCTAAGGCCAATATTAGTGGAAATAAAATAACTACTAAGACCAGTATACTAGTGCCTCTGGACTATGTAGTATTAAGACCAGTATTATTACCTGTAAAGTAAGTACTGAGACCAGTACTAATGCTTGATAATAGGGCCAGTACTAGTGCTAGTAAACTAAGTGCTAAGCCTAATTGTTTTCTATATGTTGGATCTTTTGTTTTCTTGTGATGAGGACCTTTGACTTCAAACTGTGAAGTGGATTTCTTAAACAAATTTACAGTTCAGTGACAGACTGTTTTGTGAATTTATTAGTTAATTAAATAAAAATCAACTTTCAGTGCTTTTTGAGGACCTTAACTGGTCTTTGTTAACTGTCATTATACATGCACAAATTTATTTTGTTTATGAAGACAAAGTTATTGAAACAGATGGTAAATATATAGGGCTCCGTGGTTTATGCGATTATGTGATTTCACATAATATTTTCGCATAAACTGGCAGTTTTCACATACATTTTTTAATGCAAATTATTGCATAAAGTTAGGAAATTTCGGTCAGTGTCAACTATAATTGGCTTGTCCAGGCTATTATTAGCCTATTGGGTTTATCTTTTACCGACCAGACGACGTAATTGTTGATGACTAGGACCTGTGGTTTATGGGATCATGTGATTTCGAATAATTTTCGCATAATTTACAAATTTTCTTCGCATAATCCACATGGGCCTATAAATATATTGGCATCTTTTATGGTTGTGTATTATTGCTATGTAACAACATCTGCCTTGTAAGTGTCTACCTGAGAGATTTTTGTAAGTGTCTACCTGAGAGATTTTTGTAAGTGCCTACCTGAGAGATTTTCTTATCTTCTGTTAAGTAAATCAATTCCTAGTAAACCCTTAGATTGAGGAGCTAATGTTGGATACCAAATGGATCATGGATGCTGTTGATGCTGTTTTGTTATTGACGCGTTGCAAAGTTCTTGTTCAACGAAACTAAGTCTTGAGAAAAGTGGTTGCTGTGTCTTGAGAAAGTGGTTGCTATGTTTAGAGAAAAGTGGTTGCTGTGTCTTGAGAAAAGTGGTTGCTATGTCTTGAGAAAAGTGGTTGCTATGTTTTGAGAAAGGTGGTTGCTGTGTCTTGAGACAAGTTGTTGCTGTGTCTTTAGAAAAGTGGTTGCTGTGTCTTGAGAAAAGTGGTTGCTATGTCTAGAGGAAAGTGGTTGCCATGTCTTGAGGAAAGTGGCTGCTTTGTCTTGAGAAAAGTGGTTGCTGTGTCTTTAGAAAAGTGGGTGCTATGTCTTGAGAAAAGTGGTTGCCATGTCTCGAGAAAAGCGGTTGCTGTGTCTTGAGACAAGTTGTTGCTGCTGTTATGCAAAATGGTCCATATAATAATTAGAGTAGACAACGCTGATGTCAGATGAGTTGTAGCAGAGATATTGGACTGAATAGGAGGATCATTAGGAGAAGGAAGATACGTGTAGACAGAGCAGATGTAAGGGGGGTGTATGAATATTTGCAGAATGAATGGAGTAACAGTGTAATATTAGACGGAAAAACATGCCTGGGTGTTCTGTGTTGGACTAGGCTAGTGGTTCTCAACCTTTTTGATGTGGGGACCCACTTTGCGGCATCTAGAGCCTAACGAGACCCACCACTCCAAAATCTGGCAGCATGCATATATGTATTAGGCTATTTATATAGCGCCTTTATTATAAGAACCCCTCGAAGGCGCTAAATGTAGCTATCCAACAGATCTAAACAAATGCGATTTCAGTAATTTAGAAAAGTTGGCTGCAAGCAGTGCAATGTTGCAAAGTTGTAACGGAAGAGCGTTCCAGTATGATGGTCCAATGCATGAGAAGGCACGGTTTAAAAAAATTGTCCGCATCGATGAACGGGAGCGCGGGACCATCAAGTCTCCACAAGCCGCATCACGCAAGGATCGACGACCTGGCTGGCTGGAGACGGTAAGACAGAGCTCTCTGATGTATTCTGGAGCCGTGCCGACCACTGATGTCCGTCCCATGAGGATGATCTTGAATGTGATCCTATCCTGAACCGGGAGCAAGTGCAGTGTGTCACGTATATAGCTTGAAATGTGCGAGTATTTTGGCAGCTTGGCAATGATTCGGGCGGCGCAGTTGAGAACGGATTGAAGCTGTCTTATTCGAAACTTTGGCAGACCCGGAAGGACACCGTTGCAGTAGTCCAGGCGAGTCAGCACGAAGGAGTGAACAAGAGTCATAGTGGCGTCAATTGACAGATTTCGCCGAATGACTTTAATATGGCGCAGTTGATAAAAGCAAGACATGCAAAGGGAACTGACATGTTTCTCCAAGGACAGGTCTTCATCCTGAAGAACTGCCAGGTCCCGGACGATGCATTGACCCTTCCAATGAGGAAATGCTACTATAACCGCCTCTCTGTCAACCCTCGAACACGCTTGTCTCGTGCCCAGCCACCTAAATTCAGTTTTATCTGGGTTCAATCTTAGACGATTGGAGGACATCGAGATCTGCACTTGCTCCGCAACTGCCAAGATTTTTGACACGCACTTCAGTGCCTCAGATGGGCGGCATGTCAAGTACAGTTGGGAGTCGTCGGCATATGTCATATTGATGAACCCGGCCTCCAAGAGCACATATGATCTTTGTTAAATCAATGCATTCTATGACTAATCATGATAGCGTATAACAAAGCAATAAATAAATCATAATAAAATTACATAATGTCAGAAAAAAACAATATTTAAAAAAACTTTATTGTTTGACTCACAATGAGACATAAAAACTGTAAATGAGAAGTAGGCCTATAAGTCAGTACCTATACGTATACTAGTACCTGGGCTGTTGTTGGTTAGACACAATCGCAGGCATTATTTACACAGAGCCTATACCTATAATTATTTAGTCTTTATAATAATTGTAATCATAGCTGAACAGCCGGTCTCAGAGGTAGGTAGTTTCAAATGGCAGCACCACTGACAAGGCCTCGATTTATAGAAAATAAAGCGCATTACATGCACGTGACAATATTTTTCAGTGGAAAAAATGCGATTTCGAAGAAAAGTTGGCGACCCACTTGCATATCCTTTGCGACCCACTCACAGGTTGAGAATCACTGGACTAGGCAGAATGGTAGCACTTGGGTTAAAATTGGAGAATGGACAGAATCCGGATATCCAGAATAGAACTAAGCAGAGCTGAACTAATGGTAGTCTAAGTTGTAGTGAGCAGAATAGGAGTAAGCAAAGTGTGATTGATGAGTCAGAGTTCTACTGGAAGCAGTTGTCTTTTTTCTATACGTAGGCAACACCAGTGACTACTCTGAACATGATGGGCTGTACAGCAGATGATTTTGAAGTGGTAAACTCTACCATAGACACACAAAGGATTGTTTTATTACCCAAAGGAGCTCCACACAATCTCTGCTGAACAATTAAATTGAATACAAACATGTTGTTTGAGTACTATAGTTGAGAATGCTTTACTGTTAGTTCTCAAGTTTTTTCCTTAATTTAGCCTAACGCTTTCCAAATGCTTTATAGTGCTGCATTGTTAGCAATATATTATTATGTCTGCCTGTTTTGACAAAAGATGAAGTTCATTTGCAATACCAAGAAGCTCAGAGCAAAGAAAGAGCTTTACACTGATATAATTGATCTCGACCAAGGTAGTAGTTAGTATTTTGGGACCCTACGCAAAATTATTTGATGAGACCCTAATATTGTGGTATCTGTTCAAATGACAATATGAGAATAGTTTCAAAATATATTTCATTAGGTAATTTGTTTTAAAATAATTGTTCATTCCTTTTTGGCATAATCTGTAATGATATTGTCATGTGACAATGAAGAGGTTATTGAGGCTATTTCTTGATCGATCGATAGAATTGTGGGGCCCCTAAGTTTGCGGGGCCCTAAACAAATGCATACCCTGCATATGTCTAGAAATGACTCCGCTATCTATTTGCATTGATATGCAAAGACAGGTTTTGAGTGTGCTGAAGGCTTCCTTGTTTTGCATTCACCTTCTGTTAGACCTGCTGAAGCACCTTTGACCTGCTGCTGGGGTTGTAACTTACTTGCCACTGTTTGTACAAAAAGATGCTCTGCTTTGCTGGTGGTTTTTATCACTGAAGTTCTCTAACACTCATACCACCGGGTACCTCTCAGGCAAGACTAAGGGACTCTCCTTCTCCTTCTACTTCTTTCATCACTGTTATTCATGATTCATGGATTTTTCAACCTTATCTCGTACCTGTCAAACACTAAGTCCAGGGGTTTGTAATTTAGAGGTTGTGTGAACGGAATGTCTATGGCATGATAATATGTTAAATAAGAACATTGTTCTGCCAGATTCGGTTGTGGATTGGCTTATTGTTCAAAGCCAACTTGCTGACGAAAACAATTGGGCACAAACACACATATGCACACAACAGTAAATTTTCTAGAGTCATCTGGGCACAAGCAAGTTGCTAAGGTTGCCTATTCCGGCAGCAGTCTACAGTTGCTAGGGTTGCCTATTTGAGCATGTCCAGTCTAAGCGCTGGCCTATTACTTGTCAGTTTTAATGGGATCATTGTCACTTCCTGGCCAGGCTTTTCTATTTCCTCCCCTCTATTAGTGAATGGGTTGGAGGAGGAAAAATGTCAGTGAACCAGAAATACTCAATTGATGCATTGGTTGTTGAAATTATTGGAATGGCTTTGACCATCACAGCATTCAGTACCTAAATTATTGTGGGTGGGGAGGATCGTTGAACATGTTACCTTGCAGGAGTTCCAACCAGTGCAAACTTTTCAGTCTGGTTTAGGGATGAATCGAAACTCGACTGGTAAACTCAGCTCGACTGAGTTTCGTAATACGCTGCAAAACTCGAACTTGGTACAAACAATGGGTCCGAGTTCCAATCATTCCTATTTTCTGTTTTAAAAAATCTAATTTTTTAATTTATAAAACGACAATCTACCTAAGTGAAAACACAAATACTATTATTTTTATCTACAAAACGACAATTGACCTAGGCTAACTGTAAGCACAAATACCGCTGATATTAGTGCATACAAGTTATTACTTCCTATAGAAAACTACGGCAAAGCTAAGTTCAACTCATAAAACTCGTTACTCGGACTCGCTAAAAAAGCTAAAAATTCATAAAAGTTGTGAGAAATGCCAATCTAAAAATCAAGAGACTGAGAGTTTTTTAAATATTAGAAACTCGGACTAGGCACAATTCAACTCATAAAACTCGTTACTCGGACTCGCCAAGAAATTAAAACTCAGTTCATCCCTACTTTGGTTATGGGACGAAATATAGCCTACTGTCATGTGTGTACAGAGTAGTTAAGCCTGATTTGAGATAAAAATGATAACCATGTCTCTGTTTCCTGGGATCTGGAGTGGACTCACTATTTAGACCATTAGGGCAACTCTTCTTTCATGAAATATTTTACCTATGTTGATGAGTACCTCTACATGAAATTTCTGCCATAAGTTTTAAACTGAGTTTTATGACTGAATTTATTGTTGGGTCATTAGGCTGCTGTAGGTAAGTATGGAGGCCCTAAACCACGTGGTTCTTAATTATTGTCCAGCTTCAATATGCACCTCTGTATAGGGAGGGGGCGGTTCAATATCAACTCCGGCAGGGGAGGGCATTCTCAATGTGCTATTGTATTGTATAAATGTATGCTAAAGGTAAGGATTGGCATGGATGTTCAGCCAGGAAAGTCTCAGACTCTGCTTTCTGAATGCTCTGTCTTATGTGATGTACAGCTCTTGACCAAACAGAGGTGGGCCAAGACTGTGCTGGATAGATCACATAAATGAGTATATAACATCACTTGGACCAACACTAATTAGAGCAACGAACTTAACAAATGACCCAGGACAATGGAGATCATTTATTCATTCATTAGTATACCCATCCTCACCTAATGCTGGCGTCAATAACGGATGATGAAAGCTCTTGACCAGGTCATCTTGGAACTATTCTATGGTTTTAGGCTGAAGTCGGCTGAGTGGACTTCGTGTTCACAAACTTCTCACAGATCACCAGATGCTTAGCGAAATAATGTTATGAAAAGATTAACAATTGATAAATTGTAACATTCGTAATCAAAATCGTGAAGTTGAAATATCTAAGCGTCCACAAAAATGATGTCGCAGTAACCAGCGTCTGATTCAAAGTGCTTAATAAAAACAATATAGGAGTGGAAACAAACTTGTGGTTTTAAGGTAAGGATTGGCATGGATGTTCAGCCAGGAAACTAACCTGAAGAACAATTAAGTAGACTGGCAATATGTTACAACACAGTTTTGAATGTATTTTATATAGTCTTATGGTGTACTGTGGATTATATGATGTGATCGAGTTTAGAAACTTCTCCATTGTCACCATTGCAACTTAATATAATGGTCAGTCCATCTGAATGGACAATTCTCCATCTGAATTCCAAGCTGCAAGAGACCTAAAGGTTGGATTCTGGTTTCTTCAACTTGTTAATCGCAAGTTGGAAAAATTGAGTTTTATACTGGAGCTGAATGAAAACATTGGAAGTACTCTCAAACCCTGGAAAGCATAGGCACTTAACTTCAAAACATAGCAGAACACAGGCAATTAACTTCAAAACCTAGCTAAGTCAACAGCAGCAGAAAAAAGCCTTCGAATGTCCTGAGTTGGCTGTGGCAGGTGTCTAGCCATCTGTTCATTGTACCGAATATTTATGAGCCTATAAGGTGAACAGAGATCATCATTATCTGTGAGAGACAAGCAGGCCTCACATAAAGGAATTCATATCAACCTTTATATTTGGACTAAAATCCCATTGCATCTGTTGTAACTGACAGTTCATTGTAAAATCAATGTAGACCCTGTCAGGAAAGGTTGTTGAATTGTATAAAGGACCAAGAATGCATAAGTGACTCAGGGTACTTGAAGTGTCTCAAACTTTACCTAAGACATGCAAACATGGAAGCAGGTAACAGCAAAGGACTCTGAGAAAAAATTGCTTAAAGTTTTGATACTGTACAAATTATTGCCGGTATGTTATTATTTGTTACTAGCTGGGGAACCCGGCGGGTGTTACACGGGTTGAGACAGGTTTTTGGCCCTGGAGCGCAGGAATACGGTGGCCGTGGGGTTCACCAACCCTTCTTCTACTCGGTGTCCCAGGTGTTCCCCGAGCAAACGGCGAAGGTTTCGAGTCAATAGCTCTAAAACTGTGGAAATGCATAGCCGGACAGAGAGATTGTATACCTGCTACCTGTACGATATCTCCCAAACCGTCCATTCATTCTTGATGGCGTAAAAGAAGAGAGGTGTGGCAGACAGATATCACGTGCAGCAGGCATTTTTCGTCTACACGCTCCTGGCGACTGAAAAGGAAACTTTCCTTGGGGTTCTGAGAAATGTTTTTGGTCCTGGAGACCAGGAAGAGGGTGGCCACAGTGTTCACCAGCCCCTCTACTGGGTGTCCCAGGTGTTCCCCGAGCCAATGGCGAAGGTTTCGAGCCAATAGCTCTAAAACTGTGCAAATGCATAGCCGGATAGAGACACACACACACACACACAAAATCTTGTTTTTATTTATATAGATTCTTTATTATTATCCCCGATTATTTGAGCTATAATTGACTCCTGTGAGCTTCCTTCTATGATCACTAGGCAGCATAGTCACAGAAATGCAGATGACTTTCAAATATTATATCTAAGTGCAGTATAGAACTCGATCTATCAAAATCAGTTGTCTTAACGTAATGCAAATTGACGTTCACTCTTGACGCTTTTCTATATCTCTTCCACCAGACCTATCTCCATTTCTTCTACAAGATATACAGATTCTACCAGTGTTTCATATTTGTGACCATGATTCGCGATTGGCATTCGAATCGGATGCTACCAACGTTACATGAACTTAATACTTTTACCTGAGGCAACTAAGACCTATCCATCATGATGTTGTCTATGCTCTCTACTCTGGTCACTTGTCTTATCACATCTGGTCCACTGCAATTCTACATTCTGTTTTCTTCCTACTGGTCTTTGCCACTCATCACCATCAACTGCTGTGTGCAGCTGCTACCTAGTTCTACCACTTTCTCCAAGATATTCAGTTACATACTGTTGCCTTCAAAATGACACTGGTCATGTTTCTAGCTGGAGTCCATCCAGTTCAGAGTCACTGTTGTCCTTGGATATGAATCTAACACAGACACTTTCACGAATGACCTTCATAACACAAAGGACATCAGTGGTGATAGGCATTCTACTGAGAATGTTGAAACCTATTAAGTTCAGTATTAAGGGGTGGAAGCAATCGAAGCATAGGGTAATGGATGACACAGAGAGCTGAGAAACGAGTTTTCTCTGATTCCCCGTAAGGTTGACTAGTCTTTCTTTTGCTGGAATGCAGCATTGGTCATATTAGATGCATAATGTAATAGAGCCTTGCATGGCTGCCGACAGTTAAATTCGACTCCGGTAATAACTTGTTATCATTCGTTCATACTGTACTTGTAATGATACTGCGTAATTGTAAACAAATAAAAACATCAGGAGTCCCTACAAGGAACAGTGCTGGCATAAGCTACATATGAGCAGGTCATAAATATCTTGTGACCAGTAGTTGGTCATGTTTCTACGATGGATCTATTGTGTGATGCAAATATTTTAGATTTCTGTCTCTTGTTGAACAGTTAACTTCATCAACAAGCTGCATTGGTTTCCCAGTCACTGTTAGTACACTATTGAGTAAAGTGTTAAAGTTAATTGTTTTTGAAGTGGAAATACTTTCTTTGCAAATGCAGGAAATTATTCCATTGACAGGCCAATTTGAAATTCAGAAGCAACAATGGTAAAATTCCCAAAAGATAACATGTATGGGTAAAATGGGTTCATTTCCAGGTACGAAATTGCAGAACAGCATTTCGTCTTCCATTCCTGAATGAAAGGTTGTTGTTGGGCTCCAATTATCATTGTGTACTTAGCCAGAATATAATTCATTCCTGACAGCAGCTTTGCTACACATTATGCTGTACCAGTTGTTTATACAGTAAATAGTGGAACGCTTATTGTAAAGCTTTGCAGATCATTATCTCTTTAGTTTTTGTCAGTTTTATTTGCCAGGGTCACAGCATCAGCTGTCTGTATTTTAGGGAATGTGTCTATGGGGAAAGAGAGTGTAGAGGAGTGCCAACAAGTGATAGGAGGTGTTGAAAAAGAGGGCTGAAGAGAGGGAAACCATGGTGAAAGGGTCTTTGGCACTTTTTATACTATTGCTAAATATTTAGTGTAATAAATTATATTCTCAAGTAAATGATGGTTGGTAAACAGGCATGGGCCAAATGAATACTGATTCTGGCTGCCTAGACAAAATAAACACAAAGTCACGCATGCAGTGTCTGGGTATGCGGTAACTGGGAGATCAGAGCCGTCAGATTCCTCCTCCTACCAAACTGAATTGGGAGGAGGAGGAGGAGGAAGAGGAAGAGATGCCAGGGGAGTAGAGAAGGGTGGAAATGAAGCAAAAGAGAATGGGATGCGATGAAGTAAAGGAAGAAGACAGAGCCCAAAGAGAAGGAAACAGATGGTAATGTGGCTGGTAAGATTCATATAGGGATTTGAAATGACATAGCACCCATACGAACTGACAGCAGTGGTGAAAAATCTCATCTGATCAATTTGTTGCTAAGGTCTTAGGGTAGCTATATAAAAGCGTGTAAATTTACATGTTCTCCATAGTGGCAAACCTTAGGTATTAGTCTTAGCTAATTTTTGATGAATTTACGGCCATCATTAGTGTGGGTCTGACAATTTCATAGGCAGAAGGTCCTTGACATGCACTTTAGCCAATGCAGCTTATGAAGCCATATCAAGGGGAAAATGATTAACGGTGCCATTGGCTAATTGTCTGTCTGGCTTCTGTAAATTGAGCTTACTGCAAGGAGCAGTTGTAGGAAATGAGAGAAAATTAGAGCCTGAGAAGGACGCAGGCTGTGATCGGTAGCTTATAATCTGTGACCAATGAAGGCCATTGTTAAGTGTCTAGTGTTGTTTGAATAGACCTGTTTATGCTCAAGCCAGAGTATACAGAGATAGGCCTACTTATCTCTGATGATGTCTGCTCTAGTGCTCCTATTGTCATCTACCAACGCCACCTCAACAGGATGCTCAAGATGGCTCAGCGTCATCATCAGCATCATCATCAGCATTATTATTATTATTGTTATCAGTGTTTTATGGCTGTTGCTATGTTGGAATTTTGTGAAGTGTTGAAATTATTAGTTGATAGATCGGGACACTTACCTTGTATTCTATATTTATATCGGGAATGACAGTCAGTCACTGGAGCTTTTGTCTAATTTAGTCAAACCTAATGACTGCTGTAGTGCTTCATTATCTCCTTATAATGCTCCATATTCTTCTGAAAATGCATTTGAAGCACTGGGAATTTTTGGAAATATGCTGAAGCTGTGCTGTTGAACATTGCTCTTTTTTCTGTCGCTCCCTTTTATTTATTAGTATATTTTGACTATAATCAACATAATTTCAATGTATATTGTGAACTGTAAAATGACAACATTGTGCTTTCTCTGTTGTTAGCAGTATGGTATGGAATGGACTCCCATTGGCATTATGCAAGTTATGCCTAAGATGCACTCCAATGTATTTATAGTAGCCTTAATACCATTCTTCTCATCTGGGGCTGGTTGGGAGCACTCCAGAGTAACAGCCTTGAAGGGGTGCTATAAAAATGTTTTCTAATGAATAAATGAATGGTCATTTGAGGGTTAAAGGCACTGTGCCATACATGTTGATGCATCCATAAAGCATATTGATGCATTTTATACTATATACTGGTATATATGAACTTTATATCGACCGGTGCATTGTAAAATCGTGTAAAAACTGAAAATCAATAATGGTGGTCCTTAAAGGGTTAAAGTACATTGATGCATCAATAAAATATGAATCAATAAATTATATTGAATTGAAATGCATACTTGCAAGTTTTACTTCCAAAATATGCATTTAATATTCCAAACAATGCGCTTCATATAATGATTGGAGTTACTTTTATAGATGTCACGCCTGGTTTTCGCGACCTTTTCACACGCATCAGTGACAAGCGCCTCTCTGCCATTCAGTCTGATTTCTTTCCCAATGCGACGTTGGATGGTTGCGCAAGCGAATGTGTGACTGAGACGCACTTTCAATGCAAGTCGTTCGGCTATGACAACCTACATAGACACTGTTTCCTGTATTTGGCCAATCTAAATGATCGAGATGTCCACCTGATCGACGCAATCGGACGTGACCATTACGAAAGTAAGTTTCACCAAAGACATTGCGATTACTCTCATTATTGGCGCTTTAATTATGATTGTAACTGTTGCCATTTATGGAGTACATGCTACTTCTTCTTAGGTGCTTTACAAGATTGTTCACCGTTTAGCACAAATTTAAAAATTAATACTCGTTTATATTATGTAGAAAAGTATAGTTTTTACTTGTTAAGAGTAAAAAAGCTTAAATTACTTTCACCTGTTACTAGAATTACTTTAAAACTGAACTGAATCTGTTCTGAACTTAAATGATATTTTACCGAACCATGATAATTTTACTGTTTAATTCAGTAATGCAACAATATCAGAAGGAATTGCCCAAAGGACCAAGCTTGGTTCTGTTCGAAAATTAGCCTGATTTCTAAACTTACATTTTACAGATAATAACTACATGTTGAACAAGTCTAGCTAATGTAATAGGTTAATTTACAGTGACTGTAGATTTTTTTTAATATAACAGTTAAGATGATGTTGATACTACATCATGTTGTAGCATAATTATTCACATCAGTCAGTCAACGTCTGACATATGTTTCAAACTGTTGCATGAACTAGAGTGAAGAAACGTCTGTTGAGCTGCTGACTGTGCAGTTCAGCGCTGGGGTGTGGTTTAAGCAATGTAGAAGCCAACTTTTTGGTTTGTTTAAATTCTGGTGCTTTTTCTGATAGTTAACATAATGTTTCCAGACTGCAGTGCCTTCGGTGCCAGAGAATGATTAACGATGCCAGTGTCTAATTGTCTGGCTTGTCTGAGCTGAAGGTGAATTGGAAGTGGGCGAACTTAAGCGCAACAATAAACATCCTGTTGTGTATTCTGTAGACTCATTTGTCTAGGCCTTCACAACAAATAGCAGCGCTCCAGAGCACCAGACTTCTGCTATTCTTAATGAGTTTTTGCATGACTGAAACAACTGCACTGGCTTCCCATTCGCATCTGTATTGCCATCAAAATATCCCTCATCGTGTGTCATATCCACTCTGGAACCTCTCCATCACTTTTTACCTTACTTCACACAAACCGGAAGTTCTGAAATCGTGCTTTCTCAGTCTCAATGGAGCTGTCTTCCGATTCAGTTTGCCAGTACACATCAGTTTGCATCTGTAATATAAACTCATGATCTATTCACATTGTACTATGACTAAGAATGTATAAAGACTGCTCTTGTGACCTGTCTCATTAAAGCATGCTATATCATTCTCAGTTGTATTGTATTAATTTGTATCATCATAAAACTTAGTGACAATGTTAAAGAGTATCAGTCAATGGTCATTTCTTTAGTAAATCTATAGGCAAGAGAAATATATGGGTATAGAAGAGTCACTATCTCCTATGTATTAGCTCTTTATATAGGATGAGTCCAATAGCAGGACTATTACTAGCAAAACATGTACAACCAATGCAAAAACATAATCTGGGAAAGTAGGTTTTTAGTTATGTAACGTTATGTAGTTATGTAGCCAGACAGTTGTCCTCTGCAGAACAGCTGCATTCTTGAGAGAGAGTTTCAGAGTATTATCTGCGACTAGCAGACAAAGAAGAAGGTAGACTTTTAGTCTTTTACTAATAGCCGTCCATACAGTGGGTTCAGTCAGAATTAGGCATAAGATCCGATTGAGTTAAGTAGCTATAAACTGCACAGGTCAGCACTTAATGGAAATAATGGTTCTGGCAACATAGTAAAAGCTGTCAGACTCTTTACTGTTGATGTTTTTAGGACTAGTCATGTTGACACAGTTTCTTAAACATAATAATTATGCCCATCTAAGTGCATCATAATGTTAATAGATCTGATTTTAGACTTTTGCAGCATATTTTTGATCTACCTTGTTGCAATTTTTACATGGTACATGGTACTTTAGAGTGATTTTAAAGGTGCTTTGTACTGGTAAATGTTGGCTATGTCTCATAACAACATGTGTACTGAATAGTAGTATAGATTTTACCATGAAGGAAAGGGAGATGACCAATTGTTCTGCACTTGGGGTTATTTGTCATCATCTGAAAATGGATTGCTCCAAGATAAGCAAACTCTCAGTTGCTGTGTTTGCCTTTATTCCATTAGCAATTACAGACTTCTTGTTTGACGTAGTTTAGTAGTTTTGTTATCTGGAAGCACTTTAGAGGATTTTTATATGGTAGGTCTCTTTTCTAAATGCTTGATTATTGTTTAATTACTTCGTAATATTTTGAGTGAAATTACAAGGAGAGAATCGGATGATGAGGGCAGTTTGTGGTCCAGTTTGCAGCAGCATGGGCTTTGCAGAAGTTGGACTGGGCTCTTGATGCTCTTGGAAAGAGTAATAAGTCCTTAATTTTGTATTCCTGCTTAATTGCTCTTCTGGTCGTAGTATTTCCTGCACTCAAGAGATGGAGAAAAGTTATTCCGTCAGGAGTTAATTGTTCCTCAAACTCTAGTCTAGGCACAAGTTGTGTGCTTAACCTTCTGTGCCAATATTTATACTACACCACTCCTATGAACAATTGTGTGTCCATAAATCCTAAAATTATAATGTCATGGCCCTGTATAGGTATATTTGACATTTACAGGGTAATAGAACACTCCCTTAAGCTAACCCAAGTCAATGATACAAAGTGTTAGCAACTTCTTTTTCAATCTCCTTATCCTTGGCGTTTGAAAGAGGCCTGCGTTTCACAGCAGTGTATTTTCTATAGGTGAATTCACTGTGAAGGTGGCAAAAGGAGCTGAAATTTTGAAACAGACGTCTAGCCTGATGGGATTTAATTTCTGATGACGTGTTTAAGTGAAGAGTTTGATGTGCTAAGCACCATTCTGTCTTGTGCTACTATTACAGAATTAATCTAACAGGTGACTAAATTGTTCTAAATCAGTGCTCTTGGATGCGATTGCCTTTCAAGTGGCCCTATAGAAATTTGTAGTTTACGATTACGCTTCTATTTATTTACAGGTATGCACTACATGCTAACTATTCTGTGTAAAACTTTGACCAGAATCTGACCATGCTTCCAGCTTCTTGACCATGTTCTAAGCTCTTTAAGAGACTTAGTGACCTATGATGTCGTACATTCCTATCATTTGTCGTTGTTGTTGCTTTATGTTTTCAGCATCATACTTAAAGAAGTTCAAGCGTTTGCCAAATCATGAGGTCAACGTGATGATAAGCCTGTTCATCGACTCTGTGTCCAGCGAGGAATGTGCGCGAAGGTGCATACTGGAAACCCGGTTCAGATGTCGTGGGTTTAACTATCAGTACAAGCCCCCGTCTCCCCGGTGTCTTCTGGTGGAGTCAACCATAGCCACTGGCCCCCAGGCGGCCATGTTTTCACAGACCAGTGACTTCTATGAGAAAGAGTCAGGTATGTAGATTGTCAGATGACATGATATCTCACTTTTATTTGTAAGCTTCTTCCACTGCTACTAGTTTTTAATTAACTAATCAATGGTTAGGTTCAATGGTCTTTCAAGGCTGCTTCCATGTTCCTAGCTGTACAATTCTGACATCTGCAAAACTGCAGATATCAGCAAGTTAGTCACATGTCAAATCAAAGCAGTCAAGGGAGAAATAGATTCAGGCTTGGTTGTAACTTAATCCAATCATTCAAGTGGAATTTAGAAGTTGCTATATACCTTAATTTATTTTATCTAATTTTATAAAAAGAAGGCATTGGAGTCCTTCTAGATGGAAAGTATCCAGTATTGGTAAACATACAAAGAGGGAGGATTGTCTTGATTTACCTTTTTAAACCTTCCCTTGATGTACAGAGTAAGGATAGTTAGTAAATCGATGAGAGGAAGGTATGCTATGACTTCTATATCTATGTTCCAGTCTGGATCATTCTGTTCCGCATGGCTGCTCTAAACCTCCATCTGTTTAGGGGATTTTACATGCAGCAGCTGCCAGTTGCCAGAAAAGACTTATCCCAGTCAAGTTGTACATTTATGTACAACCAGATACCTCCTGAAGCCAAGCCGTCTGAGGGTGTTTAGACATTGGGTTAACAACGACACTTGTCTGCACTTCATTGGACTCCTAGCACCCTAACACTTGACACTGTTGATTCTTTGCTGTAAGGTAAAGTAAATTTATTAGTGTCAGCCCTGGATGGGTGAATGTATGTGGAATACCTTTCCACTTGGTGCTAACTCACATATATTTTGGATGGAGCCAGGACTGTGAGGCTGCTGCTTTAATGTTTTGACTTTTCCACTCCTGGATGCTGATGAATATGTTGTGAGGAGTGGCCAAGGAGAGAGTATAGTATTCAGAGCAGACTTTGATTGGTCACTCTAGGCTTAGTACCCACATGCACTCTTTCAATGACCACCATACACTTCATAGATGGTTACACCTTCCACACTGTGCACTTACTATCCACCACGAGTTTTCTTGCTGATAACTCTCTCAATGGCCACCATAAACACAGTTTTTGTGTGTAAAGGTTGACTTAAGGTTTCCCAGGACACAACATAAGGAGGCTCTGGTGTATTTGTTATGACTATGTGAGGGATAAACGGAAGTAAACCGGGTCATATTTGTGGACTTTGTCCAGTCATGAATAGACAGACACTCTTGCATCAGCTTCACAGACTGAACTGTAAAGCCTTAGATAAAGGTCTGTTCTGTTTTTATGCTTACGAGAGGGCTAGGGGTTGGGATCAAAATGGTTAGGGGTGGGGATCGGGTGATAGATGTCCCTACTGACCTGGTGACTGGTTTGTTGATTAACTAGATAAAATTGTTCACTAGTGTTTAGGTTGCAGAGACAAATGTCTGGAAGGTCTGTATTCTGTTTCAATTGCAGTGCTGACCTTTGTAAGGGTTCAAATCTTGGATTTTTGTAAAAATTCTTGTGGTTTTATGTGGAGAAATAATATATGATAATATTTTCATTAGAGAAAATCAGAGAATCAAGTATTGCTTGAATCCATGCATTATCACCTGGACTTAATTGACTTAGTATTATGACAGTAAAATTATTCAGGATTTATGTTGCTCTAGCTTCAGCTAGCAATCTTAGCCATAAAGTGTCATATACCAGAGATTCTGCTAAAAACTGATAACTTGCTGGCAGGTCTGACGATTCTGGCCACCTTATATCACAAGCAGACTGAACATCTTTTAATCTTTTACTAACACTAAGTACATCTGGCTAGGACTGCCCACAGCAGTTGGCTCAAGAGATAAGGCTTCTTTAGATAGGCGCTACGTATATATGAATTTCAATATGATGTTGGTATATATATAATTATGGTATCTTTATATGTAGGGTCTATTGGTGTGAGTTACACCAGCAGTGGCTTTTTGTGAGGTTTTAAATCTTCATATTATAATATACATGCTTTTACATATGCATTATGCATTTGTATAATATACATTATGTGTATATATGTGCTATGTATGTATTATCATATGTGTATGTATATATTATGTATGAATTATGTATAACATATGTATTATCTGTATATATTATGTGTGTATTATGTATGTATTCTGTGTGTGGGCATTTTAAAGTCCTTTATTTGAATGTTTGCATTCTGGTGGATGTCCACAGATGGCGCTCTATCGAGCTTCATCAACTACGGAATGGGGATATTGAACCCCGTGAGCATGGCAGAAATCTACCAGAAATCAATTCGAGGTGTGAGCGTTGAAGGATGCGCTCAGCTGTGCATGGACGAGAAGTCGTTCGACTGTATCAGCTTCGACTACACTTACGAAGATGATGAACGGCTGAACATCTGCAGCCTCAGCCAATACATCTCTGCTAATGTCCAGGGTCTAGTGGTCGACAGCAACAATCCACGACATAACCACTTTGAACGAATCGGTTATCTTCTGCATTAATTAAATTATGTCATTTATAGCTGTTTCAGAGGCTCCATAACCCGATCGACCACTTGGCATGTTACCAGTTTGTGGGCATTTATATGAATTATGTATAAAGGACATTCTGTGAAGTTGCTTTCAAAACAGGAGAGTATGCATTGTTGAAGTGCTGAATTGGTTTCAAAATTATGTCTCAAGGCAATTTTATTAAATCTTTTGAGCTCCTATCAGACATTCATACACATGTTTGGAGGCACCATTGCTTATTACACAATTCACGTCATGCAGCATAGTAGTGTTTCAACGCATTACTTGTCAACCTGAATGAATGTTGTGGAAATGCTTAGACCATGGCCCATTTCAATTGCTGTTCACTTAGTGAAGTTCAAGGAATAATAACATTTTTTTAATTTATAACACTTAAAAGGTTTTCACTTAGGCAAACTGTTTGCATTATTTGAAAGTTCCAGTACAAAGCAGATCCTAAATCAAGGATGAAAAAGAATTTATTTAAGAATTTGCTCAGCATTTGTCAGGCTGTTATTGAGTGAATAGCAAGTTGTCTGTGCCTTGAAGTACGACCTTCCTTCGATGTCAGTGGGAGTCTTGCATGGAAATGATCAACAGGTGTTTAATGAATGTAGCACAGCATGTGTCCATCATGGGAAGATGGAGTCAAAGCCTACCAAATATTAAATCCATGTGAAGCTCACTGTATGGCAAAAACATTTCAGTCAGTAAAAAATTTATGACTGCTATAATTGTACTTTTTGCTGCGGTTCTTAAGTGAGTATTGAGTAAAAAAAATTGAGTGATCAGTAATCATAAGTCAGCAAGTGAGTGGGCAGGCAAATAAGTTTAAGGAACTGTGATTTATTTAGTGCCATCTCTAGAACTAGATAGGTGGCGCCACAGCTGCCACATGTAGTTTGTAGTTTTTTATTCACATCCATAGGTTTTTTGGATCAGTAAGATTGCCATACATGCCACAAATATTGAGAGGTCTTTAAAAGCAGTGTTTTTTCATATTTTCATACTATATATTTATAAAACTCAAACACATATCAGATGTTTGCTTTCTTCTCTGACTGGTATTAAGAGAAAGTGATAGTTTGAAAATTTGTCTTTTTTGTAGAGCGTTACCTCGATTATTTCTATGCGACTCCTCATGCTCTCATCCAGGGCAATAATCTCAAGACTTTTACAAAGGTGACTCCAAACAGGTGTGCTCGTCATTGCATGGAGGAAGACTCCTTTGTCTGTCGATCATTTGACTACAAGGTATCATCATCATTGTATCATTGTCCTCCTCCTTCATCCTCCTCCTCCTCATATCATAGTCATCATCATCATCATCATCATAGCAATATAATCATTTACTTTATTAGACAGATTTAGAGTTCATATTTGATTCTAATAATTTACATGAATTGAACTTAATGCACTTTAGAGTTATTACCCCACCCAGTGCTGTTTACCTGGCTTGCACTCTATAATACCTAATTCTATTACTGGCAATCACTGAGTTCTTCAAAGTGTTGGGAACACATTGAAGACTCTAACCTACCACATGCATTTCTCCATCTGAATGATTGAAATTTAAGTAGTAGCTCTAGGTATAGAATGCCATTACTGTCATCATCATCATCATCACCACCACCATCATCATTGATCATCATTGATCTTCATCATCTATCACACTGGTCACTATCTGTCATAATAATCAGTTGTGTGATTGGTGTTACGATCTCATTATTGCATAAGCCATGAATTTCATGTTTTGTCCATTTTTTATTCAGTTTCAAAGGTGCAGAAACTGTTGTAAAGTTCAGCAGTGTTAAAATGCTAAGGTTATATGGACAAAACTTCTATGATTTTCAGAGTTGTGTAATCTTTAGGTAATACCTGAAGCGACTTGCCTGCTTAGCTCAAAGACTCATCGTGATGTTGGAGGACTGGGATATGGACCCCAAGGAGTGATCCATCATTTTGAAATGAAGCCACTCTTAGGTAAAAGAAATTTATTTTAGTTAGATTCGAATGCATTTTGGCACATTTGTCTGAAGATCTTTCAAAATTTTGGTGAATTTGTTATACTTTGATTTCAAATACAATATTTAGATGAATAGGGCAGTTAAATAGGAGGTGCAGACATTTATTAGGTATTTGAAAGGATCATTAGTTTTCTCAATGTAGGTTTATAGTGGTACTGGCAAAATATTTTGCAGACTGTGGTGGGAACTTGACTGAACCAGATGGTGGAATAGCATCTCCAAATTGGCCAAGAAATTATGCTCATCATGAGACCTGCATTTGGAATATTAAAGTGTCACGACATAAGGTGAGAATTGAAGGTTAAGACTATGCAGCATCTTAGTGATTATGATGGTGGCATTTGGAAACTTTTCTTTTTTCTGAATTCAGAAAGTGATTACTTTTTTGCTTTAATAAGAGATTTGTCTATTTGCTTGCCGGTGGATTTATTAAGGTGAACTTCAGTTTCATGTTAAATAGGATTCACTCGATATCCAGTAAATATATGCATTGTAATGGTGTTGCCCTAGAAGTTATATCTATTTGATTATGTTGGCTGTACATTGTAAAATGTGATTGTTTGCTGCTCTTTAGGTTATTTTGCTGTGGTTTACACATTTTGAACTTGGTCTGCAGTCATCTGATTCGTGCAGTGACACAGACGATCGACTGATCGTCACTGAGGTGGGGTTCAGACCCTACTGTGTGATGCCAAACACTAAGAAGGTCATCACAAAGACCAATGATGTCACTCTTCAGTTCATTTCCAATGCACAGGTCGATGCACAAGGCTTCCGTGCCTTCTACAGCGCAGGTATGTATGTCTGCTCTGTAGCTCTGACTTTTTCCTATTGCAGTGCTCTAGTGAGAAGTTCTTTTGCTTGACTTAGGTAGCTTTTCTGTTGCTTTTGTGAGCCCATTCCAAAGAGATGGTGCAGCATGGGATGAGGAGCGGCTGCAGAAGTTCAAAGAGGATTAGACAGGAGGCTAAGATGGAGAAAGATATGATGATGAATGAGCAAAGGGCATAAGATTTGTAGTGATTCGCTGAGAGTCTTTTAGCCAATGAAGTGATTTTAGAACAGAGGTTGAGGTGGTGTTTGTGAGTTTTGGTGACTATCCTGGTCAGAGCATTGTGTTTGTAGGCTCTTTAGAAGAGTTTAGTGTGCAAAAAAAGGGACTAACAGTAGTTGACTCTGGAATGAACAACTGAGGAGGCTATTATACGTGTAGTCCTGTAGTCAAGTATTGGACACAATCACTAAGGTCACTGATTGCATATAGCAGGTATGAGATAGCTGGGTGATGTGGTCGAAAAAGGTAAGGCTCTTATTGAAAGTAAGTATATACTATCCATGCATCATATTTGCTATCACTAACAAAATTTAAAATTGGTAAATTTGAAATACTTTCACCGTGAAATATGTTGCTTTCAGAGTGGACCTGTGATGTTTACTTGAAAAACGCTCCAGGAGAATTTGCGTCTCCTAAATGGCCCGGCAACTATCCATCTGGAAGCCGTTGTTCTTGGCGCATAACAGCTCCAGAGGGTCAAAGAGTTCGCATCATGTTCTCCTCTTTTGCTCTTGAGCAGCATTCACTCGGTCACTGCAACGAAAGATTTGACCACGTTCGTATCCTCGATGGGGGAACGGTTGGATCTCCACTCATTGGACTCTACTGTGGCTCACACAACCAGTTCGCCGTCTTATCCTCCGGCAGGGACATATTTGTTCAATTTTGGTCTGATAATGATCCTCACAATTCAAGACAAGGATTTCATGCAAGTTTTATGTTTGAAACAATGAATGGAACTATCTTTGAGAAGTATCCAAGATATATTGACCTTGGGGAAAATGGACAGGAAGAATGGGAGGGAACTAAAGAAGAAGACACTCGCATTGTTGGGGGTAAGTACTCGAGCATAATTTAACGCAATGGTAAAGGAACAATAGCTTTATCAAGTGTGCAGGATATAAGAGTCGCAATGAAATGGCAAAGCAATTGTTCATCTCCTGGTATTATCACCCATCTTCAATTTCAAAATGCTCCTTGTCTGTATCAAATTACTCTGTCTCTCTCCATCTTAACGTTATTCAACCCTCCTGTCAATCTGTCACTTGTTAAAGTCTCCTCTTCCTGCTCTGTACATTATGTATTCATTTCAAGTTACAAAGCACACAAAAAGAAACGACAAAACAAGGGATTACTAGCTAGTGATGGTCAAGCTTCCAAGGGCTTGCGTGACATGTCAGGTCGCATTCGCCGGAAAGAGGCCCACAGAAAAGAACTTTGATCTTAAGTTAATAGACGTTATTATTGATAGTACTGCTCAGATTGCCTTTCATTTAAAGAAAACAGTGCTTTTTAAAGATACTGTCCAGATGCTTAGCTTTCTTGGACATTGAAGAGAGTGAGATTATGATTACAAGTGCCTACTCTAACCTTCAACTATCTTCAGAGATGTGATCCTAGGATTGAAAGATGTAGCAGAGAAATGAAGTGCTATATTGAGCAAAACAACCTTTCATGAATGAATTATCAATCATCAATCGTGTTATGCATGTTCCTCTGGAAACACAGGCAGCTCTAGGTCAATTAGCCTGCCAAAAGCTTGCATTATTATAGTTAATTTTCATGAACATGGACCCTGTTTGACACTACGTTTATTTTGATTTTGCAAAATTAAACTGAGCTTTAATATAATTCAATTAATTAGTTTTATACCACAAGTTCACCATTAGCTGACCTAGTATTAAATGATCTTTATGTTACAGGCCAACACCTTGACATTGACTTTAAAGCAAGACATTGTGACTCATTGTTCTTTGGACATAACATGCTCAGTTTTAGACGGTTGTTGCCTGATGGATTTCTTTATGCTTACACACTAACTACAAAGACATCAACTTTAATTATAATGCTAAAAATTAAACTCAGGCTTTTTGTGAACAATCAGATTCAGCCAAGATTTAATTGTTTATGATGTGTTCATTTGTGGAACTGTTTTTCTCAGCACAACTGGGCTCAGACAATTCCTTATCTGACGACAGCGATTCAGTCAGTCACGGTTATCGATCGACGATGTGGGGCGTCATCACCTGCCTCTTGTTTGCTGTCTTGGCACTGTCTGTTGCCTTGTTTCTGGTCATTCGCCACTACAGGTAAATGTATATAGCAACTGGACATTTTAAGAACCTGAGGTATGCCCACATTCTTAATTTACCAATTTGCTGTACAGCACACTGCTAAGGGGTTTACTGTCCAGTTACATTGAAATCTGCCTTTAATTGTTGGTTTGATGAAAACAAGATCCAAGTATATTGTTTGGTTTGTGCTGCAAGTGCAAAGCATAGTGCAAACCCTAAAGTACAGTTAGCTATTAAGGTTAAAAAATGGACATCTCTTGTTAAGAGCTGTAGCCCCAACACAGAAGTGTAGAAGGTTGTTGACATTTGTACATGCCAAAGCCTCAGATAATTAAATTCAAACACTTTTGTGGGCTTGTCAGTTTCAAACATTTGACTTTGGAATGAACTCATCATGCAAAATATATAATTGTTCTCAATATTATTCAGATATTAATACACTAGTTTACATGAACTCCACCCAAAGTAAAGGTTACCAGAAAATATTTCTTCAGTTGTTTGCAAACTATAGTGTAAGTGGTAACAATGAAACTTATAAACATAAATGAAATAACAATCCAGTTGCATGTATGGCATGTATGCCTACATGTGCAAACCAACATTACCAGAGGGGTCTACACACATACACAGCAATTAAGACATTTGAAAGCACATCCTTAAGCGCCCTTGCAGTGTTATGGCCACATTTACGGCGCCTTATTCACCGTCATTATTATTATTATTATTAAAGCCTTACCACTGCAATTCTTCAGAATACTTCTCACGTGGCTCTTCTAAAAAGCCCGTGCTGAGAAAAAAAAACTGTGTTTGAAATTTCATTTCAACTGATTTTTGTGCATGTTCATCTTTCTAGGCAGAAGATAAGCGGGCAAGAGGAGAAAGTTGTGGTGGATGAAAGATCGTGTGAAATGGAATCTGTTCCATTACAAAGCTTCCCACCGTCATTCCACAATAACCGCCAGTTCAAGTAAGAAAGCAATTCCATCCAGTTTCTTCATTTTCTTTAGATCTATGCATTGAATTATCATTTCAATTATTGCGCTTCTTCTTCTTCTAGTTCTCTGTCTTTACCCCTTTAATGACCAGCGTGTACCAAAGTGTAAAGCATAATCAATAACGTTGGTCGTTAAAGCAGGTTCAAATGTCTCTCGCTGTTCAGCCTCTGCTTTGAGCTTTCCATATCCATCTGTCATCAACCAATCCACCATCATTTGTCTTAGTCTTCTTCTTGTTCGGCTCACTCCATTGTTCCTTCTGTGACTATTCTTAGTATAGCGACCGACACCTTTCAGTGTATGTCTGATCAAGTGACAGTTCCAGTGTGAAACACCTGATTAGATCTAGATTAGGCCAGACAGGTATTTAAAAGGAACAATATAGAATAAATCAATCAATGAAACAATTGACATAGCACCTCTTAAAGCCAGACACATACATACGTACGTGCATACAAATGTTCTGATACAATTGGGAAACATGTTGTGAAAGGCACAACCCAGAGTGCCACAAACCTAAACATGATTGGCTAACTTTGCAACCACAAGATGGTTACTGGTAAGTTGACTGTAGACACAGTTGGTGCTCTTCAACACATGTCATTTCTAGACCTATAAGATGCTGTTCTGTTGCTTGTATACATCTGTTGTTTATGTTCCTAACTTGTAGCAACCTAGGTAATTGGTCTGGAGGAGCAGCAGCAGCAGCAGTGGGCGTGGATGATATGGGCTGTACCCCTTGCGCTATGGCACAAGAAAATGAGGATGAAAAACTGCCATCATCACCATCGTCATCTTCACATCTGATGCCTCGTCCACCACCTCGCACACATCGACCTCAGTCATCTTACGGAAAGTACCATGAGGACAATCTAAAGAACATCAATGTTGAGAAGAAGACACAGGTCTAGGCACTGTGTGGTGATGATGACCAAGATATCTTGCACAATTATTTCTTTTGAGACCTTAGCCTTGAGACCTTAGCTTGCATATGATGCTGAAAGACAGTTAGTGGAAATCTAGTGCAGTGAAGTTAGTGTTCATAGGATTAAAATGGATGTTTTAGAACACATGTACCAATTAAATAGTCAGGGCCGTACCGAGGGGGGGCAGCGGAGCCTAGGCCCAGGGCGCAAATGTGGAAAGGGCGCAAATTTCAGGATGGAATAACTTATTATTCCATTATGCACTATTTTCAAAATGTGGGGGCGCCAGATTGATGTTACGCACAGGGCGCAATTAGCTAGGCACAGGGCGCAATTATAGATCTGTACGACCCTGTAAATAGTAAAAATAAGAAGCCAGCACATATTTGGTTGGCTTGACTATAATAACAGATGACTGACTGCAAGTATAATCTTTCTAGCCAACTCACAAGTACATGTATTGATGAAACTAGATTATTTGAGTAACTAGTAAATTAAAGTTTGTGATCAGAAATATGAAATCAGTTCTTCACTATCTGTTGATCCTTTAACATAACGGTGGTATGCGTACCACTACCGATATGCGTACCACCGCTAAGTACGAAGTGGTAAACCAATTGTCGCAAAGTGGTAAACGTGAAAAAAATAACATTACATCAAAACAAGCTGCATTTGTCGTAAAATGCTCAAAAATGCGTTGTTGGTTTGGGTTCCACCTCAGACGTTGCAAAAAAACCTACAAAGTTCTTCACATAATTAACTGCAAGAGGACTTTGGCACAATGAAAAGAAAGTTGAAAACTGCTGCTTTAATTTGTTAACTCAGTGTTTTTGATGTTGGCAGTGACTTCACATTGAATACAAGAGTGGACACTCGTGGTGGTATGCGTACCACTACCGATAATTGAGTTCAATTGAGTTTTACCTCAAGTTGTAACATTAAAAAAGTTTTAAAAAAGTACATTTTCAATCCTTATGAAAGCACTCTAAGCTATAACATTTTCCATGTGCAGCTTTTCCAATATGTCCTTAGGGATGAATAACAACATGGGCTAAAAGAATAATTAATGTAATAAACACGATTATCTGACGACTTCCTAATATTTTGCCTTCTGCTGATCAAGACAATACACATCAGGGAATTAATTTGTGTGAATTCACCATTTTGATGTCACTTGGGACAAGTGAACACCTTTTTTCATAAGTGTAAATGACAGTCTGCTTTAAAAACTTTTTAAAAGAACAGTTGGCAAGCACTGGAAACATTTCCTATTACAGTCCTGGTGCAGCTGTCCATTGGCAGGTTGCTCTGGAGAAATATTCTGGAAGCAACGAAGTCAGTCTTTTTCTCCGTCTGCAGAATCCAAAATCTGTGAAAGGAGACCAAATTCACTGATAGCCAGAAACAGATAAGAAAGTACAGTAACATGACCTTCAAATTGTACTCGTAATTTCTTGCAATTTAAGTTTTTGAGTGAAATTTTAGTGCTAAAATTTTGGTAAAGATAGAGGAACAATACAACCAAACCACCTGAATGGCAGAAATTAGCTGATGTAAGAAGCATTGGGATTGAAATCCTAGTTCATAGCAACAGCACATACCATGACCCGATGGACAAAGGTCATTGCTGTATAATTGTTCTATGTAAGGATGGTTGAATAAAATAACAGTTTGTTATGACAATGCCAATAGGTCATTGCTGGGGAGATTGAGCATCACACTCGTTTATAGCAAACCAAGAGAGAGAATGATGAGACAAGTCAGTGTATGGCATCAAGTTTTTAGTTAGTAACATGTAGAAGCAAAAGACCACGTCATACAATGCACAAAAATGCAGCAAGTCTTGCAGATGGAGCATATATAGTAGAGAGTGACACAGGGACATATATTTCACGATACCACTCCATTTTTGTGGGTCTGTCCTCCATCCCCACCAGGCCTGTATCTACCCAATCCCCACGAGGCCTGTCCCTACCCAATCCCCACCAGGTCTGTCCCTACCCAATCCCCACCAGGTCTGTCCCGTTCAAAGAAGCAAAAGAACGAGATAAAATTGCTCATGTGTGTGTCAAACTGTTTAGTCTTTAAAAAAGAATAGTTAAACAAAGTTCAATATATGCAGAATAGTCAAGGATTTCAATTATAATTATAGCACAATGACCTAACATTGTGTGAGGACTTTGCTTATCTTAATGGATAGGTATTTGTGATAGTTGACAAAGTTATAACCGTTACCGCAGTATTTAAACTAAAAAACATGCCACATAATTTTGGTAACTCCAGAATTATCTGAGCAATGTATACATAATATATAATGACCAGATTTGTAATCCTTAGATAATTGGCAGAACAGACTAGTTAAAACTTCAACACTATCAATAACACCCAAAACATATATCCATACTTTTTCAACATACCAGTACCTTAACACATCATATTATAGATTATGGATAAGTCCGATGACCATATGTGGCACTCAGAAGGTTCACTATATTAAGTGTCTTGAAAATACTAAACACAATAAATATTTACCTTTTTCACCATCTCTTCCTGAATAACAAGCACTTCTTTTTTTGTATTTTACCTTTGAGTGACCCTTGACATTAAGAACTCTAAGGGCTTTTCCAATAGCTTGAAACTTGGAGCACATGACCAATTGACCAGGAGGGTTCATTGCACAATTTGATCTTCTGGCTGGATTATTAACTTCTTTATTATGGCCTTATCGAAGTTGAGAATGTTAGTCGAGAATGAGAATATTCAGTTGAAGTACTGAGTTGAGAATCTTAGCTGAAAACGTTGAGTTGAAGTACTGAGTTGAGAATGTTAGCTGAGAATGAGAATGTTGAGGTGAAGTACTGATTGAGAATGTTACTATGATCTAACACTATTCTGATCAATTGGCTATTCAAGCTAAACACACTGTTCTGCTGCAGTATATAATTAAATCCCCTTTATAAAGATTGTCCTACCAGTTCTGACTGGTTCTTCTTCGTCCTTGTCTACTTCGTGCTCTCGGTTTTTCATCACTTGATTTCATCACATCTTGTGCAGATTCCCTGTCGAGTCGGTAGACGTAAACAGAATGACGTTGCTGAGGTCCCTGAGTTATGTGCACAAGTGCTTCGCGATCTAACGTTATTGCATGTTCTGAGATCTTAAACAGTAATAAATGCTCTGATATAAGAATTTAACAAATATAATGCATCAGAACAATTGAAAGATGCAATGAAAATGTCCAGGCACATACATCCATTCGTTCATTCTGAGCATTTATATAGCACCTTTCAAGAACCCAATCATGACCTCTCCAGCCCAGATATATATACTGTGCATATATCACAACCAGCATCAAATCCTAATAAAATAATTCAATTAGGATATATGTTAAGCAGACTGGCTTAATATGATTTCCAACTTACCATGTCCCATGGCTCTTCTAATTCAATCGTCTTGATAAGTCTTCCTGTCTGGTTGTCATAGAGGCTTACTTTTCCTGCATAGCCATCTTGCTCCGCCATTTCAGAGATAGATGTCACCACAAGAAGGTCCAATTCATCCTCATATGTTACGCTCTGAACTGCCTGAACATTAACATAAGATTTAAATGTTAACATGAATTCTTGATTGATCTTTGCATGACAAAGTGGCTGGTTGGCAACAGACTGCTCATGTTTTAACCCAAAAATGTTAGCATCACCCAGAGACAGTTCAACAAAGGACCTGGAGCATGTCCTTATAGGATGACCGGACAATTCGGCGCCAGAATAATTCGGCGCCGGAACAATTCGGCGTCGGACAATTTTTGACATCTGTCGCCGAATTGTCCGTCGCCAAATTGCCCCAGCACCGAATTGTCAGCACCAAACTGTCTGGGAACCTCTTAAAGCATAAACACACAAACACATACAACTACATAAACCTACACACACACACATGCCACTTTGCAACTTTCTACAAGTGCTTTACATTATCAGGCAACTGTTTAAGTTTTTTATATGAGACTGGTAAATGCCATTATGTCATGAAACCAGAAAAACATAATTGGAGCAGATCAAGAACCAGAACAAGTCAAGCAACACAAAATGTATTTTCCAGATTCTACCTGCTAAGTTCCCAATCTGCTTATCTTCTCAAAGCAAAAGCACACCAGCCTGGTGTTACCATGCTAGTACAGATCACTGATAGCATTAACTTGAGAATCATACAAACTGATAATATTGACAAGAAGCATCACTACCACTTGCAGCTGAAATACTAGAAATTAGCAAATCAAACTGTCAGGCAAAATGCTCCTCCATTCAGCCTTAATGAAGAATCACCTCGTAAGAGCAGTCAATGTCATTCAGACCCCGAACGTGTTTTACAGCACGGCCAGAAGAAGTGTAAAAGATTCCATTACTCTGAAAACATCAACAGCATCTATTCACTATAATATCTCAGCAAACTTATATAGCACCTATCAGATATGAAAAAAGTATGACACAAGTAACTCAAGACCTAATAACATTTGAATATCTTGGCTCTAAAAAAAACCTTTATAATGTTTGGCAATCAAAAGATTTCTAAACATCATCAATTCTTCAAGTAAGATGTGATTAGGACGGAAATGAAACTTTTGTAGCCTACAGCTTATTTTGAGATGGAGTTGCTGACACGGGGGTATGTCAGTGACCACTCCTCAAAGGATATGCAATGGCAAAATTAACTCTCTGGGTCAGATGTAGTTGCTCTTTAAGATGGTGACAAACATTCATTTAAAAGGTTTCATCAATAAAATTCTGAGCACAATACAATTTTTGTTTAATTTAGTCACAGTTTATCAGTAAAAGCTGCAAGTCATGGTTATTAGCAGAGTTAATATAACTATCAGTAAACTTTGAAGCATAAGGCATGGAGAAAGTGTTCATCTTACAGGAGCGCCATGGTCAGATTCTTTCTCTGCAGATATTTTATATTGCAGCTCCAACTTGCATTGGTGTCGGCTATTTCCATTCATCAGATAATTGGTAACTTTCTCTCCAAGTGATTTCAACTGAAATATTCTACAAACAAATTCTTTATTCTAAAAATAAATATTTTAACAATAACACTGGTTTTCTTTAAATGCTAAAAATTAATTGCAGTATCTTGAATATTAACAAAGTGTGACTTCCTCTATCTTCCCATATCTCTCTTCTCACTCCCTACTTTAGTCATCTGCCAGCCACCTGACCCTTAGATCTTGACATGTAGGGCTGTCAAACATCTGTTAAAATCCCAACCGGTTAACCGCCGTCCATGTGAGCGGTTAACCGGATAACCGTTGGTTTACTAATTTATTAGGGATTTTCTAGGGGGAGAAACTGCCGCAAACTGACTTAGTAGTACTATAAATAATGCGTAGTTAGATGGCCCAGTAGTGCAGTTTATCAATGTGTGCTGTGCTAGATGGTCTTCGGCTGGGTCGTTGGCTCATACTATAAATTAGAAATATATAGGTGGCCCAGTAGTATCAATGTGTGCTAGACGGTCTTCAGCTCGGTTGTTTGCCCGTCGCCCGACGATGTATCATGCAGATTTCGGGTGGTCTAAAAAGTTTAACTCCCTGAAATAAAATATCCCCTTGAGTAACAACAAGAAATAACATATTCTGAAACAAGAAGGATAAAGATTTAGAGGGTATATCATTTCAACGGTCAGCGGCAGGTGAATTTCACCAACCGGTTACTAATCAACGGTCGGTTAATCGGATAACCGGTTAACCGTTGACAGCCCTATTGACATGGAAACAAATATGACCTTACATATTCAGAATTTGTGGATAACAATAATGATTTTCCATAGTGTGTCTTCGTAGTACAGAAGCGATAAATCAATGGTCATTGGTCACTAGAATGATTGTCTATTAAAATGGTGCCTTAGAAGTTATTTTATTACCAATGTTTACTAGTAATCACAGAAAATATAATTCCAGTTAGTTTGTTAACATATGCTAACCTGACTTCGTTTGCTCCAATATGCATGATTTTACCAGATTCATCTGGATGGAAAATACATCGATCAGGCATCATCCTTATTCCACCCAAGTTATACAGTCGACCACCTTCAGCCTTGGAGAGAAACAAATTTAGAACAGACAAATAACTAATCAGGTGATGACTATCTTAAAACATTTGAGAAATGAATAATAATGATTCAGACCACCTACAACCAGAGGTCCAGAGTTAAGTACCTCACAAGTTCATCATTAAGGAAATGACACTCAACTAACTAGAAATTCACTGTTAGCGTAACAACAGTACTTCCAAAAACTAACCCTTAACCATTAGCAATTCTATGATAAGAAGTTTCTTATGACCCACCAGTTCCTTGTTTGCAATGGAATAGATTTCGAAGTTGCTGAGTGTATTCGAAGGGGTAACAATGTAGTGCCAAGGAATGCCACCAATGCTGAGGAAGAAGTCAGTTGACTTCACTTCAAACAGCAGAGGAGGTCGCTCTAATTGTGAAATTGAAACAAATAGAAACAATTATAGAAACTAAAACACAAGAACCGTTACTGGTCACTGGTTTAGCCTTTCCCCACTACCTCCCCATCCCATCTCTTTCCTTCACACCACTACCCTCGCCTCCTCCACTTCCACCTCCTCCTCTTCCACCACCTTCTGACCTTGACGGCAGAGGCCATGTGATAAAAGCCCATCGCATGGTGTGTGCCAATTACAGTAACTCTCTCTTGGTTGATCTCTTCCAAAACTTTGTCCCCTCTCTGCTCCTCCTCAGTCAGCTCAAATTGCTGCAGCTAAACCAACAGCCTCGGTCACTCCACATCTCTGCGTTCTTGTCTGACGACCTACATTGGCTCCCCCTTATTGCTCATGTTCAACTCAATGGTAAGTTCCCAAGTATCTACATGACCTCATATGCCTGCTATCGTGTGTCACTTCTCTTTGCCCGTTACGCTCACTTTTACTGGGACGATCTCTTAGTCCTACAAGCGAAGACTTCATTGGACCTACACTATGGAACCAGCTTCTAAGTACTATGTATTCTAGAGCCTTAAACACACACTTTTGCAAAATTTAATTGACAGCCAAATTACAAAGTTCTTCAACAAGGTATTTGCAGGAACTAATGAAATGTTCCGTTATGAACAGTGTAACCTATATGAGCAACATTCTAACTGGTATTCTTATACATCATGTTTGGTACACAGATCCCAGTCCACAGTTTAGTGGTCTAGTAGCACTCTTGCTCGTTTGCTTCAGTTAAGAAATTTACGCTTTTAACACATCTGACCATTATTTAATAGTACAGATGAATTTATATAAATTACGTACATCTTGGATGATAATACAACCTTTGAGAACAATGTTGATTGGAAGACCAGAATCATGGTCCCGACTTGTCCTTCCCATCTTTGTTTGGCCGGAATGAAGTTTACCCTATAAACAAATTGTATGTATCACCATAAGTATTCAGAATTGTTATCCCTTGTAGGATTAGAGAATTACAGGCAACTGATAGCAATATTGTCACCCTTTTACCAATATTTAATGATTTTGTACTTTGTCGTGTAGGTCTGCACACAGGGAAGTGCAGCTCAACGATTCATCTTTGTCCATTGTTACACTTCTGTGTTGTCCAAACCAAATCTCCAAACATTTCAGATTCTCTCTGATGACCTCCAGTCAATTTTTTTTCATATGCATCTCTTCAGAGATCCATTTTATCACTTCACTGGCTCTAGAACCTTTGCAATATCCAAACAATATCCACATCCATTTCAGTCTGCTCTTTCTAATGATATTTTCTCTATAGCGTCTTGTCCAATCCTGTGTCATATTGTCTATTCTATTGTTAATCGCACTATTGTATGAGCACTAGCACACAATAAATTGATTGAATGAATTACCATCATGCAGGAACAGCAAGAACACAAGAAATTTCCTGAATATTTCAACATGGACCACCTGTCTGCAAGCACACCTATGCATGCAGATGTTATTTTTTGGTAAAACCTTGATCAGATTGTCATCATTGGTCAGTTTTTTTACTGGGTCAGGTGTTAAAGAAGCATACAAGGATCAAACTTGAATGTCTTTACATCACTTCATGAGCTGTGCCTGCCTTGGCTGATCCCTACCCTCTAAGGGATTAATTGAAGCCTGAAAGAGATACACAGAGCAGTGCCCAAGTACCTGTGCGGCTACTGCATAAGAATGCATTCCTCCACATCTGGGTTGCGACTATGATCGCTCAAGAAAAGCTACCCCCACTTTGAACCCATTTTAGGGAACGTGCTTTCTTGGCAGCTAGCCTGAGACGCAGGAACAGTCTTCCTCCAGCCATTCAAGCGGACGACTCAGCCGACTCTTTTCAAATCAAAACTCAAGACTCGCTAATTTTCTAATTCCCACTTTACTAGCAGCTAGCTGATTTTAAGACAACTTGTAATGGCAGGGCCATGTTAAAGCACCATATAAATTGTTGTAATTAATACTAATATTACAAGTAAGCACATTGGCGAGTGAGTAAGTGCAAACCTGTTTGATGATGTGTTTTATGCTGTACAAATGGAGGATGCCATCTTTGAACATGATAAGAAGACATCCATTTGAAAGCATTGCATTCGATATACCTTGGCCAAATACCTAACAGAACACCATTGCATTCAATATACCTTGGCCAAATACCTAACAGAACACATCAGGAAGTATAAAACTGAAAGCTGTTGATGCTGTGTCATGACCTACTCAAAATAATTTTTATTCAGTATAATGTTGCCTTTAACCTGATCTGCCATTAAATAGAAAATTAGCAAATTTCATGAAGATGATACAATGCATTTCTTGAAGCTCATTTTGAACCACCTGAAGCGTTTAAATTAAAAAAAGATATACTCACTACATGACATTGTATTGCAATTTTAGATGTCTATATAGCACCTCTTAGAGCTGTACCGATATCACTTTTTGCCGATTATGCCGATACCGATTATTGCCGATTATTCATTTGCCGATACCCGATTATTTAGCTGATTATTTCATTGTGTTTCCCAAGATGTCCGGTTCCAAAAGATAAGACCTACTGCTATTGCCTATTGTTGTGCTACAAGCAAACACTTGCTCCATAGGAGACGTATGCATGTAGTTGGGGACTGATCCTAAGCAGGCAATACAGATTACACATACCGCCCACCGCCAAACTGTGCCCAGGGTAATTAAAGGCCAAGGAACAGCTGGCCTATTCACAGCCACCCATTTAGTCTCAGCCCCTCAGGCGATTGGTAGCTAGCATATATTCATTAGGCATGCCTCCACGATGTACATTCATCGGTTTCTCTGTTGAATTGGCCAGCTGTTCCTTGGGTTGAATTCCTTGCCAGCCATTCCTTGGCCCATAAGCAGGCACTATGACTCACTTTGCACAAGACCTATGTTGACACATTCCCACGGTCTATACTAGCACAGTGGGTGGTCTCACCACCAGTCTGAAGAAGCCATTGGCTCTACGACACGATATGGGAACGGAATGAAATGACGTCCTTCACAGATCCAGTGATGTTGCTGTCGTCATTTTGCTTTTATAGACTGAAAATAATATTATAAAATAAAAAAAATAATTTTTAATATCGGCGCCGGTTATCTTGCCGATATCCGATATCTCTATAAAGTATCAGCTGATCACTAAGAAAACTTGTAAATCGTACTCTAATTGATTATTGTCCTTAGAAATCTACATCATATGAAAATACCAAAATTAAAAAAATATCAATAGCGGGAACAAAAACTTACATCAGCTGTAATTTCAAACAATCCAGCAAATTCCATTGGCCAAACTTTGAAAAGTCCAATTGCCATAAGTGCTGGCTGCAGCAGTCCAACAGAACGACCAGCAGGACATAATTTCTTCTGGGTAGATGCAATTGTAAAAGTCTCTTCTTCTGTATCCCAGTCCAAATATCTATTATAAATGGTACAAGACCTCTTGAAACCAGTATCAGCTTCTATAAACATTTGCTATCTAATACTAAAGCAAAGAATCAATACTTACCTATTTACCAGTCAGAAGAAGGTAATTTCTTCAGTCAACCCTGAGAGTCAGACAGGAAGCCTTAATAACTTCACTTTCTTATCCTCATCGTGACTCTATTTACATTCAAACCTCCAACAGTCAGTGCACTCATTAGGAATTAGCTAGTGGAACAGAAATCCTCAAATAAGACATGTCAACTCTGTCCTGAAGGGTTTTTCAACCCCAACATCCAGGTTGACAAACTAGCGTTAAGATACTGTTTTGGTTTCGGGGTAGTGTGAGTGGTAGGTCCAAATGTCTGGCATCAAGCCAGACTCAGCTGTTTTTTCTAATCTAAAAGCCACTAAAAAGAAATATATGATAAGAATGGTATTAAAACCCTGGAATATCAATGATGAAACTCACTTGAACTTATATTTTGATGACAGAAAGACTTTCTCGAGCAGCTTTCCCGAGTCGAGGTCATAACGATGCAGCCAATTATGAGCAGTTATCGCAATGATCGATGGACGATAACAATGGGCTTCTGGCAGGATCTTATTCTAAAACATTCCAAGCAAACCAGGGAATAAGCCATTAAGAAATAAACTCACTGAACAGAACCAGCAAAATTCTCTAGGTCTTTGCAACATGAATGCTTGTTGAAAATAACAGAATGACGTTTAGCACAATTACACTTGTATGCATGTACTAAACTGAACACTTCTCTTGAAGGTGCTCCTTGCAACGCAATTTAGAGTTTGTCAGGAAGAAGATGGAGAAGTCGTCTGTTTACAGAATATTATGTGACTTGGTGGTGGATAAATAGAAGCTACAGCGAATCATACAAAATGACCAATAGTGCTAAGCACAACTGATGAATACCAAAGCCTTGTCAATATGTCAAATAATATCAAAAAGAGAATAAGAACCAGCACTACATGATGCTAGGTTCTCTCAATTTTATATTCATATAATTTTAATACAAATAAGAAACCAAAACCAATACTCACCACAGAACATTCGCTGACTATACAAACTTCAATTTTTTCTGACTTTGGTATAGATGTCTGTTTATAGATCGCTGGAATGTTCTTGCCAGCACGTCTGAAAAATTTTAAATTATTTCACCAACTAAAGGCTTTTAATGCACGCATCAAGATTTTGCCAACTCCTTATTCTGAACTAGGCTTACATTGTCTTTACTTTCTCCGTGAAATTATGCAACGTTCCTGTTGAATTCTCCATGTAAAGAGATGTTTTTGACTGAAATTTCTTAGCATAACTCATCCTACTCCACCATAATATATTCTCACACACTAAAGTCACTGATCAGCGATTTCCCTCGGTTCACCAATATCACCATCATTTGGCATCGCGTGGTTGTCCCAATGACTAGAAATTGACCATAGCTCAGCAAATAAAGCTACCAGGATAATTCATTCATTCATTCCTTTCGATAATGTATATAGCGCCTCTTCAAGGGATACTACTCAGAGGTGCTCCCAGCCCAGCCACGGCCAAAAGAAATGACTTTAGCAGCTTACAAAAGATAGGTAGATCGCAGCTGATAGTAGCAGTTACTCGTAACCTGGTTTACATGTTGCGAGAGACTAAGCTCCTGATCAAGCAATACACCCAGATCACGCACAACAGATGAAAAAATTAATGTGAAGATAGGTCTCAGCCAATATCTGCATATCCAGCTCAGCCAGGTGCCTGCGACTTCATATAAATTGTTTTGGAGGGATTTAAGAGGAGCGATTCGAGACCATCCACTCAGAGCGAATATTTATGCTCTTGTTTAACTGTGCAAGATTCAGGTAATCCCCATTATCTCACACTAAGTCTTATTGCTGCCATCAGGTTTATCTAAGCCTCTGAGAGTATTACACAGGCCTGTCTGCAGGCAACCAGAGGTTTGTGTACCCAATCAAAACGTGGTACCTGGGTCACGCATGCTTACACCAGATTGTTGCATTAGTGACAAACATGTGGCTTAACAAAGTACAATTGTATGTTGCCAAAAAGTCAAGTGGTGGGACAGGCAAGCAAAACAGCATAGATAATTGCATCATCATAAACATTGGTTGCTGTAAGATATCAAGGCCTCATGGGTAGAGTGATTGCTCAACTCCTCTCTTGTGGTCTGCACCACTAATGTATCATTGAATGATGGTGTCTACCATATGAAACTGACACACAAGCCATTGGTGGCCAAGTCTGAATGAAGTAGGCACAAGTGCACAACTCACTGTCTAACTCTTTTGGACCATGAACGTTTGGATTGCCAAATTATTAATATTTTGACACCTTATGTGGCAAGGTAGTAGGATCAACTATTGTTGTATATACCGAGTAAACGAACACCTTTAAAAACTACAAATGCCAAGACATGCAACAAATGTGCAGTGACCTCATCCTATGTTGGTTTAGAAAGGTCCTCAAAGTGGAACACCATAACTGGATAAAATTTTGGATTGCATCTGATTTATAAAGTTGCAAGTGGTTTTAGAACTATATTACAATATTGACATTACAACACAGACAATGGATTGAACACTCTAAAAGGTATGCACACACACACACACACATATAGTGTTAAATGAATCTAAAGAACTAGTTTGAAAAGTATTAACCAGACATTAATAGGCAATATACCAAAAAGAGAAAAACAAATTGTTCCGAGATAGTCAGCAAATTCCATCATGGCTGAAATTAAATCAAGATTCTGACATGCAGCATGATCAGATCACTTGAAATAATTACTTAACAGCAGCAAAAAACTTGTTCATACTGATATAAAAAGTCAGATTCTTACAGAGAATAGCAGTGCTGGAAGTCGTTGAAGAACAGTCGTCCACTAAAAAACAATTCAGACTACAGCATATAAATAATTGTTGCTGTGTGGTTGTTAGAAGTATCGCAGTAGAAAATTAAAGAAGCCTGTAAATGATGTAAATTAGGCCTAGGGCAATGCGAAAAGGACATGAAACCTTGGACACCTAGTAGGTCTGTAAACAACTAAAAAGGAACAATCATGTAAGAAAGAACCAAGCACATTAGCATACTATTACATAAATGGTCAGGTCACCGTCACTGTGGAGTAGAGTAATCAACAGTTTCTATGCATTTTCTTACTGTTTTAAACCCTGCAACATTACAATGCTTGCATCGCTTCAATGTACAACCTGCTAAGATTACTATCTGCTTGAGGCTGCAATAATTGGTTTGGGGCCTCTTAGTCTAACACACACAAATGTCATGGAATAAGCTAACTGGTATCTCTTTAGCATTGTCAGAATAAGCTAACCTCCATTAAACAGCATTAAACAGGGTAAGATTTAAAGAAATTCCGATTTCAATATTTACATTAGAAATAGTTGATAAAGTGCTGAGTCAGCTGTTCTTGATGTTTAGCAATGACAAAACTTAGTTAAAAACATGACAAACTCAACACACACATACACAAACACAGCAAGACCTTGATCCTGCTAGCCTACCTCTCACAAGCAATACGATGTTTTGACTGTTTCTCAAATGTCTTCTTGAACTTCACACATGGCTGCAATCATTTATTATAAAAGCATGATAGACAAGAAAAATGGTACAGCATTCATGTAGTCAAATATTGCCAAACTCATACGGTTGCCAAGTAAAATCAGCGTTCATTATGAATTATGTACACAAGTGGTCATAAGGCTTCACAAATGTATTTGAGCTTATCTTCCTCATGAATCCTAACTCATGCATGTTAGTGATAATAAATTGTCAAACTTACAATCTAATAATAGAACTTAAGCACACAGTTTTTAAAACATTTAAGCAAGTTATCCATTCTGTAGTAATTTTATTGTACAAAATTAAAAGTTTAATTGATCATAACTCTCAGTAATTGTGACACAAATGACAACTCAAACAGACACGCATCACAAACGATTTGAAGTTTATTGATGAGTTATATTAACAGTAAAAATGTAATCGTGCATCACGTTACGAATTCACTTACATACTCACTTACAACAGCAAAGCGTGCGCACACGCTTCACTTCTATTTATTACACTTAAAGTAGGCCTACCTGACAAACCAACTCTTTTACTATCTGTAAATTTTGTCTGTACAAACATTTAACCGAATATTCTTTTTCACGTAAAGAAAAATAAACATTGCACGAATTTCTATGACTTTTCATTCTGCAGATATTTATAACTTTTATAGCGCAATACTTCCAGAGCACGTTCATTATTTAAAATAATTTTGATTAAAACATTATCCATCGGCTTATAATAAATAAAAATTCTTAGTATTTAATAAACTAATACATCTTTAGTTTTAACATTCGATCGATTTTACTAATAATTTTAATATTTGTCATTTAGTGCAGGGCAGTACTCTCCTGGCTGCGGTTGTTTATAGTACTGTTGTCGTTAGACGGCATTGCGCACTGAAAATTATTTTTTTTACTCTTATGTTTTAACATGAAAAAGCCTAGCACTTGAGATACAGGTGTATAGAACTTATACAACAAGAATGAGTGACCAGAAGAAGAAGAGGCAAAATTCTTCTTTTCGATCGTCGCGTTCGAGTGGCTCAACGGGTAGCATCAGTGGGGACGGTGGCGGAGGAGGAGGTTTCAAGTCTCCAAAGCCAGTGCCCGACATGTCAGATTGTCAGAGAAACAAACCGAACCATACTGCGCAAGTAAAGGTCTAGACGTATGCTTATTCTGTCCTATACAATACATACAATACAACTAGGCATTTATAACGCGCTTTGACAAGACAAGTCATGCACAAAGCGTGCTGCGCTGCATTTTTAGTCATAGTTCAGGGAAGGTAGGTAGGTCTTCAGTTTTGTCTTGAAAAGTGCAACGGATTTGGCTTGATGGACTGTATTGGGAGACTATTCCATTCTGTGGGTCCTGTGACCGAGAATGCACGGTTCCCAAACTTCTTGTTAGTACGAGGTATGGTTAAGTCTCCCTGCATAAACGAATAGAGTCCTCTTGAGTTAGAGGCAGAGCATGACGCAACCATAGATGCCATGTACTTGATTTTAAATACAGACCACAATGGATCTCCCCTTGCATTTTGTAAATGGCTGGTTATAATAATAATTATATTAGTATTATTATTATTATGAATGAGGATAACGGCGATTTCAATGGTACAATAACAGCGCTTTGCCACAACAATGTCGTATTCACAAAACTATGACTGAGTGGAGAAGAAGAGAGGCATCCACGTTATGTTAATAACGAACTGAATGTCACTCAGAGCAAGCTATGGTGAACATGTAAGTCTTTAGTTTAGCCTTTAAGGATTCAACGAGCCAGCACCTCGGCCACAGGTCCAGTATGCGAAAAGCTACCTGATCAGTTCTGTTCCAATGTCGTAAATATAGGCCAGTTTTCCAAAGCCTGTGATTATGTTACACCACTGTATCATTTTCCGAGCTCTTAATCAATACTCAGTATATCATCATCTGTCTATTGGATTCTACTCTTGACATTGGAGATTGTTGACTTATTTTGCTTGGGCTGCCATCAAATGATGATAATGTAATTGTTTCAGCATTCGTCTGGTTCTGATCACTTCAGAAAGATAGTTCAGGCTGAAGGGCGAACAGCCAGAAACCTAGTCACCTGGAGTGTTCCCCTGGATTCTGCTGATCAGAGTATGTACATGAATGGCACATTTCCAGTTTCAACTGTTCTTTTCCATCATGTAATAATGGTAAGCAATCTCTAAGTTTGAGTTGAAGATCCAATTTATCATTTGCAATTAGCAATGTTGGGCATTATACAGAACATTCAGGTCAGTAGAGTTTATCCATGGTATGGGTACAGATTTATCTGAATAATTTAGTGTCAGATGCCTGACGAGTTCAGTTACTTGGTCAGTTCCAGTATCAATTGGTCCATTTTGTCAGTAAAACTGTTATCTGCACCTATACAACTGCTATAATTGTCAATTATTGGTGCACACTCTTCATATCTGATAATGCACAAGTAACCTTTTAAACTGAAAATGGCTAGTGATTCATAGTTATTCACATGCGCAACATTTTGACACAAAAGTTCTGTAGGTTTCATGTAAGGCTTTGCAAAATAAAACTGTAGAATGTCACTCACCTAGACTGATCTCCGGAAGGCTTCTTAGCTCTGATTATGGATACAGGCTAAGATGAAAGTCAGATACTACTTATTACTGGCCAAAGTTGTAAACCAATCGTTTGTTTCTGTGTGTGTCATACAGCCAAAGTGAAACCAGGCAAAACCAGTATTCAGGGTACCTCACCCTTACGTAAGACACCTCGACCAGAGTCTAGACAGCACCGCACTCAGTCAGATCCACGATCTGTCTCTAGTCCGCGCACGCCACGTCGACATGTTCGAGGTGCCGAAGGTGTAGATGGAGGTGCCTCAAAGACGTCTGGAAACAGGCAAACGGGTGTGGCCACAAAAAAGGATCTACGCGCTCGATACTGGGCCTTCCTTTTCGAAAACCTTCGTCGAGCGGTTGATGAAATCTATCAAACATGTGAGACAGATGAAAGTGTTGTCGAGTGCAAGGTTAGATAAATCACACTTTTCTGCATTTTTTATATGTTACGCAATCTGGCTGACTGATAATTTAGAAGTTTTTCATTATTAAACAATAAATTGCAAAGAATCTGTTGCTGAAGTGTTTGGAAACTGCTCTGTTTTGAATATTTTTAATTGAGCTTAAATATGACCAAGGTTTGCTTAAATCGTGCTGACCTTGGGTAGACAGTGAATTTATTTTTCATACTAGTATAAATGTTTAACAAATTACACTCATTGTTAGCTGAGGTGATTATGATTATTTCTTTCTGGTAGACTTTAAATCAAAAGATTTTAATGAAGCTGTGGCCAATATAATTTTACATGTGTGTATCTTTGAATGATCCTGGCAGCCATAGGTAGCACTAGTATTTTATTCAGTGAGGTATTCATGCCAGTAGTTGAAAGTTGAATACCTTTAATGCTATGATGTCACAAAATAGTGTTATGCTTAACTATTGTGTTTCTGTCCTGAATTGTCCAAGAAGAGACAAAAGCTTTTGGAATTATTTTTATGGTTTTGTTCATGAATTAATTGCATTTGGCGATTACGACAAAGGCTTCTGTCAACTTCTTTTATACTTCATTACAATCCTTTGATATGCTATGTTCTGCTGTGAAATGATTCTGTAATGTTGCACTTTGGTTACTTAGATGATGTAGTGTATTATATTAATGTTTTATTGCTCATATAGCTAGAATTGTCAGAGTTAGGCAGTAAGATCTTGCAGTGCTCTTATCAGGAGATGATAATGACCCTTGAAAGGAATCGTCATGAGTTTGAATGTCTTGCCGATGCCCTAAGCATGCTGAAGGCCTACGAGAGTGCAGGCCAGAGGTTCGTGCATTAAACTCCTGATGGCATATATTTGTATACACAGTGGTCAGCTGCTTCTTGTCATAGTTTGGTGCTTGTGAGGGCAGAGCTATGAATTCAAAGTTGATTTTAGCAGCCAACGTATTGCATGCAGAATTTTTAGCTACATATTCGTGATAATGATTCATGGCACATTGATGATTGCCTTGGCTTAATCACTGATATGAGATATCAGTTGAAGGATCATAAGCATTTGCATGGTCGTCATAGCTGGCCCTCGGCTTCTTCTACTGGATATCTCTATCTCTCTTTGTTCTATCTCATTTCCTCAGTCATTTGTTTTAAATAGGTGTTTGTTATACAACACTCTAAATCCTTGATTATCTTTTCCTACAGCACCATTATTCCTATTGTGTTTGTAGCACTCTGATCTTACAAACACTTGCTTTCTGAGTTGTGAACATTCGATGTTGGTCTTCTTCCTAACTTTCACTTTGACTTTGTTGATGCATATTTAAGTTGTTCTGCTGCATGCAGTTTCTTTTTCTGTGCTGCATTATGTTTTTTAGGTTCATTTTTAAAAAGTTGGTTCTTTTGTGCTGTTACTTCTGCAGTCTTTTCCCATTTTCTATTTGCCATTATTGAGAGTGCGTATATTGCCAGTGAGAAACTGCCGGTGAATTCCTGATTCCCACAGGTTGTCATCCCCATGTATTTCAGGATCTCGATTATTTGCCTTGCCTGCAGCTATTGCTTGCTTCTTTAATAACCCAAGAGCAGAGGCCATTCTATTTTTATTTTATTTGCTGTAATCTATGTGTTAGTCTGGTAAATTGTGTGGCTTCATTTAGTACTGTGATCTGCCTGCCTGTATTTGTCACTGCTTCTTATGGTTAGTTGATTAGCATAAATGTTAGTTTTGTGATGGCTTTTTGATGTAATTAATGTACTCATAAGGTAAAAGTTGAAAGTTCAATCAAGTCTGCTAAGACAGGTCAAGATCAGAGGCCTTAAGTATTGACCTTTGAACTTTGTTGACCTTTTGACATGTCAGGAAGTGATCATGATCCTAGACCAGTATACTAAAGACTTTAAATCGTTGATTGAGCGTCTGCAGTTGATGAGAGCTTACGAAAACGCAGACGAAGGCTCAAGGTCAGTCTGTGAACAGCTAGTCTCTGTCTTTCTTTGTCTGTCTGTTCCTATCTGTCTCTGTCTGTCCATATCTTTCAGTATGTGTATCCATTTGTCTGATTGTCTGTCTGGCCATCAATCAATCTCTGTCTCTCTGTCTGTGTCGATCTCTCTCTCTCTCACTGCATCCCTTTCTTCCTGTTTGCTCCTCTCTCTGCTATTCCCTCACTATGTTAGTCTGTGTGTCTGTCAAATTGTCATGTCTTCTTGTCTCTTTCTTTTATTTTTAATGATAAGTAGAAGTGTCTATTGAAGAGTAATAAATATCGACTAAGTTGATGTTTATTGTGTAAGATTTTTATCTGCTTAAGTGAAAGAACTAATCTCTTGTGGATCTCCATTTGAAACAACCTTACAGAATGCGTGCTTTCATGTATTAAATCCTAGAATAGCTGTTCCCAGATTCATCTAGATTTAGTCACTAGATGTGTAAGTTCAGCTTTATAAAGTCTATATTCATTCATGAACTCGTGATTCTGCAAAACAGAGCATCATTGTTGATACTTCCATTGAATAGTTTTCTTAAAGCACTGGTTTAGCATTCTGCTTGTTTAATTTTCTTGTTTAAAGGATTGCATGACACTGTTTATTACAATTTGCAGTGATTTTCACTTTATCAGAGTGTTATACTGCTTCTCTGCTGCTATATATATGATTATTTATATATATATATAGGTATATATATATATACATATTATATCTGTGATTATATGCTTTATAACCAATATTACAGACTTTTCAAAGTTTGCACGTGATAGGCTAATTGATTAAGTCTTTGAAGTCCTCAGTTAAATTAAGATAACCTTATTTTCTTTACTTGTTATTTTACTATTGACTTCTAGAATCACATTGTTTACAAGGAGCATATTTAATTTGAGGCTCTTAGAAGGTGTTATAATTTGTTCAGTTGCATTACAGTACCTTATACAGCTGCAAAAATGGAATTTATAAGTGTTTTCAGATGACTATTATTTCATGTTGGACGGTTGGTCATTATTTTTAGCTAACTTTCTGAGATTGTGAAATAGGAGGTTAGGAGAGAAATTAGTTTTTGTAGCTTATCTTCAGTCGTCACGTATGTCTTCAAGATGAAAGGCAAAAAGTGTTCACATTGTCTGTGCACTGAACTAGTTTTGCTGCCCATCCATCTCTTTTGTCTTATTAATTGTATCTTACTAGCAAGGCATGTTATTGAATCTAGCATAATTTAGCTTTACAGTTTGTTTAATCATCCTTCAGGCTTGGATTAATCCCTCCCAGGGGAGGGATCAGTTACACAGATCATTCATCACCACTTGATTCTGTCACCAGTGTCTTCTTTCTTCAATTTTATAAGTTTTAAGTCCTGTTATATCATAGTTCTCCATCTCTTCTTCTGTCGTCCCCTACTGTGGCGTCTGGTTATATCTGCTTGATAGTTTATTTCCTGGTGTCTGTCAAAGCCCTTGTCAATGACTGATTAAAATCTGTCAAGCCTGTTGATTATGCAATTTTTTATTACTCCAGGCCGACATCATTAGCCTGGGAAGTGAGAAAATCGCCAGGGAAATTGCTTTCTTCAGGTCATGGAAAGGATGGGTTTCTGCCTTCACCAACGGTTGTTCGAAGTCTGACGTTCAGTGGACCTGGAAACGCCAGGTGATAATGTGCTTCTTTTAACTCTTATGTTGGAAATTTCTCTTCATGGTTATGCAAGCCATAAAGCAGAAAGTTATAAGAACATTTAAAAAAATGTTCTTTTGTGAATATCTGTTTCTCAAAGTTTCATATTCAAGTCAGCTGTTCGATATTGACTTATAATATTAAGTTTTCTGAAAACCATAATGATTAAATACTTTGATGGGGTTCCTTTTAGTAGCTAACTGTCTAGCTGATGTAACACTTTCAAGACCGGTGCATAGTAAAATGTAAGGCATGATCAGTAACGCTGTTCATTAAAGGGTTAAAAATAAGACTTTTAGAAACAGAGCGGTTTGTTAGCAGAATGCTTGAAAAATGAATAACACATGTGATTGTTTTCTTCAGTTGATGCTCAACATAACTTTTTTATTTATCCATAAGAATTTTTAAAGTCTTTCATTCATTCATTCGTTCATTTATTAAGAAAGTTTGTACCACGTCTCTTCAATGGGACACCTCGGACGCTCGGTGGTGCTCCTTAAACCATCGCCGCCAAATAAAGCAATCTAAAGATGAGTGAGGAATGTCTGAGAAGGATTCTAGGAATTGAGCAGAGTGGCATGGCAGGACTTTACCATCCACTATTTGACAATACATCAGTATGTTGTGAATAGATATTCTCTAGAATGCAAAATTGTAATCAAGCAGTGGTACTATTAATAATAGACATGTAATTGAAATATTGTGATTGGCTAAACAGCTTTTGAAACGGAAGAAGATAGTAACATTTGATTTGTAAAATCATAGCCAGCTATCTGATCAACACCTTCAGGATGTAGTAAAGATGTGTATAGTATTTTTACTAAGGGAGGCAAATTATTATTATTATTCATTTATTATATTAGTGTTGTAGTGTTGTTTGGGAAGTGTATGTTTTAACAATAATGAACATGTTTCTTCAGCCCCAAGTACCTGAGAGATGCTTATGTGGGCTTTTGAGCAGAAGGGTTAGATGCCTCTGTTCTGTAGCATGTGTTTCACTAAGGTCTGTGATTCAAATCTTCAAGCACAGAGGTGATGATCATCTGGGTTGTTGGTCTGCAAAGCAAATTTTTTTTCTGAGAGGCTTTGGTATAACAGCTGTACGGAAATGAGCATTGTGGATGATTCTCATAGTTTTATTAGTTTCTCTACCTACAGAATTGTTGAAGAACATAGACAGAAGTATGTAACTCAGGACTTTTCAAGGTAGCATGATGAGTGAGAATCATTGATTTTTTTATTTGATATATCTGCTTACAGAGCTGTGCAGGGTAGTGGCAACAGTTGGGCTGACAAGGTACGAGGCATCAAGACGACGGGACCAGCTTTGACTGCATCCAGTCAAGTGACCATTGAACAGTCAGTTGTGGCTGAGAAGAAGAAGGACCCAGTCAATAATCCAAACAGTTTAAATGATGTCTGTGTACAGAAACCAAACGAATCAAATGATTGTACTCTGCAATCTGTGGAAAATGGTGAAGAGAACAAAGGTTTGTCATCTTTCTTTGTATTTGTATGGGCTATTTGTTAGCTGCTGTAAATCAAATGAGCTACTGTAAATAACATTTATGAGCTACTGTAAATCACATAAGCTTGTGTAAATCACATCCGCTACTGTAAATTGCTTATTGAAAATTTGCTTTGGATTGCTGGGATATATATGACTGCAGTAAATGTTGATGCTGTTGTTCCCAGAAGATCTTGAGGGATGGGAAACTGTACAACGTGCTGGAAAAGTCCGAATGCGTCCAGTATCAGCCTGCTTCCCAGGACAGGAAGATGGTTCTGCGGTTCCAGAGTTCAAGAGGTCAGTGTCTGCACTGGCTGTTCAGACGCATCGAGGCTCTGGCCTGCCTCTTGGAACCCAGTCAGCACGCAGCTTGAGTGCCTTGAACGTCATAACTACCTTTCCGTCTCCACCTGCGAGTGTCCTGGAGCAGAAGTCAAGTCCAGTCGACAGCGAGAAGGAGAATCGGCCGGTTGTTATTTCTGATTCAATGACCATTCCAATTCTGAAGCTGGCTCCAAAAGCAGAGGCATTGCAAAGAGTTAGTGTAACACCACGTACACATTCTGACTTGCCTTCTGAGACATCACCTCCTGCGAGAAAGAACAAAATATTTACTAACGACTTGGCTTCAGGTGATGAAATACGAACACCAACATGTGTTGTGTTTTTAATATTCTTGTGGTTGTACTGGTGTTTTGAAACTGGCAATTTTATCTATTTAATAAATGGTTTAGAAACTGTTTCAGGTCTGTCTGTGTTAGCTGTCTTATATGAGCAGCTGTTGCGATCAGAGTTTTAAAAATATTCTCTGTGATCGTGATTTTTTATACTTTGTATGTCACATCAGAAAGAAGTTCTGCTGAGGGTGTTTGTTTTAAAGATTGCTGGATGAAGATGCAAGTGTAATTTCATATAAGAAAAGTGCCATTGTTATTTACAAAGGTTTTGCTTAATTGATTATTAACACAGTGATCATCATATCTTTAGATATATAATAATTCTTTTATGCTGTCACTATAGAAGTGATATTGGCAAGTGTAATAGATTTTTTAAAATTTTACTGTGCATGAATAATACTATTGGTGAATTAAATATATTTTTTTACCTTTAGCCAAAACAGTCGCGCTGCTTAAAACAAGATTTAAATTCAATGATTATGAAATTTTGTAGGGTCATCTCCAGCTGCCATCGTTTCAGAAGCATTGCAGACGGCTGAGAATGATCAGAATCCCAACTATGGCGTAAGGAGCATCAAGAGGGGAACCTGTTCAAGTGATGAAGATGCTGATGGAGAGTATGAAGATGAAGAGGAAGACATAAACAAAGTGAGTCTGATATTGTGTATACTTTAAGTGACACTTAGTCAAAGGACTTCTACGTAAATGGTAGCATAGATCAGCTCTCATTTGACTTGCTACATCCATGTGAGTAGCAGCGTACTTTCACTTCTGAATGGCTTCTACCTTCTGTATTTTACGGACTTCCTCCTCTGGCTCTTCTTCTTCCAAGATTGTTCCAAATGAGTCCTTCATTGTTGTTTTCTAGTCAAATTCATTCATGAACTCGTGATCCGGACACTCCCTGACGACCCACGCCAACTGACCAACCATCGTTGGGCACTGCATCTAGGCACAGCATATCATCTAATGATCATTTACTTGCATGAATGATTACTATGTATAGACATGTATATACATATGCACCATAAATATATCTTATGCATCAAAGGAAATCTAGCACTCATGCATGCTAGTGCATGCATACACACACATGGGTAGTACATAGGGGTACCATGCAGATGTTTGTACATAGGTATCAAGACAGTTAGCATAGATCATCCTGTACCTCAGAATATGTGCTTCACATATGACTAGGTGTTTCATAGAATTGAGAATTGTTTGTACTTCCAGGAACTGTGTAAAACCATCGATGAAGAAGAGGCATTGAAATCTGCAATGGAGCAAGAAAGAAGTTACTTGGATGAGATCACAAGAGAGGAGAACTTAGAAATAGTCATTGAGACCGAACCGGACACTGAAGCGGAAAGTGAACACGGAGTTAGTACGCACACTCACACACATATGCATGCATGCGTCATGCATACAATTATTTACAATATATAGGTGTGCCATATATATTGTTGTACTAGATTGAACGTAATTGTAAACTAAAGTTGCGGTTGTGACAGCTTGGTCTTCTCATTAAACGAAAACTGAATTGAATACATATGCGTACCTATGAAATTTCTGATAGTTTCTGGATCAGTTAACTTTCCATTTAAATAAGATCATACTTTTAGCCATAAATTGCATCTATCATTTAAAACAAATGCAAAGCATATGTTATTAAAACTAGACATGCTGAAAATGTGCTGTTGAATGTGTTCAGCTGATGTTTGAGTCACAAAGAGATACCCTAGACTTTCCAGATAATTTTTTTTATAAAGTTCTGTCATAGGCTTTTGTATTTATGTTTAATATTGGATATAAAATGTATGATTGTATATGTGCAGACATGGTCAGTTTAAATATTTGGATGTAATACTGCATGTTCCCTTGCATTCAAGACTTGCCTCTTTCAATTTGTTAATCTACCATAGGCTGCCTTGCTGTCTTGGGATACTGATCTTCAGAATCTTTACTGGATTATGGCTTGGTTTCAGTGCACCATTTAGTGCATATATAGCCTAGTGCATTAGATGCTGGTGCAATTAAAGTTACTAACTACAGTTTCTCACATTTTGTAGTTTTCATTGAAACTTTACAAGTGAATTGAAAACCAGTTTTGCTTAGTCAGTTATTTTACCATGTCATTTGATGATCGAGAATGATGTGCCTCAATTACTGTTGTCACTTGTACATCTGGCTGCATTGTAGTTGGGGTCATCGCATGGAGATTATTCTGCAGATGCATATGCACAGCAGTATGAAGGTATGTGCTCTGAACATTGTTATTCCACAGACAGACAGTCTAGTGTGTTATTCGTTTTTTATTTGAATGCTGTGCTTTTAAATGTATTGTTCACCTGAGTGCGGATATGCAGTTGGTTAAATAAAGAATATATTTGCCTACTTACATACTTATTGATTAGGGAGGAGTTTCTTGGCCTCTATCCTACGCATTTCCAAAGGCAGTGAACAATAGCCACACAAATCAGTGACTTGGAATGAGTGATGCTTTGTTCTGCTTTTTACCCATAATCAGATGTCTTTGTGAAGTTCTTTAACCCTTTCACAACCAGCGGCGAGCACGTAGTAAAACGTAAGGCACGATAAATAACGCTGGTCATTAAAGGGTTAATGGCAAGCTGCATTATTATCCCAGTAAAGGATTAAAGGCACTCTTTTAAATGCCCCCATTCATATATACATTCCTGTGTTTTGCAGATGATGCAGAACGATGGAAAGGCATGTCTTGGGGTGACATGGTAGAAATGGGGGAAGAAGCAGAAAGTCGAATACCTGGAAGGGTAGTCCATGTACATGAGAAGCTCTCTTCACCCTCCCGAAAAAGGCAAGTTCGGTTTTAGTTGTGCTTTCAAGAGAACATTTGTATAACATGTTCAAATGTTCCATCTTCCACTTTATCTTTAATCAGTTACTGCCCTTGGGAAGTGCTCAACATTACAGAGTTGAAAGCTGACTTCTTTGCTCCTTGTCTCACATTTTCCAGCATAGGCAGCTGTAGAATTTGCTTTCTAGCTTAAGTTAGCTTGAAGATCTGAGATAAACATATATTCCTGCTAAATCAACAAAGGTTGCTCCATGCCCTATTTGACCATGATACAACTCAGATATTTCTGCTGTAATGAGGCTCTGCCACTGGCCATGGATGCAGTGCCAATGTCTGTCTGCATTATGTGTAAACTTATATCTTAACTTTAGACCTTAAGAGGTATGCTGCCAAATCTCTTCTCATTTTCCTGGACTTGTATACTGCTTTTGACACCTTTATTTCTAGAATTGTCCTTCACTGTCTCATATGCTAATTTGATGTATCTGGTTATGCCTTCAGTCGGTTCAGATCTTGCCTACACTCCATTCTCAAGCAGTTCATATAAATCAACTCGTGCACCCATTGTTTTGAATTGTAGTCTACCATGCTTCATTCTTCATTACCCATCAGGTCATTAATGTGTTAGGGATTTCTACATCACCTGCACATTTTTCAACACAACCAGAACAAAACTGAAACTGTACATGTCATTTATGATTACAATATTGCTGTATGGATCACAGGCAGAAACTACTGCCTGAAACCTTGATTCTTCAGCAAACTTTGATAATAATGCCAAATTAATCACTGTACCAATCTGCAGTTAGAAGAATTATCAAAGAAATTCTGCTTTGAGACAAATTTTAAGATGAATGGATGAGTGACAAAATCACTGCCATATATACCATGGCATTGCACATTTAATGCGGATATAACATGATGGGATCAGGCAATGTAAAAAGGTGTACTGGTTTTTTATTATCTCTTACATATTGAACTGTTAAATAAATCATAGATAAATTACCAAATATAAATGCGTAAATGAATCGAATCTGAAATAAATGAATCACTCATCAAGACACGAATAAGTAAATATTAAGGAATAAATTTTGCATGTGTTGGTATTAATAAATAGGTCGACTGTTGAATCGAAACGACAGCATGAAGAGAAACAAGCGAAAGCTCAAGAGCTGAGAGAAAAACTACTACAAGAGAGAGGGGAAAGGATGCGTGTGCTCACTAAAAAGGTATGCCGTCAACTGGTCTATGATACTTTAAAAAGATATGGATGGACCTCACGATTTCACTGTGTTCGGAAACATTAATTTTTTTAATTTAAGTATTTCATTTTATTTTAAATAGTTAAAATAATTTAATTTAAGCAGCGCCTTTCAGAAGTATAATTTGACTTTGCGGTCATGTCAAGTAAATGCATATATAGATGGATAAAAAAACATTTGAATGGACGATGGTGATGAAACATTGAGTGAAAATCCAGAGTAGTTTAGTTGGAAGTAGAGGAATGTGAATTGAAGGACATTTAGGACAATTGAAGAATTTATCAACTTTCATTCATTCGTTCATTTCAAAAATTTATATAGCGCCCCTTCAAGCAACCTGCTCAGAGGTGCTCTCTACCAGGCTGCAGCCAAACAACAATGACTTGAGGATACGATAGAAGCCTGGCAGATTGTTCCTAGGGAGCATGTGCAACTTGTGTGAATGATTCATTGAAGTCAGTTTCATCAGCTTTACATTTGTAATTAAATGTTCTCTGGGCTATCGTGTTTGGTGAATTTCTATTATTTTGATTTAGTTAGAGCAGACATATTACGAAAATTTGCAGGATTCATCAAATTCACTTATAAATCGTTCATATGTCTGAATGATCAAATATGTGCAGGATGGATGATAGGTTGTCTAAGTTATTGTAAGATAGGGATGCACGCAGTACCTTTGTGACGTATTTAAGATGTACTATATTAAATGTCTTGATGCATGAATTCATAATACTTTCATGAGAATAAGATGTCTGTTTTGCAGGCAGAAGAAATACAAGCCAAGAAGCTAGATTTGCTCCAGCAACGTCGTGCTGCAATGGAAAGAAAACTTAAACGAGCAGGTGAAAAACGACAACTCCAGCTGCAGAAGAAAGTTCGGAAAGCACATGAAGAAGAAAATAAGGTCTGCCTGTAGCTAGGTTCAGTTATGCAGTTGTGTTTAGTGGTTGGGACTGTACTGTCAACCCAGAGGTCATATGTTCAAATCTCCAACATGTCAGAAAGGTCCCTGGTGAACGCAACTGCAAAATGAGATCAGTTGAGTGTCAAGTTGAGTGGCAGTGGGAATATAAAGCAATGAAGGAGAGTACTTACTGACTATTCATCTTTTCCGTACAGGACTTGAACATTGTGTTATTTTTGCAATAATTTAAAAAAAAGTATATTTTATTTGCTGTGTTGCTGTCTTAACTGATTCCAGTTGAATGAGATCGTATTCATTAACACGCTTGAGGCACAGAATAAACGTCACGAAATCATGTCAAAATATCAGGAGTCAGAAGCTCGTCTTCAGGACCTCCAGGTGAACTTTCCCTTCTTAGCAAAGCATTATGTAAAATTATATAAAGACAAATTGACTGACCAAATTATAGGCCTTGTTTACTGATACTTTGCTAATGTTGAAAGATAGAATAGTTTTGCATGTATGGGCTTCAAAAATGCAGCAAGTTTTGCGGTTAGCTTTCAGGCATTTAAGGTTGACCAATTTTGTTCCTGTTTCAGCTATTTATTGAATTTGGAGTTGAGCAATACTTTTTTTCCAAACAGCAGAGTTTATTTTGATTTTTTGTTAGGATGAGAGACAGAGGAAGCATGACGAAAAAGCAGCAAAGGAAGCTGCAGTTGAAGTAAGTCTTGTCTCTTTTTTAGAATAATTTCTGAAACTGTTGAAATGAAGGAAGTTAAAACGATGGTATATTTAAAAATAAGGCAAAAGGTGCATGATGAGCAGATCCTGTTAAAACTTTGACGTTGGCCTACATTGGTTTCCAAGTCACTGTTAGTACACTCATCATTAAGGTGCTAAGTGGTGGCAAATGTCCAGTCTGTGGCATTGGTGACAACAATCTTTGGATGTATGATGTGAACAATTGCAAATGAATGTGATTGTAATGTAGATGATTAAAGAGGGGTAAGCATGATACCTAAGATGATGAGAATCGGTAAACATGGTAGTAACGGTTCTTAGGATTGTTGTGATGGTAATGATGACAATAATAAGTATGGTGATTATGTACAGGAGCGACGTCGTGCCTTGGAGGCTGATAGACAATCACGACTGCAGGAGATACAGGAGCGTCGTCTGCAGCGTGTGACGGAGTTTGAGCAACGCCAGCAAGAGAAGGAGAAAGAGCGACTGGAGGCAGCCAGAGCCAAGGAACGTGATCGAGAGGAACGTCTAGCAGCACTTAACAAACAACAACAGGCTCACATTGAAGAACTACAGAAGAAAATCCAACAGAAGGTACACTATAGAAAAATGTTAGGAGTAATGTTAACCTTAGTTTTGCCATGACCAGCAAAGTGCAATTATAGGTTACTGGTCATCTTCTTCAGACACACGTTGCCTGTCCACCTACATGTATATTTCTCTGGCGGTTGAAATATTGAATATCTATATTTAGATTTAGAGTATTTATTGATTTTCATTTGAGTGATTTTCATTTAAGAAATTCTTTTCAGAGATCCACTTATGGAAGTGTTAATATAACCTGGCAGAATATTAGGTCCTACCACTCTGCCAGGATACTCAAATGTCTACCATGTATACTCATCTATAAATCTAGTTTACTGGTAGGGGCAATTTGAAAGTCCTAAGTTAGGGTATCACCCTTTATACGAGTGGCAAACAAGGTCATAAGATCTTATCCATCAGATCTCGTGTGAAGCATGATGGGGTGGACAACAATATACTCGTTTAGATTTCTTGATGCAGCGATGGATGATATAGCTGGTGACCTTGACTTAAAATCACACACACAGGTGATTTACAGGTAATATGATTAGAGGCTGTTGAATTAGCGACAGATAAGTTCCTGTACGTCTTTATGCAGCATTTGTCGTCTTCTTGGGGTCTATTTTGTTAACTTTGGTTGGTGTTTAAAGGGCTGTAATATGTCCAGTTTTACTATATGTAAAACCATGAATGCATCAACTCTCAAATTATATGCGGAATTACGGGTCATGGTCGTTTCTTCTTTCCAAAGTATAAAATTTTGAGGTCGACTTGAATGTAAGATCAACTTGTTTTTTAGTAAATGTGGTAAATGACAAACTGAGTTTATGGCATGGCAACAAGATATAGGAAACTCAAATGCTGTGTGTTGAAAGGCTAACGAAATATAAGTTGTGATGCAGTGTGAGTTCTGTATAATGATTTCTTTATGATAATTGTGCTTATACTTCATATGCTGATTTTAGCAAGATGAGACAGATAGACGTCATAAGGAGAAGTTGGAAGCAATACAGGAAAAGGCATTCCGCATGAGCATCCTGCACCATTCTTCCGAAGACCAGAATGATGTTCCGCCAAAGCTAGTTCCGTACGAAAAGAAGAAGTTCTGCCTTGTCTGCAACATCATGGTGGGTGCCTGGTGACTTGTGAAAGATGTCAGTTTGTGTCTCGCTCAATTATGAGCATGTGTGTGGGATTGTGTATATATAATGTGGGCTTGTTAGCATACACTTGACAGAAGACGAGTCCATCAAAACGAAGTGTAGGCCACATGTACATAAACTGGTACGATCCTATAATAGCCAAAATTAACTAAACCCCTTTACGCAGTCTGCCTATCCACTGTCATTTTCACTCTTTCAGCTTTTTTAGAAATGTTTTACCTGTGGCATGTGATATAATTTGCAAAACAAAAAAAATGAGCTTAAAGTAAAACACGACAGTTTGTTTAAATTTAGCCTTGAGTGAGCACATTGGAATATTGTTACAATTATTTGCACAGTTAGATGCTGATGAATACAGAAACTTGGATGGTTTTATTTATAACTGTTATTACTGAATTGGCTCTTTAGTGCTTACTGATTTTAATTCATCGAGTGAATGCTGATAAAAAACTACAGTGGTTAACTTTCCTTGGTATATTAGTTATGTGCCAACATTTATCCAGACAGTTCTTGCTTGGGCCTGTTCTAAGTGTGACTTTTTTCTATACAAACAGATACCTTCTGAGGTTTATCTGTTGAGCCATCTGCGAGGCAAGAAGCACCAACAGGCTCTAAGCGACAGCAATGGTGGCAATGAACTATCAAAACAGGAAATTGTAAGTGCTTTATTTCTAGTGTTCTGTCATCTTTTAACTATTTTAAAATAGCTAAGATAATTAATATAGTTATTGCTTTGAGTAGTAATATTGTACTTGCTCTCTGCATAAACATGTACTTGGAATGTTCAAAGATGTTTTCACTGTAGATCTTTATAAGTTCATGTCCTAGAAAAATATTTAAAAGGGAATCTTTTGTGTTTATTGCCTGGATCAGCTGCACTTGAATATAGTTGTATCATGATTATAAATGTATAAATTCTGTATTTTGTTGTGTGATGCAAAAGTGAGAGAAATTGTGCTGATTGCCTTTATGTTAAGTGCTAATTAATTTGCTGTCATACTCAAAGTTTATTTAGACTTTAATTACAAACTACTATTTTTGATGAAACACAATGAAAAGCAGGCATAAATCTTTAATAGCTGTTATTACTCTGTCGATTTTCAGTTGTTACTTATTATATTGCTTTGTTAGGTTAACTCAGTGTTTCCCATACTGTGTTCTGTGTAACCCGAGGGTTCTGTGAGGAGAAGACAACAGATCCACAAAAAACTCTGTGTGAACAATAAGCTTAAAACAATTTATAATAAATTATACGAATTATTCATAGTAGGCTTTTTGCTTAATGTCTGTGTATAACTTGGAATGATATTTAATATGTCATTGCCATCGATATAGGTGTGTTATTAATCTTATCTAGACCTAAACCTATTATTGTCTGCATTCTCAAGCATTTTTACCTGAAACAGAATATGTTTAGTTTTGGATGGTTGCCAAAAAATTTAAGATCAAAAGGGTTCCTTGGCCAAAAAAGATTTGGAGACGCTGGGTTAACTATTGATTGTACTGCATAGCATACTGAGCACAGACATTGTTTGTGTAGGAAGACTTCAATCTGCAGCACATATCCGATGCTCCATCCGATAAGCCAGACCCAAAGATTGCATCAGAGAAGGAGAGACAGAAGGCCCTCAAGAAACGATGCAAGAAACTACGATTTCGCTTGGCTCAAAGGTTCGTCTACACACTGCACTGCACTGCAAGCACAGGAACCAACCCATCACCTTTAACGACCAGCGTTATTGATTATATATAATTATGCCGTACACTTTAGTACACACAGGTCGTTGAAGGGTTAAAGGACATAATTCATCAGTTGTGCAAATATGTATAGAATTAGTTACTATTTATTAAGATTCATATTGCTACAAAGGGCATTTGAATAGATTGTATACATCTTTCTGTGCCAGAGAATTCTGCATGCGTCTTTTACAGGAACTTTAAAACTATTCTCTTTCACTAGAAATGAGTCTGTGATACTTCTGAACAGAAGTTTTTGTGATTAATGTGCATTGAATAAAATGAGCTTTTTTTAAATCTCAGAAAGACACTCATAACATAACGTAATTGAAAACTTGTAAGCTCAACTTTATGAAAAACCCATTGGTAGTGTTCCTACTCATTACACGAAAAAAATTCTACTTTAAAGATTTCAGGTTTTTGCTTTGTACATTTTTAGGGGAATGGAATATGAGAAGTCGCTGATGGGCAAGCAATACAATGTCGAGTCTGAAAACAGAACTAAGTAAGTGTTTCATCTGTCATACAATAACTATTCCTGACTTGATTCTAAAACCTCTGCTTGTAACTAACTTGTTAAAATCTCACTCTAATGACTTCTCCTGATTTTGATAGAAGTGAGAATTGTTTGTCAAAATCTGTGTTCTGATTTATAATAGACAGCATTGAAATATTTTACAGCCTTACTTAGCCAATCCACACGTCCAGATTTATGTTTTGTGTCGATCTAATTTGGTTTAGGCTTCAGAAGATAATCAAGGATCTGCAGAAGTGTCTTCAGACGCAGGCCATTGGTCCTTGGCCACAGAACAGAATCTCGACTTTTGAAAGAAGTCTAGGAGAAATTGGTCGCATCTTAGAGAAAAGGGTACAGCTGTTATGATTCTTGTATTGTATAATATTAGTATTTGTTGGTAGTCTGATAGTAACCTATTGTTGATAGATATTAGTACCATATTTTATATTAAACATCAGCAGAACTTAGGCAGACAATGTGATGAGACACTATGCCAAAGGATCAGATTTAGCCTAAAAATAAATCTAGCAAATACAGAGACTTACAAACAAATGACATGCGCTTGTTCAAAATTAAATTAGAAACCGTTTTGGTTCGCACATTATCACTTTCACTGCTAAATAAATAAATAAGGATTTTTTGAAAAGTCATTAATTTTCTCTTAGATTTTAAAATTGTCAAAACAAATTCATACTCTTTGGTCCTCCAGAACTTGATTGGAGAGCTGAAGGTATATGCTTCTGAGATCTTGTTAGTTGTTATTGTGATCTTGTTAGTTGTTATTGTGTTATATGCTGTTTAAGGTCAAAGAGGACCAGGTCGTGTTTTGCGTTTATGGTGGATTGACTGCACTCTGTGATTTGCTGAAGGGAATCTGCCAGCCATCATCTGAACTCCCACCCATTGTACCTACAAAGTAAGTGTACCATTTAGTACCAGCAGTTGTTACTTGCATTTGCACCATAAATTTCTTACCAGCATTGGTACCCTACTGTACCATCATTTGTTAACAATATTAGTACTATATAGTTTATCTGTTGAGCCATCTGCGAGACAAGAAGCGCCAAAAGGCTCTAAGCGACAGCAATGGTGGCAATGAACTATCAAAGCAGGAACTCGTAGGTGCTTTATCATCATTGTTGCCAACATTAATTAGTGCCATTTAGTACTGCCATTTATTACCAACTTAATTAGCCTTCTTTGAGAGCACTTTGAAAGTCATGTGGTGTTGTTGATCACACAGTGCATCTATTTATTCCTTTTAGCATACTGAGGCTTTGGTTTCTTCTTCCAGTTGGTCTGACTTGTCTTGTTATCATTGGATCTGCAATGAAGTTCCATCAACCCTTACTCCATACTCTGTATACTGCCAATGTTAGCCTTTCGTTTGAGTGTCATTTTAAGTTATTTTTGCATATGTGTTTGCATTCTCATCTCTTTTGCTTTTGCGTCTGTTGGGTTGAGATGATGTTTCATTGTATTCGTAGGACAATGGTGCATGCTTGTGCCATCCTGACTAAGGTCTGCTTAGGTTGCTATGACAACTGTCATTACCTCTTGCTTACAAACAAAATCTGCTTCCTGATTGATCTACTTGTTGACCACCTAAACGTAAGTTCGTATATTTTGTTTTAATGTTTATAATTTAATAAAGGCTTAGACACATTCAGGGTCAGTCAGTAGAATATGTCATGCAAATGAAGTTATACTAATTGGTTGATTGACCAGCTAATGTGAGCTCTTATTTGAAGATGAACTCAGATGTACAGAAGTTTAAGTTCATTAGTAAATGTTGTTTAACAAATTTAAACATAATATGGCTTAACAAAATGTCATTATTATTCTGAAGGCATCGGGCTAAATATATTTATATTCGAAGAGACAGTACTTTATTCTAAGTTTGGGAAGTTTAGGGAGGGGAGATTGGAGCAAGGAAGAGGACATTGTGATGGGATGTTGAAGAACAAAGGGTTGGTATGAGAACATTAAAGAGGGGAGAATGGAGAAAGAGGGAGAAACAGAATGCAAGAGATTTTATAAATATAAGAGGATGTAAGGGGAGATTAGAGAAAAGGCATAGGAATGGTAGGGTAGGGATTATTGGGATAGGGCATGGCTGAAACTAGAGTAAATTTGATAGGTAGAAATGGAAATAGAAGGTGATTTTTTAACTTTAGCAGAAGTAGCATGAAAGCACTAAGGACTATTGGCCATAGAAACTTTTATCTTAAACAGAGATATCTTTTATATTGTGTGTAAGTTTCTCATTGGACGTTCAGTGTCTTGAGACTAATTTTCCAGTTTGTGGAAATGATGTTCAGAGGTTTAAGAAGCTGTTTGTTAATGTTTATATATTGGATCTTTGCTTGCAGCTTTTGATTCCCGACAACTATTCATCACTGCTGTTGAGCGGCAGTGGCATTGGTTCCCTGTTTAAGCTGCCGGCTAACCCAGTGACAACTGCTCTGACTGAAGCACTAGCGGTCGTCATAGCAACTCTTTCTAAGACCCTCCCATCTGGTGCCTCAGCTGTTGCAGCTCTGTCAAAGGCATCAGCGGCACCATCTTCTGGAAAGAGTGCTGCTTCTGGTGACGGCATTCTGTCACAGTATAATGATGTCGCCAGGTGAGGATTCTATGTGTTTTCCATTTTAATTAACCACGTGGTTCTGTATAATATTTGCTTTGGAATAACAGACTCGACATATTGCTATCACATAGATTTGATTTAGCTTAAAGAGATACTCAAACATCGAACATAGTGGCTGGTGAGTGTAAGTTTTTGGTAAATCACTGTTATAATAGATGATGATGATCTTGATGTGGATTTTCACAGTGGAGAGAGACTTGATGCTGTAGCATGATTATAGATCGCTGTGACAGCCTGACAGGCAATCTCTGTTTCAGCTATGTCATAAGCATCGGAATAGTAGACAAACTGGCTCTCTACTTTAACAATGTCCGTGGTCCGGTGGATGGCGATGCAATGGCGGCAGAATTCCTTCAGCACAGCATGGAGCTTCTTACTGCTCTCATCGGTCTAACATTTCAACGGTCAGTTCTAAGAGTCTGTAATGTAAATTAGGAATAACGTGATGACAGCTTCATCATCTGTCTGGTGTAATTATGTTGGTAATGGTGAAGCTGTTATTTTTTGTTTTTTGGTACATTAGTAATAACATAAAAACTACCTACTGCGTGTTATAGTCTCAAGTTTGCCTAGTTTGCCCAGCAGGAAACATGAAAGTAACACATAGACTCTATTCTTATATCATATGCATCAGAATTTCCATTGTCTGATAGGTGGTATTCCAAAATTTGCCAACATTTCATGTTTCATTCAGGACACACTTCATTGGGTCCCTGTTCAACATCGTATACAGTTTAAAACCATTTCCCTTATGTGCAACTGCCTACTTTACATGCAAGGGCTTCCTTGCGATCTTCCACTCGCGGCCTTCTTGTTGTTCCGCGCATGCGCTCTGCCACGGCCCAGTTGCAGAGCTTTGCCTATGTTGGCCCTTCGGCTTGGAACTGTCTTCCGCGATCCCTGCACCTGGAGTTACTGACCCTCTCACCTTGTCAGTTTCAGAGATGCCTTAAAACCTTTCTGTTCCCACACACAGACGCTCATTAAGAGCGCTGCTAATTTGAGCGGCGCTATATAAATGCTTGATTACATTACATTGTGAAAATGGATGAATATATATAGGTCCTGATTAAGTACTGGCTTGTCTACTGAAGATCTAGATATGTTCCTGAATATTTACCAGTTGATCTGAATGTTTTAAGCTATTTAATAATTACTTCTTTTGTTTGTCAGTAAATTGCTTCAGATCAACAGATTCACTCTTTATGGATTACCTTAACTTATATCAGGACTTCAGTCTGTGCTAAAAGCAGAGGGCTGTAATTGATTGGCTATACATCTCCCTCTACTGATTTTATTCGATGACACAAGCTTTGGATGGTGCTGGCGTTAGAGGAAATTTATTTTGTATTATCTTACACTTGGATTATATTGGTCTCGATTGAAACAATGGAACATTGCAAATGAATTTGAGTTGAAACAGAAATGGAGCTTGTTCTCCCAAAATGATTGTTGTGACACAGTTTCTGGTGATGATGATGATTTTGATGATGGTGATAACACTGATAACGAATGATATACTTCAGATACTTTTTATGCAGAATCATTTTTATGTCGTTCTTCAGAGGAGGAAGTGGAACGTTTGACAAGAAGAAGTTTGACGACCCAACCCAGTTAATCGTGACCCTGAAGGTGACGCAGCTTGTGGGCATCGTGTCCCTGATGTATGGTATGTTGCTGCATGCAGATGCACCAGCAAGGGGCGATAATCCACCTCCGCCTTTGCCACAGCACACGCTCACCATTGCCACAATGGGATTTCGAATGTTGAACAACATAGCGCAGTTGGATCTTCAGCTTTTACAGGTATTTCTATGGAGGGACTTCATTAAGGATGAAATGTGTGTTTGAAATTCCAGACAGCTTTTTATACTACAGTGTTGTACTAGCACATAAATAATAAGATTTCTTATTTTATTTCATGACATCTATTGATGTTGTGGTTTATTCGCTTACAGGTAAGCTTTATTTCACCTACACTTCCACATTATGTACAGTCTTTTCCCGAGTTATGGACCAACCTTTGTGAAACTACCATGTTGCATTGTGAAAGTATGTGGCAGAGGGGCAGCTAGATCAGAGTAGAGCAAAGAGATCTGTGGAAAGTCAGTGGTGTAATTGGAATGGTATTTATATGCATGCATAGATGCATACATACATGGTTATGCAGGGTACACTTGGAGAAGAAGGAACATCACTTGAGTTCCGCCATATCTCAAGTTATCTGCTCTGGTACTGTCATAACTGCATGAATGAAGAACTGCTTCACGAAGTCATTCTCTGCATTGGATTCTTCAGCGTCCTTAACCACGACAACCAGGTCAGTTGAATCAACATATCTCTCTGCCTCACTAACTCTGTCATAACTTGTTGATTGTTGTTTCCCTGTCTAAATTCTGATAGGAAGTTATCTGCCCAATGTTTAATAGTCTCACAGTTTACCTGAGAAATACTAAATTTCAAGTCCAATGGACATGCGGATTAGTTGTGTTACTTTGTTATATATTTTCTTGAGTAAGTTGTGATCTGAGTATAGGACAATAAGGTCCCTTGGGTTACAGAACACGGTGAATTTCGATCAGGAGGCTGATCGAGATTGGATTACAGAGCGTCTTGATGTATTCTGGAGCCTCTGAATCATATGTATCTCATCTTAAGAAGATAATCTTGAATCTAACCCGTTCCTCTACTGGGAGCATATGTAATGTTGTTTCTAGTGGCAAGTTTTCCATGACTCGGGCAGTGCAGTTAAGAATGTCTTCTTGTTGTTGAACTAGTTGTATGGGATTGTATGGCAGTTGTGCCGAGATAACATTGCAGTATTCTTAGCATGTCAAAATGAGCAATGGGGCAAGCGAGGTTGTGGCTGAACTTTTGGTACAGTGCGACATTTAATTTGGATCTGATGTAACTAGTAATAGCAGAACCTACAAAGAGCTTTTGACTAGATCTCCACAGTTAGAATTATACTCCTTTAATGGAATGCTAAGTTATGTATGACGCATTGTGTATTGCAGCCTCTGAGCTCGGTCACTGTTGTCTATTTATCTGTCTTTGCTTTGATAATAGCACGACCATCTTTTGTGCTAAGTCATGTTTGACCTAAGCCAATTTGTTGGCATTCGTGCCTGCACTTCAATGTCAACAATACGTGCTTTTGACACACAAACGAGTGCTTCGGATTAATGACATGCAGTTAAAGCATCTCATCACAGCATGGTCAGAGCAGGGTCCAATGTGCGTGTCTTTGATAGCAAAGACAGTAGAAACTGGTTGCGAATTTCTTGCACTATGATTACCATATTTGTACATTACAATGAAATTTTGATTCTGTTTCAAGTAGTAGACTGTCCTGAGTGTCCTCTTAGCAATTATTACTTTGCCTCCAAACACTAACTAGAACTTTCGTGAGATGTAACTTACTAACGTGAGGTCAATCGATTGTAACTTACTAACGTGAGGTCAATCGATTGTAACTTACTAACGTGAGGTCAATCGATTGTAACTTACTAACGTGAGGTCAATCGATCTGTCATTACACAGGCTAGAACCCGCAATCATACTGTTACACGCCCAGCACACTGCCAAATAGATAACAATACTGTTGTACAGAATGTAACTGATCAGAGTATTCATATACTGTTGTATTTGAGAAGAGTGTCTATTTCCCACCGTTTTTTGTTGTCATCTGTTGTTGTGACATTGCAGGTGATAATTCAGAGCGGCCAGTCTCCTACGATCCTTCAGCAGCTCTGTGCTCTGCCATTCCAGTACTTCAGTGATGTCCGTCTGACGGCTGTTCTGTTCCCAACGCTTGTATCATGCTGCTTCCTGCTACAACGAAATCGAGAAATACTCGAGCAGGAACTGAGCTGTGCTCTTCTGGCCAACTTCGTAGAGGTTGGGATATGCCTGTCTCAATTTCAAGTTGTTGTTATTAAGCCATTCGATTCATTCATAAATTATAAGTTGATATGTAAATGTCAATATAATATTATATAATGAAAACATTGTGGGAAGCACTGTTAATAAGATTACAAACACAAATAACTATTTAACAGCCTTTAAGTGCTTCAGTGAGATATATCAGGATCGTGAGGCACAACGGACAGAGCATTTCATACTTTTTGGCCAGATGCGGCATATGTGCTTGCTGTAGACCTGCTTGCTATTCCATCCCAAGATTTTTAGAATTCATAGCAGAACGCGGTTGAACTCATCCCAGAGCCAACGATTACAGTGCACAATCATCTGCTGGTGTGGAAGTGGGAGCAGACACTTGCAAACCATCATGACCAACTTAAAGCAACCCTTTTGAGAGCGAGTTCAGATTCGTGCATTCTGAGCAGTTTTATAGCACCTCTTTAGAACTTCTAGTAAAAATTATCAAACTTTGGTGAAAATACTTGTTTAAAATATAACAGCTGTTTTAAAAGTCGTTATAAAGACACTTATTAGGCTAGCATTTAAAGGGCAATGGAGTGTTAGATTTATATAAACATGCATTTAAGTCAATTTTAATGCGTATCTGAGAAATTTACATGATCAAAAAAAGAGAAAAAATAAATAACTTGGGCACTGGTCCCTGCAGTAAGCGATTCCTGCCAGTCCATGATACTGAAAGTTTGGAAAGCACTGATTTGCATGATATGAAATGCCTAAGCAACTTTAATTTATCAAACCATAAGATTGTAAAAACTTGTTTAATTTTATTTCCAGTTATGATTAAATGTAGTTATTATTCATTTTATCATTTCCATACATGTGAAGAAATCCTATAGATGCTTACATCATGGAGTGCTAGGAATTTATATTTTGTATTGAACTGGCTTTCTTTTTGATATTGATTTTCTTTACTAAAGCTGTCGGTTGGTCTATTTTCAAAGGAGAAGATATTGGAAAGGCAACAGATAGCTTTATCATCTTCAACAAATGCAAAGAAAGCTAAAAGTACAGGTGAGTTGTTGTTCTTGTTAAGTAGGGTAAATCATAATCTGTTTCACTTTAACAATGAACTACATTTTAATCCTCTTTTATTTAACTTGGCTTGCGTAATGTTTGTCACGGATGGACCGTCCGTTTGACATGTATCAATTCTTTTTCAGGTATGTTCACGTGTACATACAGAGCTGAAATTTTGCACACATTTCAGGCTCGCGCAACAATGCGAGCCTGATAAAATTTTTACGGACATAACTAAAAAATGTTAAAAAAATGACTCAAAAGGGAGAAATACATGACCAAAATGGATAAAATTAAATATCGTTTAACCACTTCAACGAGTGATGAGCTCCACTCCAGCAAGTTTACATCGTCATTGATTTGCAGTCAAAAATCTCTTAAGGAAATGGAACGATTGTACTATCTACCAGATAAAAGAGGGTCTCGAAAAACCCATGTTTTTACTTTAACTTGTTTCCCATTAGCTGTTAGTGCCTCATCCTCATTGTTAAAGCATTTTAACGTGTGCAGCACGCTATAGCTTTACAGATATTACTATAATACGATACAGCATTTAGCTGATTATTAAATATCATAGCCGATTATGAAGCCGATTATTTTGAAATTTGTTTAGTCAAAATGTTCATTTCCATACCATAGACCTACACAAACCTATTATTGCAATGCCAGCACATATTTTGAACTGTAGACATTTGGTATGAAATAGAACATCGTGTATAAATGAATCTGTATAGGATGTTGTCTTGATCGTTTGGTTAACGAAATTGTTTGTGTTGATTGCACCAGTTCAAGGAGTGGACAGTCGCATGTTACTGGCATTACGGTTTCCTGAGGAGTCGTGGGCCGCAGCACAAGAGTACTTCAGCTCCACGAACTGACATCAGACTAGTTTTAAGATTTTGTTAAATAGGGTTCATTCACAGGGTTTTCTAGGACTTGGTGTCTTTTTGTATCATTTAAAAGTAGCCACTGCATTTAGTGATGTTGATGTGACAATTTCAGGATTTATCATAGTGTACAGATTTGATTTAGGTGAAATTGCTTTGCTTGGTTTGAGTATTGTTGTCCTTTGTTTATATTTTCATAAGTTTCTTCATTGTCATGGTAAGTGACAGTCTGAGTAATAGATCAGCACACAGATTAATCGGAACAATGGATCTCTGTTGTGACGCTGTCTAAGCTCTTGTTTTTTTGTGTGTGTTTTGTGTATGTAGGTGTGTGTTGTGTGTGTTGTGTGTGTCGTTGTGTGCTTGCACCTGTGCCTGTATTGGCATATGCACTTGCATCTGTTATTGCAAATGTTCAAGCGCTTGGGTAGTAAATACTCCGTTTTTTTGAGAATATCAGAAGGAATAATGATCATCATTATTGTCATTATTTCAAATGCCAACAATACCAGAAAACAGTAAACAGTGATCATGGCCAGAGACTTGAATAACAGAGAATGTACCTGATATTTACAAGTTTTAAAATAGACCAAAAACATAAGCATGGTACATGCATTGTGTTGTACCAACATGTTGCAACAACACTGATAATTACAAGACGTAGTTGGCTGTTACTGGACAATACTGAAAACAAACCATGATGCTGGCGGTGATTTTGAGGCTCACGTTGACGCTGGCAAATTGTCTTAAATCTGTTTATGCATCATTAGTGCTTATAAGTTACTACTTCCTAGTGTTAACTGAGGAAAAACTAAGTAAATCATTAAAGTTGTGCAAACTGCCAATCTAAACATCAAGAGAATGAAGCTTTTTTTAAATATTCAAAATTCAGACTCAGCAAAATTCAACTCGTAAAACTCGGACTTGGCAAAATATTCAAACTCAGTTCGTCCCTACCTTCAAGATATCTCTATTGTGATGCTGTCTAAGCATCACAATAGCTGGCCAAAATGATATTAAATGTCACAGTGAATGAGTAAAATACGTCTGATCATCAGCAAAGTTGTGCACAGTAAGCTGAAAAGAGTCTATGAGCTCACTGAATGTGGGCAGTTACATGGGACACAACAAAGAGTTTAGGTAATGGGCTGATAAAACCTGCAACATAATAATACTAACTAATACTAATAATACTAAGCAATTTGGTAATTGAAAATTCAGAAAATGCAATAGTTCATTTTAGCTATTGTTTCTATTATGACAGAATTGAAGATGCATAGTGATTGTGACAGAGTTTCTGCTGCAGACTTTAATTACTGTACATCGAGGTTCACTAACATGAGAGTGTACTAATATTGACTCGGGAAGAAACGTAGCTAGTCATTAAGAGTGTTAACTTTACTTTAAGCCACACACAAAATCCGCCAATTACGATTTTTCCAATTCGGTTGATAGATTGTGAAGTCGGTCTAGCATCGGATTTTTACCCAGAGGTGGCAGAGGGTTGATTAACAATGATTTCCCCAGTGTGCATTGTAATAGTAAATTATCTAACATTGGTAAGAGCAATTACTGATCCTGCCTTCGATGACCGCTGCTATTTAGTTTCTCTTTGTAGATTGTAATTGGTTATATTGCCCATTGTTCTCACTTGAATTAAATCACAGAATTGTAGGATGTTAAATATGTAGTAGCATGTGTACATTTTAGCAACGTGTAAAAGGAAAGTTTATCTTTAGTGTTGCAGTGGAAAGATCAGCAGTGGAAATTGCAGGATGACAGATAACAAACTTCATAGTAGTAGAGGTTGTGTAGCTTTGCAGGCCCATCAAGAGATGGGGCAAATTCCCCGAGGCCCGCAATCAACTTATGAAAAATATAAGGATTGTTAAGCGAAGTTCACGAGTTTTGCCATTTTAAAATATGATATTGTGAGGATAAACTACAACAGTTTAAACGTCAGGCTTCTGAGTATTGCCTTACTTAACCATTTTTCACTATTGAACACACTCACTTCCATCTAAAAAAAACCTGAGTGCTGCCTAGGAATTTATCTGCTTGAGGACGGTGAATTTCTCAGAAGAACAGAAGAACAGGTCTTTCTGTTTTGCAATGTTTATATGTATATATATGCATATATATATATATATATATGTATATATATATATATATATATCAATGTATATATATATATATATATATATATTAATTACATCGAGTTCTTGTTTTCTTATTAAGTTAGTTGTTTTCAATATGATACTTGTGTTACTTTATGACTACGAGTAGTTGTTAATTTCTCTGTTAATGCAAGTGGAAAATTTTACTAATTTTTTGGTGAAACGGACTGTCACAATCAATTGATTAAGTTTGTGTGGTTTTGTCTGATACCATGTGCAGAAACTCAAATCTGAACTGACTTTTTTAGAATTTGTCAACATTTGTGATCTCCTATTTCAAATTCTCAAATTCACATCAGGCTTTTCACAAAAGTTGCTCTTCTGTCAACCTGATGTGGCTTTTGTGGGCACTGAGGTATTTTCTAAGATTTACGTTACTTTACATTCTGGACCTTCCCCAAGGCTCGCAATCCATCATACAGAGTAAGATTTGTAAACGGTGCTACAACGCAACTTCTGTTTACCATATATTTTTTTTCTACTGTCACTATGTGCCTTCACTTCAAACAGAAGTTCAAATTGGGTTATGACAACTCCATCAAAATAAAAACATGGGAAGGTCACTGTCACAAATAAGAATATGATCATACTTAAAAACTTAATAGTCTTATTTTATTAACAGCAGAGCTTTCCTGACCTTTTTTCTACAAAAATTTTTGATGACAGTATAAAAATCAAATTAAGCTCTATTTAACTTGTCATTTACATGTAATTGATTGCACTCGTAGACCTATTAAGTAATAACTATTAAAAATAGGTCAAATTTTACTTGAATTTGATACTTTTACCTGTGTTTGTAGTTCTTTGCTCTAAAGAAGATTATTTTATAATGTAAGAAAATTTCGAAGTTGAGTGAGAATACTAATAAATAAAATACATGAATAATACATATTAGGCTTTTGCTAATCTACATGATACAGAATACACCTAAGCAACTTGAGGAATCACATGAACATTACAGTGTCTCAAGTTGATCTGCTCAAGTGAATTCAAGATATTGATATTTTGAGTAGTAATGAAGTACAGTTCATAAATTACTGTCAATTAGCATACCATGAGTTGTTTTGCTAATTATTATTCTAACAGACGTTGAAACGACAATTAATATAATGTCTACTTCTGAGTAGATTTCTTGAAGAGGCGCTATCACAAGTTCATTGAAAATAAATAAATAAAATAAAGATATTAAAAACAATTTCTAGCACAGATGCTCGAGTCTTCAGAGTGATGAAGACTTTTTGTCAGCATATTTAGTTGATCTTTTTGTATGATCAACGTTATTTGGTGAATTTTGTGTCTGTTTTTAATTGTCCCAACCGGTCACAGGCAGATCTACTAATGAGGCATAAACTTGTGAAATAAAATGGCTGGTACCCGTTGTTGATATGCCACAGGATGCCTTAGTCTATCTTGTCAGAGATTTTCATCCAGGCATTCAATTGGGTTGGCAGTTCAGAACACTATATTATAAACTCTTTATTGTTATGCACCCCTATCATGTCCCAAACAGTCTGGACCTAATTTAGGCCTAGAGTGCAAGACCTGAGATTTTGGTGCAACAGGCATACAGGCACACCGATAATCATTCCATCAGCGTTATGTGCCCACCATAGCGCAGGCTTGCATAACTTAAGAGTAGACGTATTTCCTCGTGGGCCTGCAACATAGACCGACATAGATCTCACACTGACATATATCAACACTCCGGCTGCAACGGCTACTGGCCTCGTCGTGTGACGGCCTTGCATTCGCCGCCTACGCATTCAGTCTGTGCAAGCCTGTGCTTGAAACGGACGTGGCCTAGTGCGTCACAGGCATACTATTCGACTATAATTATAGCTGATTGATCCCACGCCTACGGGTTGAAAGTCACGAACCTTTTACACTCCATTCGGCCTCTGGGTGGAATCTTAAACGCAGTGGATAGGTCTGTTTTTCGCAAATAATCGCGAGAAATGAACTTTTTGAAGGACTTAACGTGCAAATGTAGCTTTCTGCCTGGCGGAGGAGGTGGTGGCGATGGCGTGTTCCCATCTACCATCGAGACAGTAAAGGAAACGTCTCGATTACTGGCCTTCGAAGTCTGTTGTCACGACGTCCAGCAATCACCAGAGACCGGCAGTTATGGGTCCAATGATATGGTCTACGTGCGTACGATGCAAAGGGTCGTGAAAGAACTGTCGAGAAAGCACGAGATCGTATTCAATAAGTCGGTAAGATCCATCGCCGATGTGTCGCGAAATGGCGTCTCTCACGTGGACGATGCACTGAGGAAGGTATTTTCCGAGATGTTTAGAGATGGGCAGAAAAACTGGGGTAGGGTGGTGGCCGTGTTCGCTTTTGCCCACTGTATGGCCGACTACTGTGTCAAGAACGATCTGCAACACGATGTGAGGAGCATCGCAAACGTCACAGCCACATACGTCGAGAACGACTTGTCCGGATGGATTTTAAGTCAGGGTGGTTGGGTAAGTGACGATTGTTACGCCCGAACTTTTTCATTTAACTGATCAATACTTACTCAGTAATTAATTAAGAAGCAAAGTTACACTGACGTAAAAATGCGACATGTTGGCTGTCACTGTTGCACATGGAGTTGGATCCTAGTATGTAAATATTGAGGCGTAACTTTATTGTTTGCTGCTCTGCTATGTGGCAACTCAACTTAGTTTGCTAGGAATGCAGATGTAACACAAATCCTAAACACTTATGTTACGGTAAGAGTGTCATGCTAGATGCAAGTTTGTTTCAGGATTTTTATCATCAGTCTCCAATCTCTGTCTGCACAAGATCGCCAATGTTGATCTTGTACAAACAGAATTTTGAGACTGATAACAAAAATCCTGAAACAAATTTGCGTGCTGCATGCCATCCTTGCCATGACAGAAATGTTTAAGATTTTTGTTATGGAGAATATTGTTTTTTTGTTTTGTTTTTTTATTCTGAAATTTGATATCGCCCTTCTTCCAACATGTTTTGCTCAGAAGTGCACACACCTCGACGGCACAATTGCAGTTGTATGCAGAGTAATTGTGCATGAAGGACTTGCTCAATCAAGGTCATAGTGGTACGTATGTCGTATAGGCCTATGTACCGAGTCTAAAGAAATAGAATGCAATTTAAATTTCTTAACAATTTTCACTTAAAGCAAATGTAGAAATGAGTTTCTTCAGTCTGATATCTCCAGCAATATCATATTCAATTGATAGTTAGTGCAACGAATCTTTTTTCCCGGCATGGACCAAAATTCAGTTGAACAACTAGGTAACCAATTGACAGGGGATCAACTGACAGGGACCTGTTGACAGAGGATCAATAGACGTAGAACCCGTCAATCAAGTGTTATAAAGGGTACTATTGATTTGTGCTTGGACTTTATAGTGGTTCTATCACAGTTTTCAGAATAGACAAACTTAGACCTTCTTTTCACTCTAGCTGTCTCCAGCCTCTTCCTCTCCAAACTGAATATCTCTTGATATTAGAGCTGTACCAATATCACTTTTTGCCGATTATGCCGATACGATTATTCATTTCCCAATACCTGATTATTTAGCCGATTATTTCATTGTGTTTACCAAGATGTCCGGTTCCAAAAGATAGACCTACTGCTACTGAATATTGTTGTGATACAAGCAAAACATGTGCTCCGTAGGAGACGTATGCATGTAGTTGGGACTAATCCTAGGCAGGCAATACAGACTAGATACACCGCTTGCTGTCGAACTGTACTAAGGGTAATTAAAGGCATGTATTGATCAGGCATGCGTTTCTCTGTTGGTTTGGCGAGCCATTCCTTGGCTTGAATTGGACAACCGTTCCTGTGTCTTTAAGCAGGCACTATGACTCATTCTACACAACACCTATGTTGACAAGTTCCTGCGGTCTATACTAGCACACTGGGTGGTCTCATCACTGGTCTGAAGAAGCCATGCTCGACGACACGATATGGGAACGGAACGAAATGCCGTTCTTCACAGACCCAGTGATGTTGCTGTCGTCTTTTTGCTTTCATAGACTGAAAATAATATTATAAAATAAAATAAAAAATCTTAATATCAGCGCTGATCATCTTGCCTATATCCGATAATGCCGATATCTCTATAATCGGCCCGATTAATCGGAATTAATAGAGCTCTACTTGATATTCGTATCATTAGTCATTTCAATAGCTTGTTGATGCTTTGGGCTGGCCTTGGCTCTTGTATAAATCACAGTACAAATTCTTGGTAGCTCTATCGCAGCATATCTATGTGTGCACCTACACCTCCGTGTGGGGGAGGTTGATTACCTTAAAAATGATTTGAGAACAATTTATAGTGTGTTCTTCAAATACGATGACTTCATGTTCGTTGACCTCAACAAGGGCAAAAACCAGATCTGTGAGAGAGCAAACATTTGCTGGGAATTATGATGACAGCACACATTTGACTTTCCTGATGTCCCATGAAATACCAAGCACCACTTTTACACCTGAGCATGCACAGTGATTTATACATACACACATGAAATGATATGTGTGTTTACTCTTGTGTAAATTTAAGTGGCATGCAATGACCGTAAGCTGATTGGGCTGGCTGTGCTGCATTTCCTTCTATAAAATATATATATATGTATCCTATTTCTCAATGCATCCATCACCGTTGAAATTCTGTTGGAACATGAAACAGTTTAATCTGTCTTGAGATGAAAGCTAGGGATGAACCAATACGTGGCTGGGAAATTCGGCTCTTTCATAGTACTCGGCATTACTCGGAAAAACAATGGGTCCAGGTTTTTAAAAAATCAGCTTTACGATTTTTGCTTTTGAAATGAAAATATGATATTTTTTTTACAAAATGACAATCAGTATAACTATAAACATAAATACTGTTGCTAGGCAAAACCAAAATATTTATAAAAATTCTGCAAATTGCCAATTTAACTAAAAATTCAAGAGAGTGAGACTTTTTAAACATTCGAAACTCGGATTCGGTACAAGTGAACTCTTAAAATTTGGTACTCGTACTTGGGAGGAAATTGACCCTCAGTTCATCCCTAGTGAAAGCTGCAATAAAGGAGACCAGAGGCATTCTTCTTTTGAAAAGCTGTTAAATGGAAATGCTGAACAAACAACAAGCATTAGACCTACATGTAAATGTAGTACACAAATCTTGGCATACTTCATAATCGTGATCTCTACATTTCTTCAGTGCCCACAAAAGCAAAGTTGCGGGCAACCAGCTTATTCACAGCACCTAATCACGACATAATCGATAGACAGAGGTCAAACTCGAGCGAGGCAATCAGGCAGGCAGTCCAGTCCGACGGCTAAGAGGGATGGTGTTTGGAGTTGAAACAGTGAGGAAAGGATGTAAAATCGGGATAGGATTTGTGAAAAAGCAGTGTTTTGAGTACAAATCCTGTGGGAGATAGTAAGATGTGAGGTTTTGGTGAGTTCATAGTCCTGATGGATGTAATATTGTCTTAGTACTGGAGGGAGTATGTTCCAACAAGGCGGGACAGTGCTCTGTGGCTATGGAGCAATTTGCAGATCTGAGTGATGAGGTGACGGAAGGGCGGAGCAGTGTGAGAGTGGAAAAAACATCCCTACAGTTGGAGGCTTTGTCAAGATCTTATTTGCTCCACCTTTGTCTGGCTGAACAACAAAAATAAAAAAAAACAAAAATGAATGACCTGTGAAAGTTCAATACTTCAAAAAAAATTTGGTTCCTTGAGAACTGCTGGATAGCTGTTGATTGAACAAGAAGAAATCAATGTTGAAGACAACGGAGTGAAAGCAATGCATGACTAAATGGCAGATGCTGGGATATTTATTCTGCTGTTTAATAGCAGCACTGTGTTTATATAATACCTGAATACATGTTGTCACAGGCACATCATGGTTGTCCTTCTGCTAATGCAGTTTGTTTTGAGTATTGACCATCCCAACAGTTGCAGGCTTTGTCTCTTGCAAGGGTGGCACCCTGTTGTTCATGGGAGATTGATCTGGATATTGATCTTGTCCCTATGTGCAATGGGTGGATCACTACATATATATATATATATATATATAGTGATATATATAGATATATATATGTATATATATATATAAAATTGTAGTACCGCTATACAGGCACTAATGTCTGGTCTACCTGGTGTAATTCATGTGTATTTCCTTTGCCATTTTGCTGTTTATGTAGCATCCTGAACTATATACCATTCAGCTGTTGTCAGTTTTATCATTTGCTTGTTTGTTTTTTGTCATTTTCTGTAGGCCATAAAGCATACAAAAACGAAGTGTATTTCAATGTTGCTTTTTTTGTACATTAATATCTAGACTCCAATAATTCTCTACCCTTTGTTTTGCGTTGATTCATGTGCATGCCTTGTCACTATGAGATCTCCACTGTTTTGAGGATAAAATATATAATGATGGGACGCGATATCATAGCGATGTGTTATGTGCCTTGCAACCGAAGGGTGGCAGGATCGAACCCACCTCAAGTCACTGCATAGCGACCTTGGACATGTGTTGTTCACCCATAATTTTCTGTGAGGAAGGCAACGTTGAACCACCTCACTCATCTCATCTCTGGGAGGCATATAAGCCAAATGGACCTGCCTTTGGGCTGAGAACTCATCATCATCATAGTTGGCATTCAATGGGACGAATCTGTGATGATCTGTAGGTAAAGTTGTACTGATTAAACTGCCATATTCATAACCAGGCAGACTAATGTCAGTATTGGTGAAAAATAATCGTTGCTGATGTCAACGCTTTTTTCTCATTTTTGGTTGCCCTCTATGCACCTGATTGCTGATGATGTAACAATACCATGTGCTGCTCCATACACCTACTGGCGTCCTGCTGCGTAGTATTTGACAATCACCAACCAATTATTTTTACCACCATGCCAATGCAAGCAGCAAAACAAATGCTTGCATTGCAATAATAGGTCTATGTTTCAGAAACAAGCATTTTGACTAAAAACATGTGTTCATAATTGGTCTAGGCTATTTCAATAATTGACTATAATCAGAAAAAGTGAGATCTCTAGCTTTACAGACAATAATTAAAATCTACCTGCAGCGTGTTCCTATGTTCCCTTATAGTGCCAGGTGTTGGATAACTGATGGTGACTTGACTTTCATATTTCTAATATTAAACCACTGAGTAGTTGAAGTATTGCAGTCATGTATTCGCACAGAAGTTTATTTGCCACTACTTGCTGTGTTATTCTCTAAAAGTTTCAAATTCACGCATGCACACACACGGAGAGCCATAGTGGCAAATTTATATTCTTTAATAATTAAAGCTGACAAGTATGCAATAAGATTACAATACATGATGTAGTAAAAGATGAATGCAAGTTCCTGATCTTTGTACCAGCGTGATACCATTCAGCCATGTGATCCATGCTAATTCTATTACTATTGGATTCGGAGTGAATCCCACTTGATCATGGTGAAATTTAAGGCTGTACAAGAACTGTAAGGTCAACCTGTTACATTCTTTGTGAAGTCATTGTCTAATGTGACAGTATGTCTAGCCATGGATTGTAGCTCTGCTTATGAGAAGTGTCAAATGGAAGCGATTTCTGTTTGGTTATTGATTGGTCTAGGAAATAGTGAATAATTGCTTCAGTTGGTAAAACTTCCAGGGATCTGGTAAAATAAACTTTTTTTAATTAAAAAGAAAGCTGAAATTGTCTGTATGCTGGGCAAATGCCATGGTACTTTGTACTTGTCTGGCTGTCTCCCAAACTCTCCATTCAAAGCCGTTATATCATTGGCATACAGGTTGATAGTTCTAAGCTGCCAACACATTTAAGCATGTCTAGGACAATTTCAGAACCGTGACTGGTGCAATTGTGTGTGAAGTTTTCATGGCTTCTGGGGAGCCTGGAATCTAGGACTGGGTTAGCAACAACTGATCAGAGATGGTGTAAAGCGCCCTTGTATACCGGCATGGCTGCGTTACGGTGCTCTAGAAATTTAATAATAATACTAATGGTGACGGTACTTTTGTTATGTCAGTGATGACCTTAAAGCCAATGAACTTCTCCATTTCAACTTACTTACCATCATTGCCCGACTTCTGGTTTCCCTGAATGATTGCATTTCAACTGGGCTTCTGTATGTTGTATGCCAAGACAGTTCCCATCAGGCAATTTCGCATGAGAAATAGAATCTTGTACTCAATCAGATGTTGAGATATAGGTTATCAGCGTAGTGTCTCTTATGTCAGTGTAGATATGGCCAAGTATTGTCCAAACCAAGAATAGATAGCATTTTTACACAAAGTATGCAATGATTGATTAATTAATTTGATTAATTAATTTGCTGTATCTATTGTCTAACTTTATACCAAAGTGCTGTATGAATAAGGTTTAAGTTAAGGCTTTTTACAAGGCAGGGTTTGTTAGGATTTGTATGTGTATGAATTGTTCACATTTGTTTTCCTAATGTGCTAGTTCATTAATGTATTTATCTGATTATTAGTAAACTTATTCAAATAGCATACTTATGGCAAACTGTGTGTGTGTTTTACTAGGATTCTTTTGTGCAGCAGTTCCATGAGGAAGAGACGACAGAGTCCAAAGTCTGGAAGGGTCTTCTCTGCACTTTTGTCGGACTTGGCACGCTGGTTACGATAACTGCGCTGAAGTAATCTGGAACAATTTCAACAATCAAATTATCCTGCAGCTGATTGCTTGTACAATATTTAGTCATCCCAATCGATGCTATTCTGTAAATGTCTGTACAGTGTATCTATCCTCAGAATTCGTCAGTTGTAGCCTTGCATTGCTCACAGAAATTAGTAACCATTTTGAATTCTAGACACTTTGTGGTTGTGTCCAGTCTGAGTTTGTCTGTCGATATACTCAAGCATCATTTTCCAGTTGGTATTTAATGGGCAGGCCTACATCTTATTGTATATGCACATGTATGTAGTCTCCTTGGACTCCCCAAGTCTTCAATAATGATCTGCTATGACAATTACTTTAATAATAATCGTATGCCGGTGATTAATTGAGTGGGAACCACTAAAATGTTGTCTTTATTATTGATCTCTATAATTATGATGTATAACTACAAGAGATTACACCTATTGACACAACAACTACAAGAGATTACACCTATTGACACAACAACTACAAGAGATTACACCTATTGACACAAACAACTACAAGAGATTACACCTATTGACACAAACAAATACAGGAGATTACACCTATTGACGAAACCAGTAAAAGATTTAATCTAATGATTATGCAAAGAAAACCCATATAATGGGTATAAATTGAAAAGGCCCAGGATATACCAATAAGTTATATATAACTTGAGTGCTTCTGAGTAGGTTTTGAAGGGGCGCTATATAAATTTTCGGATTGAATGAACACCATCCAATGAGAAGTTGAATGAGTAGAACGATTCGTCGATGTAACACATAATGGCAACAATGAAACATACAATGGAGAATTAGACACACTTCATAAGTAGTTGGAGAAATCATTATAAATTAACAGGATGTGGAGAAGCAGAGAATTCAAGAAAACAATGTGAAAATATATGAAATGATTATATAACCGATTTTCTTATATGGATGGTTCAAGATGAAAAAATAATCATTCCAGCAGAAATTAGTTGTACGTGGAAGATCGCAGGGACTCCCAAGGAAATAAGAAACAACGACAAAAAACAATCTCTAGGATTCCAAAAAATGTGCTAGACAAAGGCAGTCAACAAATAGTCAAATACCACTGGTTTGGAGAAGTCAAAACGATGTTGCTGGAATCAGCGAGAACTGTGATAGGATATAAGAAGAAACAAGCACAGAAACCATGGATATCGGATGAAACATTAGAAATGATCAAAGAAAAGAGAGAAGCCAACAACAAAGATAAACTGAAATATAAAGAACTGAAAAAAGAAAGTACAAAAACAGCTGAGAAAGGACAAACAAAATCAGATAGAAGGAATTTGTGAGAAGCTTGAGGAGTCAAATAAGAAGGGAAACATGAAAGAGGTAAACCAAACAGTTAAGACACTCACAGGAAAATTCAAACCGAAATTCTTTTGCATTAAATCGAAAGAAGGAGAAAAAAATTACAGATAAAGAAAAGATTGCAGAACGATGGAGAGAATATTGTGAGGAATTATACATGGATAAAGAAGATGAAAACAAAGAAAAGACAAGAGAGACAAGAAGGACATATATCAGGGAACCGGCGCCACTAAGATCAGGGGTATATAAGGCAATTAAGGAGGTGGCAAATGGAAAAAGCACAGGACCAGATGAAGTCCCGGCAGAATTGTTCAAACATGCAGGGGAAACGACATTAGATAAAATACATCGCATATGCACTGAGATATGGGAAACAGGAGAGTGGCCAGAGGATTGGATGAACTCAATCTTCATCCCGATACCAAAGAAAGGGGATCTAATACAATGTAAAAGTTACAGGACCATAGCATTGGTCGTGCATGCTAGCAAAATTATGCTCAAAATCATACTAGAAAGGATAAGAAGAAAAACGGAGTCCGAAATAACAGACGAACAAGCAGGATTCAGGCGAGGAAGGGGAACACGCGATCAGATCATGAACCTAAGAATATTAATGCAGAAAATGAATGAACATCAACAACCATTATACATGTGCTTTGTCAATTTCACAAAGGCTTATGACAACATATCACACGAGCAATCATGGGTCTCAATGATTGAAATGGGATATCCTATACCCATCATCAACTTGTTGACAAAGTTATATGGCAAACAAAAAGCAAAAGTGAGAGTAGCGGGAGAGATGTCAAATGAGTTCAGAGTAAGAAAAGGGGTTAGACAGAGGTGTGTAATGTCACCGTATTTATTTAACATCATGGCAGAAATGGTGATGAGAGAGGTACTGGATGGCTGGGAAGGAGGGGTACAAATAGGAAGAAGTAAATTAACAAACTTGAGATATGCGGATGATATTGTACTGTTAGCAGAATCTGAAAAAGAGCTACAAGAAATAATTAATCATCTGGATAAGATCGGAAGTGAGAGGTTTAATGATTAACATGGATAAAACCAAGACCATGGCATTAAATGGTAAAACATGCAACATCGTTTTGAAAGAGCAGACTGGAGCAGGTGGATACGTTTCAATACTCGGGATCATTAATAGCAGCAGATGCAGAGTGTAGCAGGATGGCAAGAGGACAAAGTGTTCAGATAGGGCTGAAGAAAATATGGAGGAGTCGCAGCATAACCATCAAAGTGAGACTAATGAAAGCATTGGTATGGCTGGTGGTTACATATGGTTGCGAAAGTTGGACCATCAAGAAAAGAGATAAAGAAAGAATTGAAGCTTTTGAGATTAATGCATAAGACAGATTTTAAGGGTATCATGGACTCAAAAAAAAAACGAGTGGGTATTGGAGAAAGCAGACATGGAACGAGAGCTACTTAATCTGATAAAAAGGAGGAAATTAACATACTTTGGACATGTGATGAGAAAAGAGGGAAACTGTCTAGAAAAAGAAATCATGCAAGGCACTACACCGGGAGCAAGAAAACGAGGAAGACCAAAGACACGATGGATAGACAATGTGGAAAAATGGACCGGTAGACCACTTGACAACTTACTAAAGGAGACAAGAGACAGGAAAAGATGGAGTAGACTTGTCCATGAAGCGACCAACCCTCGGATCAAGGATGGTTAAGACAAGACAAGACAAGACTGGTTTGGACAGAGAGAGATTGCCTGTTGACTGAATGATCCTAATCCCTCACAATGCATTGCATGCAAGATTCAACTGAAAAAGAAAAGAGGCAGACAAAGACTATGTTGGATAAATGAGATTAATGATGTTATATCACTTGGACTTTATAAAGCAACCAAGGATTGTCAAATGACCAAGGGCAGTATTCACACTCAGTATTTAATTCATTCTTTGTCAGGTTACTGGTACAAAGTTAATTTTCAGAAGCTTCTGCTGCACATCATCTTGTTACAAATTGACAAACCTTCACCCCATAGTCTTTTAAGTTGGATCTGGTACAATGAAGCAGAAGATTCAATCATAGCAAAGGCTTTCATGCATATACATTGTAAATCAATTTTTAGGCAGTGTCTGCTGTTGTTGCAGATGATGCTAATGATCTACGAACAGCTGCATGGCTTTCGAAGAGGTCTGCGCTGTGGTTATCTAATGCGTGCCATATTTGGAACAAACATCAACCTACAGGTGCTTTATAATAACGCCCACAACTGTTATAAGTTAGGAGAGGGAAGAGATAGCAATTGATGTAGGCCCTATGAATTTTTCGTGTATCTTTTGTACGTCCCTCTCATAAGTTGCGATCTCGTTTGACAGGTGGGGGGACATCCAATGAGGGGTATAAAATGCGGAAGGACAAACGTATAACGTGTCCCCTGTGTAAAAAGTGGGGGGCTTGTCCTCCTCGGAATCGCCGCCTCTGGTCCCTCTTAATTGCGTTCTTGAAACTGAGCTACCATACTTTGATCTTTAAGTGGACAGATACTGTCACTGCAGATTAAGGCATGCGCTGGGCCACTGGCTGAGTTTTGTAAATTAACAATTGTACGTATGTCACTCAAACGTCGATCACGTCTTTGGCACGTGGGCTCTACGCCCCTCCTCGATCTCCCACACAGGTAGATCGAGGCCTCTATAGCTACTCATATACATTTAACCATAACCAAGATTTTTTATTGAGTACTGACAATCATGAATAGAAAATGCAAGTTTGAAATACTAGTAGAATGACAGACAGCAATAAGGAAGGACCCTAAAGGGACCGAGGTCCCGCTAGCAGGGGCACCCTTACTTTCAAGTTAAATTGTTAAGAGGATGGCAATTATTTGATACATCTTGTAAAAAGAGTACACAATGCTTAACTAGTTAACTACGATTAACAGGTATAGGTGAACAGAAAAACACGTTAAGTTGAATTTAGAAACAAGTATTCGCGAAGTTTGTGTTTGAATGCGTTGATTTGAGTCAAAGTACGTATGTCAGGTGGAAGACGATTCCAGGCCATTGTCCCACCACATCTGATTGAAAATTTGCGCGTGTTTGTGCGTGCGTTGGTCGGTCTATAGTTATTAAAATCTCGAAGGTTATACGGGTTGGTTGATTGGACGGGCGTGAAGTAGTTGGCATAAGCCACAGGTAATTGGTTATTTAAAAATTTGTATATAAACTCATTAGTTTGCATTAGAGTTATTTGATTAACATTCAAGATAAGAGGTTGAGAATAGTGTAAATTAGGTGTACGTGTATGTGGTACAGAGCAATTGCAGATAACTCTAAACGCTCTGTTTTGAAGGGAGAGGAGCCTACTTAATCTCGAGGGATAGTTAGACGCCCAAACTAAATTGCAGTATGCCAAATAGGGATGGACCAAAGAATAATAGAGGCTAGTGCATATTGTGGTAGGTAATAAATAGGCAATGCGAGACATAATTCCTATGTTTTTTGCTATTTTGGATGCAATCTTATCAATGTGGGTTTTCCATGTAAGAGATTGGTCAACATAAACGCCTAGAAATTTGGTGGAGATGACTTTAGGCAACGGAACATTGTTTATCATTAAGATCACTTCAGTCAGAGGAGTATAGTTAGTTTTAGTGGCATTAAGAGTGAGTCTGTTAGCCATGAACCAGTTATTCATCTGAACAAGTTCCCGATTAAGGAGTATAAGTAATTCCACATAAGAGGAGCCAGAAGCAAGAATGCTTGTGTCATCGGCGAAGAGTAAAAAATGTAGAAGCGACGAAACGTTAGGCAGGTCATTAATGAAAAGTAGGAATAATAAAGGTCCTAAAATGGAGCCCTGAGGAACGCCATATTTTATTAATTTGGTTGTGGAGATTGAGCCATTACAAGATACATATTGCAATCTATTACACAAGTAGCTCTGGAACCAGTTCAGAGCCAAACCACGGATGCCTAAGTTATTTAATTTTGCCAATAAGATGTCATAATTGACAGAGTCAAAGGCTTTGGCGATGTCAAGGAAGATTCCCACAGAGAATTCATTTCAGTCAATGGCAGCAGAAACGTGATCATGTAAGTCGAGTAAGGACATAGCTGTAGAATGACCCGGTTGAAAGCCATGCTGATAAGAATATAAGAAGTTATTACTATCAATACAATTAAAGAGACGGCAATACATGACCTCAAGTAGCTTGGAAAAGAAGGGTAAGATTGAAATAGGCCGATAATTACTCGTAGGCCATGGATGGATTATTAACCCCACATCGATAATCGACATCTGACCAATCCAATTGAGAAAGTCTAGATTTTAAAGAGGTCGTTAGAAGTTATATCATGACGGCGGGCAATGCGGGCAGAATTGGGAGTAAAAGAGGCAAGAATAGGTGAGGTATCAAAGTATGCTAGGATGGGCAGATGGTCCGAAATGTCATCAATAATTATTGCAGGCTCAGTGATTTTCGAGATACGATTAGTAAAGAGATTGTCAATTAGCGTTGCAGAAGTATCCGTTATTCGAGTTGGCTGTGTAATAACTGGGAGAAAATGGTGGGAAAAAGCTAAATCTAGAAAGTTGCTGGTGGTCTTGGGCTTTTAGGAGATCGATGTTAAAATCACCCATGATACGGCAGTCTCTATCATTAATTGCAAGGGCGGCAAGAAGCGAATTCCATTACAAGTTAAACTCATCCAAATTCTGCCCGGGAGGCCTATATAGAACGCCAAATGTAGAGCATGTGCCATTTTTACCAGTTGGTGATAAAAATAGGGATTCACCAGTGAGATGGTGAGAACAATTTGGGGGCGAGTATAATGTGTAACTAATATTATCCTTTATATAAAAACCCACCCCTCCCCCTCTGCCCGTGGATCGAGGTCGAGACTCAAAAGTATAGCCAGGAATACGGACCATGTCAGACTGGTCTACGCCTAGCCAAGTTTCAGTTATAGCAATTACATCAGGTGCAAAACAAGACACAAAGCTTTCTAGACAAGAGATCTTGCTCATTAGGCTACGAGAATTAACGTGCATAAGCGAAAGTTGATTAGGACGGAGCTGATTTTGTAACTCAGAAGTGGGTGGGATTATATAAGTACAGGTGGATGGCCTGGTATAATAGTTATCGTCCGGGTCTAAGTCGTTATTGTTAATAAGCGGACGGTCAAAGTTTAAGTCAGAGAGTACATCGAGACGAGGACCCTCCCTTAGTTCGGCCAGCGAGTACATGTAAGTATAGGGACTGTTATCACGTATGCACTGGCTAAACACGTCGTTATCAAGAAGGTGATTAAACCGGAATAATGAGGCAAGGCAATCAGAGCAGAACCATGAATTAACATTAGCGGCAGAAACCTTAGAATGATGCGAATGGCAATGTTATTGCAATTTACACACGCGAGATATGAAACATTAGTGTCGAGTAAAAAGTAACATACTGAAGACTTAACTAATGGCTTAATTAGAGAGTCAAGCTGTGAGCCTGCCAGAGAACAATATGAACTCGGGCACAATCGCCAGCTCACAAAAACAGCGGCAACATCGAATAAACAAAGCATCAAAAACGAACAGCAAAGCAGGCGAACAAGCAGCAGTGAAAATAGTAGAGCAAACTGGTCAAAGTAGTTATATTCGTTGCTACCTAGTGCATTTAATCTATATACACCTATAATCACATCAAATCAACCAATAATTTGGTTATAGTCGCCTCGTACTTAGGTTATAATATTAACCTAACTCATAAACAGGCAAAAAAACCTAGCCGCATGTGGATGTGTTGCCTCCAAGCAAGCTAGTATCAAATAAATCTAGCGTTCTAGCGTTGCAAAAGCCACCTACCATGTACAGGGCTAGGCTTTGATTAGAAGATCCACCTATAGGTCAAATGTTACGGGAATTTCCAAAAGTTTCGATGACTCATCAGTTTCGATGATGAGTCATTGTTTAACAAAAAGGAAAAAATTTTTCTTGCGTATATAAAATGAAAGAAAATATTTTTCCCTTTTTTTCACTTAAAGAAATGCCACCACAATATAAAATGGAATACTCGAAGAAAACTGTTATGGAATTAAGAAAAATTGCCAAACAGAGCGGTTTGGTTGGTTATACACGACTACGAAAAGCGGATTTGAATAGTAAATTTGAAGCCCACAGCGTACCCTCAATCTCAACCAATGCTAGTTTGCTTGATGCACCCGTTCCCGACATTGGAATCCCAACACTCGAACCCGTACCAGCCACGACAGTACGAAAAATATTCGTTAAGACTAAATCAGCGATTAATAAATTCGCAAGGTGGATTGAAAATTATATGCCTAAAGAACCAAAGAAAATAGTGAATGAGAAGTTAGAAGCACTGAAAGCCAAAGTGAATTCTATATTCGGTCAAATTCCTATGAAAACACGCGAAATAAAAGAGACGGCTACAGCTATCAAGGGCTTCACGAAACAATACACGGTCGAAGGCGCACGCGGAATTGACGCCACATCTTTTCTCAAAGCAGCTCAACCACAACTGGAAGACCTTATGTCTAGAAATCGCCAGACTAAGGTCAATTTTGTTCTTACCTGCACGATGGAGCGTGTAGATATGAAATCCGGACAAGTAGATACCAAGGATTTTCCATTTGTCTCTATGACCTAAGTTGTTTTAAACTCTACCGACCCGAGCGAAATATTTAATAATGCGAAAGATAAAATCCTAGAGTCTATGGCAGCCTTCCAGATGCAAGGTAGTAACTGGAGACTTAGAGCGGTTCAAAAATTAGACATCAACACAGTTGTTTATAAACCGCTGAAAGGCAGTTTTTACATTCCACTACCGAAATGTTTAGCGAGTAAAAAGGGTATTATTAATATGAAGAACGAAGACGAAGAATGCTTCAAGTGGTGTGTAACGAGAGCCTTAAATCCGGGTGATGGCAATCCAGAAAGAATTACGAAAGAATTAATCAAGCAGTCTGAAGAACTTGATTGGTCTGGCATCGAATTCCCAGTAGCAGCGGATGCTAATGTGATAAGTAAGTTTGAGAGAAATAATAAAATTAGTATTAATATCTTCGGTTATGAGAACTATGTTTACATATTCTCACTATATTTATCAAAGCATGAGAGTAATAGGTGTGTAGATCTATTACTCATTTCTGATGTAGAAAAGAAGCATTATTGTTGGATAAAGAACTTTAACAGATTGATGGCGGTTCATAGAGAAAACTCATACACTTCGATGCACTATTGTAAAAGATGTTTGATTGGATTCAGTAGAATAGATTCGGTACACAAGCACACCGAATACTATTCCCAACACGACGCCCAAAAGATAGAACTTCCAGAACCAGGAACTATGTTGAGTTTCAAAAATTATTATAGAAAGATGAGAGTCCCATTTGTCGTGTTTGCCGATTTTGAGTCATTAATAAAACCTATAGACACTTGTCAACCAGATCCCATCATGTCTTACACCAACAAATATCAAAAACACGTCCCTAGTTCCTTTTGCTATTATATAAAATGTTTTGACGATGACCTATATACACAAGCTCCCGTAACGTTTACAGTGGAGAGTGAAAACGATGATGTAGCTCAGATATTTATAGACACTCTTATAGATAATATAAAAGATATTTATAATCGATTTAAATTTCCAAAGAAAATGATATTCGGAAAGAAAGATCAGGCTCTGTACGACTCGACTACAGTTTGCCACATATGCGAAGGCGAACTGGGTGATGATCGAGTTAGAGACCATTGCCACCTCACCGGTAAATTTAGAGGCACCGCTCATACAATCTGTAATCTAAAATATAAAGTCCCCAAGTTTTTCCCAGTATTGTTCCATAATATATCCGGTTATGACAGTCATCTATTCGTAAAGAAATTACGAGGTGATGATAACGAAAAGATTAACTGCATTCCCTGCAGCGAAGAAAAGTATATCTCATTTAGCAGAGATGTCGTGGTTGATAAGTTTGTAAATAAAGAAAATAAGGAAGTAGAGGTTAAGCGTGAATTACGTTTCATCGATAGTTTTAGATTCATGGCATCGAGTCTCGATGCTTTATTGAGGAACCTGAGCAAGGACCAGTATAAGAATCTAAGCAAGCACAATTCTGGTAATCAGCTCGACCTCCTACTTAGAAAAAGTGTCTATCCTTATGACTATGTTGATTCTGTCGATCGACTGAACGAAACAGAACTACCACCAAAGTCACCATTCTATTCGAGACTTAACGAATCGGACATTAGTGACGAAGACTACAACCATGCACAGATGGTATGGAATAAATTCGGATTCAAAGCGTTTAGAGAATACCACGATTTATATAACGTGAGTGATGTTCTCCTGCTTGCTGATGTATTTGAGAATTTTAGAGATGTGTGTAGTGAGAACTATGGTCTAGATCCCGCTTGGTATTATACTTCTCCAGGTCTTGCTTGGGATGCCGCATTAAAGTTGATTGGAGTAGAGTTGGAGTTGTTGAGCGATTATGATATGATACTAATGGTTAAGCATGGGATAAGAGGCGGCGTTAGCACCATTTCACATCATTATGGACAGGCAAACAATAAGTATATACCATCGTTTGACGATAGCAAGCCCTCAACATTTATAACCTATTTAGACGCGAACAATCTGTACGGGTGAGCGATGTGTAAAAATCTACCAACTCACGGGTTCCAGTTGATGGGTAATGATGAGCTAAACGATTGGAGATCAATACCGTGTATATTGGAAGTCGACTTGGAATATCCTAGAAATTTACACGATCTCCACAACGACTATCATCTTGCCCCTGAGAATATTACACCTGAATCTTCAACTGTACCTAAACTCATTCCGAACTTGAACGATAAAGTAAAATACGTAGTCCATTACGAAAATTTAAAGCTGTATGAAAGCCTAGGCTTGAAGATAACCAAAATTCAACGCGGAATTAAATTTGAAGAAAGTGCCTGGCTGAAAAAGTATATCGATCTAAATACCAACCTGAGGACGAAAGCCACCAACGATTTCGAGAAAGACTTTTTTAAACTAATGAACAATAGTGACTTTGGTAAGACATGCGAGAATATAGAGAATCGAGTAGACATAAAACTGGTTTCCAGCGAGAAGCAAGCCCTAAAACTAGCAACAAGAACGAATTACGACACTCGAACTATTTTTGATGAAAACCTAATTGCCATTCATATGAAATGAACGAAGATATGTTACAACAAGCCTATATATCTTGGTATGTGTATTTTAGACTTGAGTAAAACTATAATGTACGATTTTCATTATAAGTACATCAAGAAAAAGTTCGAAGATAGAGCAAAGTTACTTTTTACAGATACAGATTCTTTAGCCTATGAAATTAAGACCGAAGACTTCTACGCCGATATAGCACCCGACATTAGAAGTAGGTTCGACACTAGCGACTATCCTAAAGACCACTCCTCTGGTATAGAAACTGGCATCAATAAAAAGGTTATTGGTATGTTCAAAGATGAAGCAGCTGGTAAACAGATCGAAGAGTTTGTAGGTTTAAGATCGAAACTGTATTCGTACAAGATGGCTGGAGTAGACCACAAGAAATGTAAAGGCGTGAAGAAGAATGTCGTCAAGAAATCTATCACTCACGAAGACTACAAGGACTGCTTATTCACCAAGAGAGAACAATCGAGAAAGATGAATGTCATTCGATCCCACCTACACGATATCTACACCGAAGAAGTCAACAAGGTGGCTCTCTCAGCGGAAGACGACAAACGAGTGATTCAGCAAGATGGTATCCACACTTTAGCATATGGACATTATTCTCTAATATAAAATGAGTGTTAAACAAATCGATGTCGAAGGTGTAACGCTACCTAATATTGCTTTGTCGAATGTGGATCTAATTGAAGCGGCGATGAAACTAAATATAAATAATTTCAGAGGAGTATTTCTTATTTCTAAGAGACGAGCTGCCGAAGAAACCAAGGGCGAACGAGTGCGGTATCCTTAATCTGGACGATTCTGATGGACGTGTTGGATAAAGCGCGCTAATGATAAAATTTATTTCGACAGCTATGGACTACCTCCACCTACGGAATTGATAAAATATCTACAAAGATCGCTGTTTTACAACAGTGAGCGAATACAACCAGACGGTCAAGTATATTGCGGTCATTTATGTCTGTACGTATTGAAGAAAACGTCCAACGACGGTTGTAAATTTCAAGAAGTCGTAGACGAATTACATTAAATAATATCACCTATTTAAAAACATGCCTGTCGATAAATTTGGACGAACTGATACTGCATCAATTGAAAGAATACTGACTGGAGGTGTTACTCTATCTCAAGCGAGTAATACCTTTCTAAAACGAGATGGAACGAACGAAATGGATGGTCATTTGAATATGAGTGGAAATTTGATAAAAGGTCTACCGACTGACATTCATCCACCAGTCTTAGCTAGCCAGGCCGCGAGTTTTGGTCAAGTCGAAACTCTAGTCAGCCAAATTAAAACGAATAATACTACCACTGATAACTCAAGACTATACGTGACTGCAGCACCTACCATGACTTCGAATGTAACGACGATAAACGGTTTTACTTACGAAGCTAGTGCTAGCGAATATCGCATAGCGGCTGGGTATAACTTTGAACCGTGGAAAGCGTTTCAAAATGCTTGTCATGCCCCCGAATGTTGGATAGCCGATACAGTAACTGATGTTTGGCTACAGATTAAATATCCCGTTCCTTTGTCTATGTCGGGTTTCTACATCATTGCTAACACAGTACTAAACACACGTATTACTAAATGGAAAGTTCAAGCGAGTAACGATGGAATAGTATTTACAGATATTCTAAGTCCTAAAACGGATGTTCTCGATGCAGGAGTTTTGAAAAAATGTACATTTTCAGCATCGTCTAATTACGTTTACTGGCGATTTCATAGTATATCCACGAGCGATGGGGCGGAATGGACGGGTATTGGGTTGTTACAGTGGATTCCAACTCTTACTGATATCACACTCGGAAGAAAATGTCATGTCAGCTACGTTCCTAGATTAACTTCTAATACTAGTAATTATGGTTTTGATGCGAACGCCACTTCTGAATTTCAAAATAACAAAGCCTTCAATGCGTTCAAAGACGAAGGTGAATGGGTGTGTAACGTCAACAGTCAATTCTTTTTAACTATCAAGTGTCCAACAGCTGTAAGAATCTGGAAGATTGGATTGAAAGGAAGGAATAAATCCTGCGAAAGGATTTATGATTGGAGGATGGAAGGAGCCAACAACTCGTCTTGAATATCAAATAACCAGACGATGGATTCTTTAGACATTTTTTCGTCGAATGATTTTTTCAGAATTTTATACTCTGGTTGAAAGAGAGACCTTTCAAATTCCTTCAGATTGTCGTAATCTAACCACCTGGGTCTTAGAAGTAGGTTCAACAATAAAGTAGTCTTACCGCATCCAGACTTTCCTACGATTAACCCTCTTATACTTCTAGGTAAAAGAGGGTTATTGAATCTCTTGAATAATATGTCGTTCCGCGATAAATTTTTTTACTTCCATTTTAAGTATATCTAATTGTATTTAAAATGTATTGTGTAAAGTGTAAAACTCATACTGAAACTAAGAATGTACAGACTGTTATAACGAAGAATGGAAGACCGATGCTTAGAGGCACGTGTGATGTTTGTGGAAAGACAAAGACTTGATTCGTGAAAGCTGTAGAAGGTGGGGATCTAGTTGGGTCTCTAAATTCAGTAACTAGCAGTATTAAGTTACCATGGGCTAAATTTCCAGGTGAGATGCACTTGCCGGGACATCAGTTTACAGGACCAGAAACTAGACTGGATTTGAGATTGAATCCCGTTGGAACTCCAAAACATTGGTCTAAACCCGTTGATAGAGTCGATAACGCTGCATATTATCACGATTTAGCTTACAACCAGCACACAGACACGGCTTCCAGGAATGTCGCCGATAGAGCAATGATTAATGAATTGAATAATATACCTAATCCTAGCTTGCGGGGGAGAATAAAGAGAGCTATAGTCAAACCCATATTATCCACTAAAGCGAGCCCGGGGTTAGGTTTAAAAAAAGCCTAAAATTACAACCCGATCTGAAATGGACTAATCAATTAGCGAATGAATCGCATAAACCTGTAGTAAGGCATTTTAGAAAGAGAAAGGTGTATGTTAGTGGGATAGATGAGATACGGGCTGCTGATTTAGTCGATATGCAGGCTTTCGCTAATGATAACGGTGGTGTGAAATACTTACTGTGATAGATGTGTTTTCCAAGTACGGGTGGATCATACCATTGAATGATAAGAGTGGAAAATCTACAGCTAGTGGCTTCGTGAAAATATTCGAGAGCGGTAGAAGACCTGGTAAACTATGGGTGGACAAAGGAAAAGAATTTTATAATAAAAATGTCGGGGAATTAATTGAGTTATATTCTATTGAAAACCAGGAAAAATCCTGCGTGGTTGAGAGATGGAACCGGGAGAAAACGTTTAAGTACTTTACAGCTAATTCAACTAGAAGATATATCGATGTGTTGGATGATATGGTTAGTAATTATAATGAGACAAGGCATTCTTCCATTAAAATGACGCTATCTGAAGCTAGTTTGAAAATAAATGAAAATACTGTATTTATGAATTTATACGGCGAAGAGGTCTTAGAGCCTATTGTGCCTAGGTTTTCAATCGGTGATAAAGTTAGAATAACTAAGAAAAAGAATATATTTGAAAAGAGATACACGCCTAGATGGACGGAAGAGATTTTTACTATTACTCAAATTCAATACACAGATCCATCAACTTATAAGATTACTGATTATAATGAAGAGGAAATACAGGGTTCATTTTATGAACAGGAGCTACAAAAAAGTACTCAAGAGATATTTAGAATAGAAAAGATTATCAGGAAACGTGGGAAGAAATCGCTGGTAAAATGGCTCGGTTACCCTGAATCACATAATTCGTGGGTAGATAATGAAGACTTGTTGATCATGTGATGATGAGTTATATCGAAACTTTAGAAATTCTTACCAGACTTGCTTCATAGTTCCTCCTTCGACCTACGTTGTTCCATCTCGTGACGATGAGTCTTTGACGCCAACCTGCATTGGCGTCAAACAAGCGTTCTCATTATTTCGATAACTCGTGAAGTCAGCTTCAGTCAGAGGTATTTAACGTGACGGAAGTGACCGTGAATCCTGTCACAAATAAGGACGAAGCGTGACAGGGTCTCTTTTCTGAACGTATGAGAACGAGGCGTGACAGATTTCTTTGGAGATGGGTGATGAGCTTCAAAATTTCATACAGAGCCTGACGAACGAAAGACCCACGAATATTGGGAAAAAGGAACACGAATTAGTGAAGATTCGCGAGAAGATTCGAAAGATGAAAGCGAAAGATCGGTAACAAAAACAGCGAATGAGAGAATTTATTGCTGACGAACTGGCTTTTCTCAAGAACGAAGCTGCACGGGTTCGAACAGAGCTGTCAACCCTTGTCGATGTTCTCGATAACGCCTATCGATTAGAATTAGAGTTCACGTGGGTTAGAGACGCTGGAAGAGGTAACGAATAAGCTGATTATGACATAAGTGCTCTTATTATAAAGAACCTACTCACTACATCACTTAGACTAACACTAAAAGCGGAACAATTATCCAACACAGTGGAAATCACCTGTTCATACCCATCGCCGTCAAATGGATGACAGCAACAACGAATACTTGCAGAGAAATATGAAATAGACATAGACAGACATAGGCAGATAGATAGACATAGGCAGACATAGACAGATGAACTGATAATATTCTTTTTGCTTGGGGCTAATATATCGTCTTCGTTGCATGGATAAATGTGTCGATTGTCTGGCTTTTGCAACGATAGATGGTTAGTTTATTTGATACTAGCTTGCTTGGAGGCAACACATCCACATGTGGCTAGGTTTTTTTGTCTGTTTATGAGTTAGGTTAATATCATAACCTAAGTACGAAGCGACTATAACCAAATTATTGGTTGATTTGATGTGACTATCATCCAGTAGGGTGTATCTACTTACAGGAAATTATGGGTGAACTTAGCAACTCGCACGAGAGGTTTAAAATATAACGAAATAAATTGTTTTATTAACACGTAAACGATAACTCTAATAATAATCAAAAGACTTTAGAAATGAACATTAAACTTAATCTGCACAGCGTGTTTAGACGACCTAGTATACAAGCTTTAAGAGTTCTTTCACTTATACACTATCACGCTGATAATGAGTTCGTATATATACAGTTGATAATCAAATACTCAGTTTGAGATTTCAGAATAATAATAATAAATATATGAATAATTTTATCTAGATAATGACACAGTTACCGTCTACGTTCAATAGCGGAGTTCACCAATGCATCACTAGCGGCAGTCTTCCCAAGATCTTAATCTACTTGACTATACCTTAACGAACCCACGGACAACGAGCGATTCCAACCAGACAGGCCCTTTGTCTTTAGTGCGCGGCTATTTTATACTGAATCTCGTAGTCAGACAGAGCGGCAGTGCGGTCAGACCGAGCAGCGGGGTCAGCCGAATCTGAGGGACCTGATCCAAGAATACTGTTCCTCTAGTAAGCCTGATCTGTGAAACAGACTGCCAGGTCACCCAGTTCTGACCAACCAGATATAAGAACACCACCGACAATGTATCCAACGAGCCACTAATCCTGACCTCTGAAGCCGGCCGAATACCTTTACTAAAAATACAGGCCGTCAGACCAACTAATATCATCACTAGTGCACAAGCAATGACTACCTATAGTGACCCAGATCTAGTCTTAAGCAATGCCTCCCTGGAGTGGTCTGTCTAACTATAACGTAGCATTATATTGACCCTATGATATGACTATAGGTGTATAGAGATTAAATGCACTAGGTAGCAACGAATATAACTACTGGTCAAAGCATTGGCGGACTCCATTTACAAAGTAAAGCCTAAGCGTAGATGAATAGGTTATCAAGGCCCAACAAGATTTTCAAAATTCCTAGCGACGAGGTCCGTTCAGCACAGAGGCTCTGAGTGGTTGTTCGGTTGAGTGGTATGAGCAGTTTAGTAGATGATCGTTTGAGTGGTTGAGCAGTTGAGTGGTTGACCAGTTGAGGGGCTGAGCAGTCATAGTGGTTGAGCATTTGAGTGGCTGAAGAGTGGAATGGCTGGCCCGTTGCGTGGTTGAGAAGTTAAGTGGTTGATCCGTTGAGTGGTTGACCGGTTGAGTGGTTGAACAGTTGAATGGTTGACCGGTTAAGTGATGGAGCAGTTGAGTGGTTGATCTGTTGAGTGGTTGAGCAGTTGAGTGGTCGAACGGTTAAGTGGTTGACCGGTTGAGTGGTTGAGCAGTCGAGTGGTTGATCTGTTAAGTGGTTGAGCAGTTGATAGGTTGAAAGGCCAAGCAATTGAGCAGTCGATCGGTTGAGTGGTTGACCTGTTGAGTGGTTGAGGGGTTGAGTGGTTGATCTGTTAAGTGGTCGAGCAGTTGATAGGTTGAAAGGCTGAGCAATTGAATGGTTGGTCGGGTGAGTGGTTGAGTAGTTGAGCAGTTGAGTGATTGAACCTTGAGCCTTGTGACATTAGCTAGGATCTTGCTGAGCAGGACAAAAGTGAGATGTTAGATGAACACCGAAACATCAGTCCCGGGGCAAGTTTTCTAAGTCCTTGACAGAGAAGATCTTTCTTGGTCTTTCCGAGGGGCTATCCGAGCATCGAACGAACACGGTGCCCTCACGCGTCCAGGCGAAAACCAGGGACTTCATCTTCACCATTTTCCTTGCTTCAGCAAAAATTTGAGAAGTTGAATGCGTTCAGTGTTCGTTTATATAGACTGGTTTTGACAAAGAGTCAACTTTCAAGGATTTCGAAGCTGAGTATATATACCTTGTTGCGCACCTGTCTGTTGATAAACCGAACCAGTATAGGCACATTCGAAGTTTTTGAGTTAACTGGCAGCCGATAAGCAGTGGATATATCGGATGACTGGATGTGAATTCCTAGCCTTTTGTCGCACAGATTGCTCACCGCACTAGTGATGCTTTCATGAGATGAAAGAGAGGAGGTTTGTGAGGTCAATGGATCAATTGTCGAGTATGGCTCCAGGCCATAGAAGATAAAATTATCTGACCTCAGGAGGTTCTGGGTTTCATCAACGGTTGTTTTCAAAGCTGCATTTTGCTTTTCCAGTTCTAGGATTTTAGCGTCTTGCTTCGAGCTGTATTTCTTTATAGCGGTCTCTGTCAACTCTTCGACCATTGCATCTAGCTTAGCAGTGTAGGAAGCAGCCAGTGCATTGAAAATTCGTTCAATAATAGGGGCAAGTTTCGTTTCAAGTCTGGCAAGCATTTGGTCAGTGACCCTATCGTCCTAGACATTTTCCGGTGGTTCGTCTTGCTTATGTCCTTTTCTAGTCAACATTTTTAGCCAGGTGGTAATAACCAAAGTAAACGCAGGCCCTCCGATTCAGAGGGTGTGTACCGAGCTTTAGTACCTACCAATCGTTCGAAATGTCCGGTTCAAAAATCCTTTAAACGAAGTCCAAAGTTCGGTGCTGACTTCAGTTTGTAAATAGTCCGAATTAACGGCCGCTAGTACGTCAAAAGCGTTATACCTTATTTCATTTCAAATAGCTATTTTAGAACCGCCAAAAATCGTGAAGATAACAGCACTACTGCTTACGCGTGATGCTTAATCGAACGCCATCTATTTAGGCTTGTATTATCCTTGTAGGGTATATCTGGACTCTAATAGTCCAACGTTTTTAAGCATACTGATAAAAGTACTTTTATGTGAGATATGAAATATCATTAAACAAACACAGAGAGAAAGATAGATAACCAGATGTACAGATCGAGAAACTCGCGGCTCAGTCTCCCTCGGACACAGAGCCTAAACTTGTGAGTAGGGCATATCGCCGTATCTGGCCCTGCGTGGATCATGGATCCTTTTCTTGGCCTAGGCCTACATAGACCTAGCAGCTGAACCTTCCATCGCCCGCTTATATCCCAATTTACTACAGTCGATGATCGGCTTACATCAAATTAAGACATACGTTACGTATTCTTATTTTTACATTTATATGACCATTGTAAATCAGGCGATTTAAGAGTCATCGACAACAATAAACCTATTGGCCTACAAAGTTATTTCGTTAAAAGGAATTCTAATTAGCTTAGGTGATGTCTATTTTAAAAAGATTTTTCAGATTCCCTCTTTAAAGATGCTTTGGCGTACTGCATGAGGACTTAATGACCTATTCTGACGAATTAGTGACCTGATTAGATTAGGCCTAGGCCCTACTCAGTGTTTGAATTGTCAAATTTTAACTGGGGGTGTTGAAAATTATCCGCATGTCATAATTTGTAGGCACCTTAGACCAGTATGCAGAGGCTAAATTGTAAAGGGTGACAGTGGGTGGGTGTGGGGACACGAATTTTATCTTATAGCTGTGTTGTGCTCAATCGTCAGTTTAATGACATTTGTAGCTATTTAAACTGTTGGCAAGCCTATAGCTTTGTCCAGGGCTTCAGGTTTGCCTGGCTTCAACCAACTTATAACACACTTTTCGACATTACAATGCGCGAGAGGGAGGGCCATTAATACAAACCATAAGAAGTCATCAACAGAATTTAATCAGTATGTTTCTTTCTCTGATATGAATCGTATGATAGAGATTAATTTGACTAAATCATCTCTCACAATCAGCTCAAGATACAGGCAGCACTATCAAAGTCGTTAACTTAACTTGTTAGGCCTACCTAACATTGCCCAATCACTGTTGCTGAACATGCCATACTCTTATGCTATATTATGCTGCTTGTATTTCATTAACAGGAAATTCTTTGCTTACTTTTGCAACCTGTTTTTCGCAAAAATTGCACTATTGAAAGAATTTTGGGGCCATGATAATTGCAGAGTGAAAAGATAGACATTATAAAGGAGTGAAAATTGAGAAAAGTGGAGATACTCAAACATTAGGCCTAACTGCCTAGAGGCTAGTTTAATTTGCTGTCCTTTGGCCATTGTAATTTCTGTGAGAACGAGATTTCTCATGCACACATACCAGTTTTTGATTTTTCAGCCGATCCAGCTACGTACACTGTCACGTCATCTTAATTTAGTTATTGCTGGTTCAGTTTCTCCATCAGGATCCTCACATTCTTCAGTATCGGAAATCGCTTTGGCGGGAAAATCCAAACTTCTGTAAGCCCATTCATGCAGTGCTGAAAGTGGTTTGATGGTTCATACCAACTACAAATTTAGGTCAGTGGCAGATTTCATATCATTGCTGTACATCGGCTTCATCTTGATATCATCTCAGTAGGCCTACATGCACGTACTGTAGCTGCAGTTGACGATGGCTTCAAGAAATACTCAGTATAATATTATCATCCTCACCGAGCCACTTCTTTATCACAAGCAACTCTGTATATTCAGAATAGTGCAGGCACACGCAATTGTACTAGATATTGTTGTTATGTTACTGAAAATGTAACATGACGATTTTTTAAATAAAAAATATCATAATCAAAGCCTTGAGCGCTAGGGACCCGGTTAAGCTACACTTAGCCACTGAAAGTTTATCTGGGGTGTTTGCCCTGACCCCCCCCCCCAAGGTAATTTTTGAGAATTAACTAGGGGGGTTGAAAAACAAACTGGGAGGTTGAACTCTCCCAACTCCCCAACCCCCCGACAATTCAGTCACTGGGCCTACTCGCCCACAAGATACGTATGATGGCTATACGTACTCGACGTTGTTCGGTTGTTGTCCTGGTTGGTGAAAGTGCCTCGAAACGCGACAGCGTTGATTAGGTCTATTATTATTATTGTTATTATTGTTGTTATTGTTATTATTATTATTATGACGCTATAATTATTATAATAATAATTATTATTATTATTGTTAATAATAGCTGTAAACCCGTGAAAAATCACAGGTCGTTGAAACGTGCGATTCTGCAGCTGGAAATATACTTACAATGTGTTTACACGATGTATAAGCCTAACTCGATCATACGCGTCAATACTTAAACGTATACACATCAATATTCAAACGTAGTGTAATGACATTATTAACCGGCCGTTGGACATTGTATTTTGATGTTATTTACAACAGCATCAGATGAGGTAACCTTACTCGCAAACGACGGACGCAACAACAGCACCGGATGCAGTAATTAAGGTTTGCGAAAAGGCCGGTGAATCCACTAAATAAGTGAAACGCTGAAGTACGACAGACAGACACACACACGTGACTTAAGTAATTACTATTGTTAATCATATAGTTGGGGTCTCCTATGAACAATTAAGGCATGCATGTCCTCTGGACCTCCGGCTTTTACCAGGATCTCGGATCCTCAGCATTCTACTCTTCTCTTAAAACTGTCCTCTTTGACCGTGGTTGGACTGGGTACATTTCTTGGAGAGGCGCTATATCAAGTTTAATTGATTGATTGGTCGAGCCATATTAGCCCTAATTTCCGGTATCGTTTGCAAATATCCCTTTATCTGGTTCTTCTGTGGCATCTGGTACCCAATAGCAAACTCCTACAAGCATCTACATGTTTAGTTGAATTTCATTCATTCATTTAATCACTCGATCATTACGAAAATGTATTTAGTGCTCCTTCAAGAATATACTACTCATGAACTCCGGAACGCTCCTGACCCTGGAAAGAACGGAGTTGAACAGAGATGTAACATGGTTTTGAAAAGTGGGGGCATAATAAAAAAAATATTGCGCGAAGCCGAGAATATTTTTGCCCCGACTTTTTAAATTTTGCCGCCCCCCAGAAATTTGAAAAATAGGGGCACAAATTATCTTAGCAAAAGTCATCTCAAAAAGGCCATTGGAGAAACATAAAAAAGAACCAATTTGGGGGCACATGGGGGCACTAAAACTGGGGGGCTTTGCCCCCCAGTTTTGAAACTGGGGGGCCGGTGCCCTCTGCGCCCCGCTTGTTACACCCTCGGGTGTTGAAACTACAATAAAAAGTCATAATTAAGGTGTAATTAGTGCCAAAGGGAACCCGTTTCATGCGAATCATGCCATATAGGCCTATATATAGGGACAACAACAGCGTTTGGCTTTCGAATGGCGTTTTAAAAGTTCGGAGATTAAAGATTACGATTGGGATTACTGTAGGCCTATAGGTGCTGCTATTGCAGATGCAATTTTGAAGTCGAGGTGGATTCTGCGAAGGTCGCGAATAGGGCCTATGCATAAAGCAAGAGAAGTAAAGATTAGGTAATGTGATCGTCGATATTAAAATTCGATATTTCCTTTGACTATGTTTTTGCTTAAATTCTAAATAGTTATTATCTACGAAGAAATAGCTAACATCATGTAATGTGGATAAGCTGGTTCCCACGACCTCGCTTTTGTGAGAGCTGTAGAAATGTTGAGCTTACGATTAAGAATGTTCGGCTGAGATTTTATTACAATTCTCACACTTGTATTAAAATATAGCAGCGCTATAAATTTTGTAAGATTTTCATCATAGCAACTCTCACAAAAGTCTCGCGAGATAAGCTTTTGTTTATCAAGACGGTCTATACAGTGAATTTATTTTACGGTTTTATGTGAAAATTGAATTGAATTTTTAATTTATATAGAAATACCATTAGTAGGCGTCGGAGTATCAATTCAAAGAGCGGAGAAGAAATACGGGTCGACTAATGGCTGCCATGGCTTCGCTGGCTTCTGGAGGAGGAGCGGGTAGCCGTACGTGTTCTGTTATGTCATGGTTGGCGACATTGTCCGAGGCCTCTGCACGCATGCACACACGTATACACATACATACATCTACACACAGAGGACATACATTAGCACACACGTACTTTAGATAATGTTTATCATCTGTGTACATATAGTTTTGTATGACTTTGTATTATGAATATTGGTTTGTCCTGTGAAAGTCCTCTGGAAAGTTGTAATAAAAATAAAAGATATATCTTCTACGGCCGAAAATTAGGTCGCAATATAAACGGAAATTAACTTATGTGGCTGAAAACGCACACGATTTCTCATGTGTAGACTTTTACGCATGCAACCTTCGGCGCATGCTCCCTGTCAAAAACATCTGAATACAGTTAATATGCACCATGAGGGTCAGGTTATGATCAAGGTTAGTGCCTTTTTAAATGTTTGCAATATACCTTTGACCGAAGAATTACCGAATATTGCTGTTTTTATTGATGTGGTATGTATTTGGTTTCACATTTCGTACATTCCTGTATCAAGTACACATTGAATTGCTTTTTTGTTTTTCAAAGCTCCGATTCCAAATAACAATTCTCGAAAGCGCAAGAATGTTGTCAGTACCACCTGCGAGTAAGTTTTTGATCTGGCAGTAGGATTTAAAGTTGTAGCCAGTATGTATGTGTGTTTATGAATATTTGGGTTATGAATATCTGACCAAGGAAACAAAAGTATAAAATGCATGGCTTCACAAGGCTGTCATTTGCTACACATGAATATGTGAGCCTATGTGCACAATTTTGAACAGATTGGACTATATTTAGAGGTTGTTCCTTTCGCACACTTTGTGCTATACTATAAACTTGTCAAAATGCCATTCATCACTTTTTTTAAAGTCAGCTGTTATTTTGTATAATGAACAACTTGATACAAATTATTCTGTAGTGTTACTGCTTGGTTAGAGTGCATTAAATGCGATCAATTTATGATGCGATATAGACTTAGGTAATCATCCACTGTCCAGTCTGCATAAATCACTGTGAGTGGTGAACGTACCGGAAAGTTCGCAGCCCTTGATTATTGCATTGCCTTAGGCTACATTTTCTAACAAGTTGTAGCAAGTATTGTTTTTATTTCTCATCAATATTTAGTACTTCATTACAAGACTGAATCAGATCCATTCCACATTCTGAGTGGTCATTGATGACCCTCAACAGTTTGACATTAACCTTCATCGACTGAAGTTTAGGTGGAGGAAGAGGTGTATGTAAAGTTGGAGGTGAAAGTATTGTTTTGATGACCATATTTTGATGTCTTAGGTTTGAGGCCTAGTTTGAGTTTGGCAGTTCTTTGTCATTCTTTTCAAATCATAAGCATAAATTGTTGAAGTTATGCGATTCCTGTCATGTTGTCTATGCCTCAGAAGGAGTATGTTCTGTCGATCCTATTTTTAACAGGTGCAACATGGCGCATGTAATAACTAAGCGATATGCAATATTTAACTACTGTGTTTTATTTTGTCTAAGCAGTTCTGATGATAATGACGATGACTTCAGTCTTGAACAGGATGATCAATAGTAAGTAGATTATTTACTAAAGTTTATTATTGTAAAGTAGTTCAAGAGTAAAGCCATCATGCTTCACAACTTAACAGTTATTACAACAGAGTTAAGAAGATTTACAGTACAGACATCAGTTCAATAAAATTTACCAAGTTTAGATTGAAAGTTGATGTCAGGACCATGGCAAGGTGAGTTTTCTGTTTATGAGAATTTGCATTGACATAGGGTGATGTGATATGTGCTCATCTGTCACTTTATGCTTCTCATCACACTTAGAGCCAAAAGTGCACTTTGTATTTTGTGTGTGGGTTGGAATGTGTGCCCCAGTATCATTTGTGGCACTATCAGTACACCAACCTCTGCATTGGTTTCCTGTTGAATTCAGAATGAAATTTAAGTTGGTTTGTTTGACCTACAAAACCTTCAGCACCGGTACACCTACCTATATTCATGCTCTACTAACTCCTTACATCCTCCTCATTGCCTACGATCATCAGGTCTTGTAGCTGAGCCACGATGTGGAATATTAACGGCCTCTTGAGCATTTCACGCCTCTGCTGCTAAGGAACGGAATTGACTGCTGCTCTCTCTTTGTAGCTAAAATTCACTTCCTTCCTTCAATAAGCAACTCAGAACTTACTATTTCTCCTTGGCTTTCAGGGATATGGAAATCTAAGGGAATCTTTTCCTTGTGACTGACTGTCCACACCCCAGATTCCAATTTTGATGTGACCTCACTGTTACATGATATGATGAGAATTTTTTTGTAATATTTTAGCAAAGAGGAAGGAAGTTCCAGTTTTGGGCATGATACTGACAAAAATCGAATGGCCAGGTAACCGACCATCTTACAATTTTACCCTTATTTCAGATTAGATATTACGAATCTGCTGCCTTCTGTACTCACAGTTGATCAACCCTTCACTTGTATTGTACAGTTTGGCCTCATTAATGTGTCCCGGACACCCTCCGCGGTGGACATGTCGTATGATACAGCTCGTAAAAACATGAAACACTCAAATTGCCTTCAAAAATATCTAAATACTTTAAATATTCTCTAAATCATTAAGACGAGGGTTGAAGTTACTTTGTTTCATTTAAAAATATTGGAAGTAATTGCATGCTATGTTTTGTTTTGATCAAATTTTAGAAGCATGATGCTAAAATTAAGGCTGTTCACTACTACATTGTTTTGTATGTTTGACATACAATGACATTACATAGCTCTTTATTGTTCCCAAAATACAAAAGCACATGATCATATTTCATATTAATATTTGTGTTGGGCTACAAACGGGGTCCTAAAGGAACCAGAGTCCCTTATTTAACTCTAAATTAGATGTATCAATTAATTAGTTAATCGTTGGTTTCCGCAACCAGAGAGTAAACGTTTTTCCAGGTAAGTATTGACAAATACAAAATTAGAGTTATTCGCTGTTCAATAGTAAAATGGCCCATGCACCATGTTAGCTTAATTCGACTTTGCATTTAGACTTAAGCGCAATGGCACATAAAACGGGGGCATTGTTGACATGTACACGGTCCACACTGTATTGTACTTGACCAGTCTTTCAATGAACAACCTTTATTTTTGCCAGATTATACTTGCCCTTCAGTTCATCCATCAGTTCTTGCTGATACAAAGTTATATTTTGGCATCCATGTTATTAATTTTCTTATTTATCTTTGCATTTAGGAGATATCAGATACTTATTTTGTGCAGAAAGATTTAGAATAGTTATTGCCAGCTGCAGTTTGCCAAGTATGGCACGCTGTTTCCAATGTTGTGTATATTTTATAGCACATTTTAACATTCAAAAGAAATCAGAATAAATTGCAGAATTAAATACCTGAGTTGATACAAAATGTGTATGTTATGAAAAATGAAGTTGGAAATTGGACACTTAAGATATTTTCATATATGTCTTCTTGATTGTTGCATCAGTACATTGATGCACATGTTGTTTCACGTAAACAAATTTTTCTTGACATTTGGGTCAAATTTATGTTATTTGGCAATCATAGTCACAAAATCGCATTTTAGTGTATAAATTTATTTTTGTTTTTACTTTATAAAGCTTTTATTTTTTCTATCATAAACACTTGCATAATCATTGCCCCAGTGATATTTGCCAGTTAGGTTTTGGTGCACTTGCAGGTTGCACTTTTCTTCTTTCCTGTTTTCTTATAATAATCTTTTCCTCTCTGGGTCTCAGTGTCTATTTTGCTTATAACTTGGTTCTCATAGAAAGATCCTGGTCGCGATTCATCTGCTTAAAGTTGATAAGATGGATACTTTCGTTCTTCCTAAACTGTATGATGCTGTTTGTGTTTTGCATAATGCTACCACAGAAGAGCTGCAATGTATGTATCCGTTACTTCTCTTCCCATTTTCCCGCTCCATCCTTTCTCTCCAGTTTGGCCATTCTCTCTAATTTTCCCTCTTTGAAATGTGATTCACCAACTAACTGATGCTTTCCCAATTTAGACATGTTATGCTATGCTAGATTAAAGCTGCTTTCATCTTATAACATACTGAAATGCTATCAGTGCACATTCATTAGTTGAATTTGGCAATATTAAATGTGCATAATTACAGAATAAGCTAGCAGTATCATGAAGCATTTGAAACAGCTTGAATGAATTTGATCTCATCTTATTTTCTTTTGATTTCTATAACTCTAAGACATGTGCTTAATGATTACATTATGTTACATTTCAAGTATTTGCTGTCTACTATAAACACCTGTTTACATTGTCCTGTGTCATCCGTTCATGTATAATTCATCAGTGGTCTAGCTGTGATTTTAAGTTCATTAATGTCTGGTGTCTTTTATATGCACTGTGTTTTTAACCTTGTCCAGATATATTAATTATGCACAGCTGTGACCTTTAAGAGTCCGTTTTATATAGTTTATTATATCAGTCGATTGTTCTTGAAAAGATAATGATAGAAGACCACCTGAAATGTAAATGGTCCTTTCTTCAAAGGCCTAAAACGCTAGTGATAAAGGAAGACAATCCTGAATCCTATAGTAGGTTATTGTCTATTTTTTCCTTGTCACATTCAGGTGATTTTATCTTGGTTACTGTCCAATTTAAACGGTGTTCATAACCAAGCAATTTTATGAGCAGAACTTGATCTAATCCAATCGGATTTCTGTAAGCACTAAATGAATATGTTGTAGTGTAATCTTGTCTGGTCACCATGGTGATTAATGTTCAGCTCATTGGTGATTAATGTTTGGAATTTAATCTAATCCAACCTGATCAATCTACCAGTATACACCAAAAGATGGAGAGATCTAGTTTAAAATAGTATGATTAGGGCTGTAAATGTTTTGCAGTCATCATGAATTTTGGAGACTGCCGCGAATTTTAATGGTTTGCCATGAATGGCCGCAAATTTAACAGTTTTTTCGTGCTGCTCGTGTTTTTGATGTGGTAAAGGCAAGGTTCTAAACATTAGTTACGACTTCATGTGCGATAACATTCTGTGGCTAGAGGAAGACTTTCAGTTTAAGCCCGGTACATTTCAGGTGAGCTGCAAGCTACGTTCTACTATTTTGCAGAACATACAATTTGCCCGTCGAATTTAATCAGAGGGACAGTTGCACTAAGCACCTGAATGAGCACCGTTCACAAAGCACAGAATTTCGAGAGTGGAAAGGCGAAAATAGAGAAATTCCAACCTGTTCTTTCAGCTGTGTTTACATTGCAGCTACAACAACTGCCATTATTAGCATGAATGGTCGTTGATTATACTCAGTTATTGATTTATTTATTGTGTTACACATTTGACCGCAAATACTATATTATTGGTCGCGAATTTTTCAATTTTCGACCTTGCAAAATTTATAGCCCTAAGTATGATTAGTGTTTGATCTATTTCAACACGATCTGATATAATCAATTATGGGTGTTAAGTGCATGGGTGCAATTTTGAGTTACTGTTTAGCCCCTTCCCATGTTGACTCTTACTTTTCTTATTCTATGGGTTTTACATTTTCATTTAAGAACTGCTGAACTTCATTGTTGTATAGAGACCCTTAGTGCACATTGGTAAGAGATGCACTGTGTGCCTGTCACCCGTGGAAGGCTGACCTTCGTAATTCTCGTGTTTTTTCATTTGTGCTGATCTTAGGGAGAGCCACTGCGAGATCGAGCGACGAAGACGAAACAAGATGACAACGTATATGAATGAGTTGTGTGACATGGTGCCGACGTGTAGCACACTAGCACGCAAACCAGACAAGCTGACCATCTTGAGGATGGCTATCTCACACATGAAAACCCTCAGAGGTCAGACTTTGTTGGTCAACATGGATGGATGAGTGGATGAACAGATCGATGACTGAGTTGATCAAGGATGGACTGGTGAATGGGTGGGTTGATTTGGGGATGGGTGGCTGAGTTTATAGATGAATAGATCATTGGGTGGCTGGGTAGATGGGTGTATGGATGGGTCGAGAGACGGATGGATCGGTGTTTGGATAGGCAGATGAATAGTAGGTTTGTATGATATGTGGCTAGTCAGGGAATTTGTGCATGTGATACTTTGAACTTGCGGTTGTTTTCAGGTCCTGTCAGTTCTAGAAATGAAACTGCTTACAAGCCATCTTTCCTCACAGACCAAGAACTCAAACATTTGGTGCTTGAGGTAAAGAATTTCTGTTGCCACTTGATGCTGCTCCTGTGCTTTTTCAATGACTACTTGCATAGGTTCTCCTGCAGGACATTTTGTCTGTTATAAGTGTCATAAATATTGTTGTCTCCATCTTTATCTTCTCTCATATTTTTCCTCATTTTCACCATTATCATCATCATCCTCCTCGCTGTAATCCATATCATTTTTAAGATCACTGTGAGTTTTAAAAGCCATTGAGTATTCGATATTTCATAATTTTAGCAGCTGTGAACCTGATAGTCATTACAAATATGAGTCCATCCTGTGTCATGAGTTCTTCCTGAAAACTCTTTTGTCTATTGTTAGGCAACCGATGGCTTCCTCTTTGTTGCACAGTGTGATAATGGTTGTGTTATCTACGTTTCGGATTCAGTTACACCTGTACTCAGCTACTCTCAGGTGAGAGACAACAAATCTTATATTGATATTAAGCCAAAATACCGAAACTATTTGTGAATTTGCTGTTATAATTAATTCAAACTTAAATGCTTTGTCTCCTTTTGTTTCTTCAGTTTCTATTTGTCTACTTCTTTTCTTCAGTCTGAATGGTACGGACGCAGTCTCTATGATCTTGTTCACCCAGATGACATAGAGAAATTACGAGAACAGCTGTCAAGCAATGATCTTCAAAGTACTGGACGAATTCTTGACCTAAAAAGTAAGCAAATAGTTTTCCTTCAATTAGTCACTGTTGACATTTTTATTTCTAGTATTATTTATTATGTTATTTTAATACTAGCATTAATATTGTTGTTGTTGTCATTATTTCTGTGTTGTTATTAAAAATGGGTTTATTCAAATCTGACAGTGAAATGTCGATGCAGATCCTCCCACCCCTATGGTGCTGTACCCTGGTTCGAAGCCAATGCTTTCTTACTTGTTTTTATTTTTTTATTTTTTCTGAAATTTGATAACACCCTTCTTCCAACATCTTTTGCTCAGAAGTAGTGCACACGCCTCGACGGCGCAATTGCAGTTGTACTGCAGAGCAATTTATGCGAAGGACTTGCTCAAGGTCCTTACACAGTGATTGACGCCTAGGACGAAGGTCGAACCCGCTCACTCAGCGCACCCTGAGTGTTACGAGCCGACTGCTCTAACCGATCAGCCACTGTGCCACACTTACCTCCAGCCCTTTAAACCTTTACTCTGGGATTTTCTACTTTTATCTACATCAATTTCTCCATTCTTGTTGTGCAATAGTCAAAGTGGTTGATTTTGTCTGGTTAGCATGTCATACATAATGTACATGTATTTTATAACTAAGGGTAACAATAGTAAATAGACACCAGTTAAAATAACACATATGCCAAAATGTACCATGCATGCTGTACGTTGTTCACATGTAACTGTGACTTTATGCATCTCATTTTCAGCTGGTACTGTGAAAAAAGAAGGACACCAATGTAAGTGTTTATTCTCTATGGTTAAATATTCTCTCTTGATAGCAGTGATTATTAGGGCATGAATTTGATTTTGTTTCTGGTGAGATTTCGTGTTTTGTTTGTTGCTTTGCTAAGGTATTTATGTTGCTCCAAGCCCATCTGTCAACGAAGTACATGGGAAAATGTAATTGAATTAGAAATTACATAATTCTTATTATGTAATTCCAATAAATTTAGCGACCTTGTTATAAAATAGTGCATGCTGTAATACCTACAGGTAGTGTTGTAATGATTTTCCAGTGTTTTACTACTTCCTAATAAATGTTGCAACAACCTTTCACTACAACCAGTGAACATTATGGTACAACCACTGTCTGTTGCAAGCACTTTATCTTATAAGCATTTTATGGTACAAGTACAAATGTTACAATCTGTAATTAAGTGGTCACTGTTGCAGCACACTAAACAATTGTTGCAGCACACTAAACAATTGTTGAAGCACACTAAACAATTGTTGAAGCACACTAAACAATTGTTGCAGCCTTTGTTTGTTATAATCTTCATATGTAACAGCAATCTCATGTTACAATTGCCTTTAATGTTGCCAGCATCTCATGTTACGATTGCCTTTGATGTTGCCAGCATCGATGCGCCTGTGCATGGGATCAAGACGTGGTTTCATAGTGCGCATGAAGATCGGTAACACAGCAGTTGATCCGATGACTGCCTCTCATACGATCCGCATACGCCAGCGAAATACGCTCGGTCCAAGCAGCGACGGTCATCAGTATGCGGTCGTTCATGTCACAGGATATGTGAAGAACTGGCCACCAGCAGGTAGACAGCAGGAAAAAACAGGCAAATGGATAACACATTCTGGGAACTGTTTCTGTTTATAGAAAATAGTGTTGAGTTTTATTTGGAAAAAATGCAGAGAGTCGATCATGCACACCATATGTGATGTAGATACTTTTTTAATTGTTAATTACTAATATTAAATATAATGTCAGTTTTGTAGGCTGCTTAAATGTCTAGGAACTGACCAATATCATCAATCAATCAATGAAACTTGATATAGCACCTCTTCTAGAAATCTACTCAGAATCATTCCCAGTCCAACATCGGCCAAAGAAGACAGATATAGGAGTTGAATAGAAATGGGATGGAGACTTTGGAGAGTTCCCAGGCAAGAGCCAAAGACCCAATTGAACCACACATAAAAAGGAATTTAATCTGAACATGAAAGGTGTGACACGTTCAGAAACATTAGACAGAAATGTAAAAGTCATGCTTGGAAAGAAAGTTTGAAACCAAGTAACGTTTTACTTCTTTTCAGAAATCGTAAGTTCCATTTTTGCTCATCAACACTCTGATAATTAGCTGGCCTTCCTTAATTAACATGGCATGTGCTTGATGACACTTTGCAGGAACACAGCTGGAGGGTACCAGTGGGAATGATGAGTCACATGTCACGTCACAGTGTCTTGTGGCCATTGGTCGTCTCCAAGTGACGAGTACTCCCAACACGAGCGACCTGCTCGGCACGAGTCCAGCCACAGAATTCATTTCTAGGCATAGTGTCGATGGCAAGTTCACATTTGTCGACCAGAGGTTGGTTTTTATAAACCATTATAATTTAACAGTGTTTTGTGTTTTTTAGTACACACTACAAGTATATATATATATATATATAATAAGGGTTTAGGTCTCATAGTTTGAAAGCTTGGTGTGAATATCCCACTTATTTCTAACTTGAAGATATATGAAACTGTTGATCCTTTGAATTAGCAAAGTTTGCTGTTATTGTGATTTCATCTTTGTTCAATGGGTATAGGTGGTGATTCAATTACATGATCTGTACAAAGTTGTAGTTATGTGATTGTTAAGAACTGTCGATTAGCATTTCTATGTTATCAATTCTTATAGAGTAACCACAATTCTTGGGTACCAACCGCAGGAGTTATTGAGTAAATCAGTTTACGATTTCTATCATCCAGAGGATCAAGAGCACATGAAAGAAACCTTTGAGCAAGGTATTGATCCCACTAGTTGTCTCTAATCTTTCTTATTTAATGAGCTGGTATTGGGACAAGTGTTTTAGTTCCAACTGGTCTTGTTTTACAAATAGTGACATGTTCAATACTGGTTTGCTGTTGAGGTTAACCTTTTAACAGCAAGACTGCTAAAAGCGACTGGATGCCAATGCAACGCATCGTTAAAGTGTTAAGCTATAGTAGTCATAAAACCATGAATTATACTTGTCAGGAGTTTTTGTAGAGGGATAAAGGCGACAGTTTATTTGAGCATGTATTGTTGTTGGCTGACTCAGATGGTTCAATTAAATGTCTTTTTATATGTTTATGTGCTCAGCATTTGTTGCCCTAGTTGTGTATATTTATTTCTTTATACTTTTTTATATTTCTTCCGTTAATGCTTTTGATTTTGGTGTCTGTGGTGGCCTTCTGCCAAAATCTGTTGTTCGGGCAGACAGTTGTTGCGTTACGCATATTGCTGTTGTGGTGCCTCATTTCATGTAATGGTTTCATAATTTAAGGTAAGGACACTGACCTGATGTAAATTTCCCCCATTGCAACAGTACTCCTAAGAGGCCCTAATTTGATGCATTTTAATATGTTCTCTGCTCTTTAGCAATGATGTTACAAGTTACATAGCATGCTGATTTTTTAAAGGAAATCTCACAGTTGTGTGCCTTGATCTTGACATTTATATGGTGCCTTTTTAACTTTCAAGGCACTGTAAGATGAGTTCATTCATTATGAGATAAATGCTGATATAATGCAGTTGGAACCTTGGATCCCAAAATTAATTCAGCTGTAAAGAATAAACTTTTTATAAAGCAGTTTAACCCTTTAACTACCAGTGTTATTGATTGTGCCTTATGTTTTGCTACGTGCTGGTTGTTAAAGGGATAAAGGTCACTTGTTTATATGGTGCCCAAGGACAGTTGTAACAAGTCTCTGGGATGTGCAGATTGGCAATCTTTGTGGATACCGTATAAGTTGAGTTGTTGTATGCTTGGTGTGTGTAGTGCTGAAGTTGAAAGGTCAGGTTATGTCAGTTATCTACCGCTTTCGTACAAAGATTCACGAATGGGCTTGGATTCGAACAAGCAGCCTCAGCTTTCTGAATCCATATACTGAAGAAGTGGAGTACATTGTTTGTACCAACAGTGTCACAAAGTGAGTATTCTACGCATTATGTTTACGCAGTATTCCACCTAATATGCCACGGTTAAACCTTGGCTCTGCAGATACCTCCCTCATCCTGCATTTCCTACTTCCTGCATAAAAGACACATTAACATGTGCCTGAGAAACAGTCTGTTTTGCTTGCTGTCTGTGTCAGCTTTGCACAACTGTCTGAATACAGATGGGGGAGCAGTTGCTTGCTGCAGCTGGCACTAAGTTCTGCAGAGGACAGTTCTTTTCCAGAGCAGGTGAACTTGATGTATAGCTGCACCTGTTTCACTCTAGTTGCAGCTGTAAATTATATAAATTGTGGTTCTTGTGACCTAGTTTAATTAACCCATGCATACGCTTTGCTGCCATTTCATTCAAAGTGACAACAGGTGTTTAGAATGTGATTGACAGTTAAATCCAGTGTCAGTATTAATCTTTGGGTCTTCAGCTGTGACTGGTTAAACATTTGTGTGTGATGCAATTTGAAAGTATGAGACTAAAATGTTTTGATGTACCTGAAACGGGGCATGATGATTGCTTTAGGCAGATCGTTGTATTTATAGTCATGAGCCCTCAGCTTAATTATGTGCAGTTGTGTCTTGCCAAAGAGCCTTGGAATGGGAGGTATCACAGTCAACAGTTATAAGTCAACCAAGTATATAGAAAAACAAATTGTTTAGTCTCTAGAGTAAACAAATGTAGGATCTTGATTGCTGTTGCTGTCATAATTGTAGGCTGAAAGAAAATGTGGCCTTGTTGGTAATTTCTAATTTTGAATCAGGTCATTAGTGTATATGGTTAATGCATAAATGGGATTGATTTATTATCCAATGGCAGAATGGGCTTGAGTACCTGGGCATTTTTTCCAGACCTCTGACACTTCTCGAACTGTGTATTTTTGAGGTATTTGTATAATTTCTTAACCCAAACATGTGCATTTGACCGTTTCTACTGTTACAGACACACAGGTGTTGGGCAGAATGAAAGTGACCCTGTCTCCGATATTTCTACAGCTCCATTCTCGTACTCACATTCCACAGACACTGCGTCGGCCACTCTACAGCAGGCAGACAACAGCAGTCTTTATTCAGACGTCTATGGTCGTATGATGCCATCGCAGAGTCTTGGTTAGAATTCACTTTCTTCTAGTCTAACATCTTTCCAAACATTCTAATAGAATATTAGGTATTTTAATCCACTATCACAACTGCCTTGTTTAAATCCTTTCTGGTCTAACGTGATACTCATGTTAATGATGAAACTGCTTTTGTGTAGTGTGGTGGACACGATTTGTTCAGATGATTATATATCATCTTCATGATTCCTGATCGGTCCTTCCCTCACTCCATTTTTCCTCTCCCTTCCTTCCCATACATTCCATCCTCTCTTACTCAGGTCCATGGTGAAGTGGTTGTTTGTTTCAATTGCACACCACATGTGGGACTTTCCTATCCAGATGTTATCCATCCTGTGTGTGTCATTGACATCATTTCAGTCATCATCATCAGTGTTGTGTATCATCCTGTACGCTGACGCTCTCATTGTTACTGTTTTCACCTCATTAACAATCTTCTTCCAGAAACAAGTTAAGAACATATGCAGATGCAATCCTTTCTTGGAAAATAACTGGAATCTTCACTCTGTCCTGAGAAATTAAAGATTTGTTTTTTGTAGCCCCTCAAGATGGGTTTGACTACAGCCGAACCTCAACCATCAAGTACATGGGCTCAAGTTCTGGTATGATGGGCATGTCACAGACGGAACCATTGGAGAGACAGCTGTCCAATAACACAGCATCTACCCAGGGCAGCAGCAGCTGGTCAAGGGCCACCTATGCCAGACAGGTGTCAATCATAGTTGTTTAACAATTCATTTATATCGATTTTTATATGGTGGCCAACTGGCCATTCGTGAAATCTACTCAGAGGTGCTCTGAACTCCAGCACAGCTATAAAGAGCAGTGTTAAAGTGAGAAATGAACATCAAAGATATTATTACCATGTTTAAAGTGTACTAACATGGATGCCAGAATCTACTCTTGAACGGCTGGCATACCCGTCTGCTAATGTTTCGCCTTTAGCTTTGACATCTGGGATTCAAATTCTGACTGTTAATTGTAACTAGAATAGCAATGTGCTGTGTCACCTGTAATAATAGGTGATCTGATCATCAGATCACTGTTATTGTGGTCATTCCAGCAGGAAGGTCTTTTAACTAAGGACCACATCTATGAGGACAAATGTTATTAGGGTCATGTAATTAATTAATTAATGATTGCCATTTCTGTTGGCTGCAGCTTCTTTCACAAGTTTTACCAGAACTGTTGACTGTCCATTTTCAGTGTATTGCTGTTCTTATGTTTGTAGGATGATGATTATCGCAGTGCTGTAGCGCCCTCTACTGATTATACTCAGATGATACAAGCATCGGATGATGCTGACGGTAGAGGATACTTCTTTTTGTGTTTTCTAGCAATTGAATCTTTACTCTTTTCTGAATTGTACAATTGTTAGTTCATATGAATGAAAACACATAAAATATTCAGTAACATAAGCATGTTATATATCATTTTTTTTAATATTTTATTCTTCGACAATAATCTCTGATAAAATGTTAATCAGTTCATGCACTTACCTCAAAGTTCATGAATATATCAACCCTTTAGCTTGGAAATATTTTTTAGACTGTCTCATTGCATGGAATTTTTTAAAAACTTTTTCCAGATATTATTGTTTTGATGACAATGACTATGGTAGATGTCACTTAGCTCAAAGCAGTTGTTTTTAGTAAAAAAGAAGCAAATCACTATTCAGGAGATTGTTTGTGTGATTGGATATGTTGATTTCCAGCTTGATCGATGGGTTTGTTGATTGTTGGTTGATTGATCTGTTGGTTGTAGGCTCATCACACAGCTACACTCAGATGAATGGACCCGGTCATGCTTCCCATTCCAGTTACGCAGCACACACCAGCGCCATCTGGCCACAGTGGGGCCACACCAGCTCAGATGCGACCAGCATGCAGGCCGTAGTGCCACCATTGCAGCATTCCCAGCAGTCCGTGGGGCAGATGTCGACGCACTCGCGGCTCATTCAGTCGACAGGGAACCAGAGCCAGAAGGAACTCTCGGACATGTTTGGTCTGTTGGACGGTTCGGCCACTGAATTCAGCGACCTATCGGGGATGTTCAACGGCTTCTCGTAGACGTGTAAATAAAGCCCGTCTTTGAGTCGTTGAATGCTCTTCTCGTGAACCTGGTGTTTATGTAGTAGTTTCTATGTTATTTATTATCCAAATAATTCTGGTTTTCTTTCATACGTTTGCCATGCATATAAGTTGCAAAAAGAATTAAGACACTCTTCTTTCTACTCTCCTAGAAATGCTGAGATGATTTTCCATTATTGAACTGCGTTATGAATGTGTACTAAAATGTATATAATTTGTCTGTTGATCTGCTTCTGTTAGTACTCTGCAGTTTGCAAAAGCTTATTAAAATTTCAAGTCTAAATTGTAAGTTATTTCGCTGTGATGTCGGCCGTTATATCTACTGGCCTTTCGGAATAATGATGCGAATGACTGCGAACGGCCCGAAATCAAATGCCGTGTTTGACTGAATGTTTGGCCAGAGAACAACAGTTGTTTCCTATTTGGCAGCGAGTTTCAGGATAATGATTTCACAACACTTTTCATAACATTTTGATTATATTGCATGTTCAACATATTAAGACACTCGTAGGTGGTTGATGATTTAAGGTTTGACTGTACATTTTTGTATGCTTTATGACTTCGAAATCATCAGTATAGCTTTTCAATTTGTTTGCTTTTCACGTGGCGATTAGGCAAAACCATGGTTGGATTGCTATTTAGGATCAAGGTTGCTACTTAAAAAAATGTAGTGTGGGCTGTGGGGGTAGCTTTTAACTGAAAAGTGCCAGATTCTAACTTTTCTTAATTTTTATTAGTAGTGTTTTTTTAAAGTCTGTGTACTCTAAGAAGCAAGATATAAAGCTTTGTCATAGTAGAAGCTTTGGAAGTGTAGGATTTCTTTATGTCAGATTTTCTCATGCTTGGCAGTTGTTTTATTTCTTTATAATCTTGGAAATGAAAGCAGACATTAATACATGTCATCCACCAATGCGTCCTTCCGAATTTTGTAGATAAAGTTGCGCTAGGAATAAACAGAATGACGTATTGAATGACGTATGAATTGACTTCTGCATCATTTTGTTTGACTGCCGGATTTGCTCAGTAATTTCTAAAATACTGGAGCTAAATTTTCTACCAGATATATTCTTTTTTTTTGTTATTGATTTGTATGTTGAGAAGGCATTTTCTTTGCATGTTGCCTTGACCTATGTGACTGCTGCCTCATGAAGCCCTTCCTTCATGGCATGTAGTTGAGCTTAAGATATATGGATAGTATGGATACACTTGTATGCTGTCTACAGCAATGACCGATGTGGATCATTGAAGTAACCTAGACTGTTAGTGGCTGGTGGTGCTTCCACCTTTCAGTACTCAAAACCATCAATGTGACTGCGTACTGTGACTCTAAACACGATGTCGACTGTCAGCAGGAATCTGTTGGTTGGATTCCATGCATGTATGTTGGCCTGTCACTAATGACTCTTCTAGTTTTCTGTGTTTTGTTTTGCTAACTGATAAGATCCACTTCTACACTATTGTGGAGAGCACCTTTGATTTCTTAATGTAGAGGTGATGCTATATAAATGTTTGGTTACAATTGTAACTAAGGTAGATATTCACAGATGTCTACCTATGTCTGTTTGAAATCTCTGTTGCCTAATTTGTTTGGATGCCTTGTCTGACTTTAACCATAATTTGGAAGATCAGTTTCCTAAGATTTATGAAGTTCTTACAAAGGCCAACCTTATTTCAATTATTTCAGATTTGCTTTTATATAGATTGACAACCTAATAATAATCATTAGATGTGTCTTCAAAAGACTAGAATTTCACAAGTACTTGTATTTAATCAAGCAAAATATGTACTGGTACATCATAAGAAAAAGATACTTCAGGCTCTATATAACTGATTATGTTTTATTGGGGTAAGTGGCAGAATTTAAGCTACTAATTACAGTTTGAATACAAACTTGTATATAGATATTGTCAATAATATGCTGCATACTATAAGAGTAATCTAGTTTAGTATATGCATTGATCTCCACCATTGGTAATTAAGGTTTGATTATTGTTTTACTTTTTTGCATTATAATTGATCTCTATCTTTAATCCTTATGTTTAGTTAACTATTTATACTTCTATTTACAGATTGCAGCATTCTGCAAATACAATTATCCACAATAGTTGGTAACAGTCATCACGCATGCACAGCAGCCATTAACAATGATAATACCAAAATTCTGTAACTATGTCAACTGTTTCAACTAAGTGCAGCTATGTTGTTTGCCTGCGATAGGTTGTTGCTTGATTAACTGAAAGCTTCATGCACTCTAAAAACAAAGAAGAAGGTTTTTGTTTGTGTAGATTTATTTGCACCATAGTGGCTCAGCTTAAACCTGTCCTTTGCACTATATTCTAAACTCAGTTAGTTGTTGGAAATGCTGATCAAACTCGGCTTAACTAGATAAGGTCATGTTGAAATGTGTTACAATTGATTGATTTGTTCAGAATGCTTTAATCGAAGGCATCCTGAACAGAGATTTGACTTAAATTACGCTTACAACATGAAAATCAGCTTTATGCCTATCTGAAAAGTCATTATTGTGGCATTTGAGAATAATTTCATTAACACGGATCAAGAAAGTTATGCTCAGCTATGCATGGGGAGTAAGTTTGTATGGCATTAGTTAGAACTAGGGCTTAACTGTAGTCATAGCAACAGGAGATTAATCTGATGATTTGAAAGAATTGAACAGAAGTCAAACATAACATCGTTCCACAATTTTGGGTGAACAGTTTTTAATAACTAAATTAGTTTAGGTTTCTATTCATTCTATTTTATTCTATGTAACAGTGTATGGCAGTTAAGTTTTTGTTATGCCCAGTGTTAGAAGTGCATGTGGACAGAAGTTGAGTGTATACCTAGTAGTTCTTAAAGGATATATAAATATATATATATATACATGCATGTGTATGTATATATATATGATATCTAATTTATATACATAATTTATATGTGGGAAGTATAAAAATCAGTTTGATATAATTATACATGTTATATATATATATATACATATACATGTTATATATATATGCGTGTAACTTTTTCATGATTGTTGGTATACATTTATGTATGGGACACATTCAAAGATTCTTTGTATAATAGTTATGTAAACTTTTGATCAAAAGTGCAGTAAATATAATCAGGCATGAGTGAGAAATTGTGTATTGGTTGCAAATGTTGAAATATAGCAGCAACTGCTTGATTAGGAAAAAAATCACTTTGATCAGAGATATATTTTTAATTGCATTTATTTGTTGAATTTTTATTATGGTAATATATTTGTTTTCTCGTTGTTTTGTCGTTCACTGAGAGCATGTAATTTCTGCCTGAAGGACAACTTTTTTCATGGCATAACAGAGGTATGAACGCATGGTGACTTTGTTTTATAGATGATATTATGAGTTATGAAGTTTAATTGAAAACTTCCATATTTGTTTCTTTTGTGCTTAGCTTGTTTTAAATGCATCACTCTTTAACTCTTACAATGTCACATTCACATGAACCAAAAAATGAATATAAGTTTAAGTGAGGGGATACTGTAAGACTTTAGGTAGGTTAGGGCATTTGGCTTTAACTCTACTTCCTTGCAACCCAAATGCCTCCTATTTCCTTCACAGCCCATAGCCATGCACAACAATATGCAACTTCCTGAATATTCTGTCACTATTTAAAGAATAGCGTTACTTGCATGTTGCTAAAAACAGATGTTTTCTGGTGACATTTGACATGTAACTCATATAGACCTTTACACATGTCAAGCAGCTAAATTCATACATTATGTCTTTAAGGCTTTCACTAAAAACCATGTTAATGTTGCTTGAAATTGACAATATGAATCTTCGACAATAGAAGATTAGCACTTGTTCCAATTATGCCAATACCATGTATAGATGATAAAGTTGATACCAATTATGAAGCTGATTAGTTTGAAATTTATTTGGTAAAAATGTTCGTTTCCAGAACATAGACAGATTCGTAGACTCACCATTGCAATCCATGCACGTGTTTTGCTGTTTACGCTTGCCGTGATGAAGATGGTGGGTGTTTGTGTTGGGTTGTTGCACTGGTTGTCAAATACAGCAAAGTAAATTGACATACAATCGTAACCCACGTTTGCACAGACTTTCAAACAAAAACATTTCCCTAAAAGGTTTCATACTTACAGTATTACTGTTTTCTGACGTCATGGAATTTTAATGTACCAACGTTTCAAAGCTGCCTAGTAAGTATTGTAATGCTAAATATAAATAAATAATTTAAAAAAAATACAGATGCTTACTCCTTTTAGTAATGATTATTTGCAAAGAAAGATAAATTTTATTACAGCATTTTCACTTGTCACAGCGGGACATTACCAGATGAATGAGCCAGTACATGGTATTGCCATGTCGCCCAAACAAGAAAATGTTTACCATCTGTGCTGATTAGTTTTACCAAATGGATTAAAGCATACGCACATCGATATCGGTGCAACTCTTGTTCAATTTTTGCGCTGTTCTTGGCTGGATCACCACTAGAACTTTCCTGCTTGTCTGTATCTGACTTACTGGAATGAACCAGTTTGATTAATGTTTTTAAAATTAAACTCATTAGTCCCTAGTCACCTTAATTACTGTAGCTTGCTTCTTGTTGGTAGCAATTAGTCAAACATACTGAAACCCCAAGGGATTGAGAACGTATGATGTTATACTCTGTGCCTATATCTTTGCAATAGATTTTTAGCTTATAAAACACTGAACTAAACCAAATTGCTTAAAATCGGTATTTGCTGCCCAAGGTAACAATCATTCAATCAGGTCGTCTGATAATTTTTCTCTGGTCATGCTCAAGCTTCTGAAGTTGCTCAGGAGTACCAAACAAATTGAGTTCTAGAATTTTAAGGGATACGCAATTAGATGACACCCACGAGTGGAGGTTAGAGAGAGATTGCATATGTACTATGAACTGATATAACTTGGGATGATGGGGGACCTGGGACAAATGCCTGTACATGTACGTCATCATGGCATCACAGATCAGCCACAAAATTATATGCTCTACAAGGTAGTAGTCATAGTTTCAGTTTAATGATATCTTACTTGATAACAAAGATCATTAGCATGTTCTGCTTCACTTTTTGGAGGCTTGGGACTGGCACTGCTAGAGTGCAAGTTATAAAACTTAATGTAAATGTAGGTCTAAACCCTTTTATATCTTTTTACCGTAGAGCCTCGGCATCAATTCTTGTAATAATTATTTCATTGAATTGATCCCACTCAAACGGGCAGCAGCAGCTGTGTAAGACCTCACCCGAACCTAGTTCACAAGACTTATAATAATATAATAATAAATTTGGTTCAATTTCAAACTGACAAACCGAAGTATGATTGCTATTATTATATAGTATGAACAGCTGATGACAAGACTAGTGAATAATAATTTATTGGCTCATGACGCCCTCCCCATTCGAAGAGCCAAAGGTCATATGCTGTTAATTTAGTTTTTTTCTACGCAATTTGGAAAATCATTGTCACTTTTTGCTTCCTGTGCTTTTGAAATGTATAAACATATAAAAATAGCGCGATATTAATTTGTATTATTAATATCAATGTAGCAAATAAGAATCCACTGACATACTTGCTACACAAAAATGCTCTAAGATATTTTGGTCCTTGATTCCGTGTCTTGGAGGTGAAGAATACAAATGTGCGAATCCACGTTACAAATTGTCTGAAATGCAAATTCCTGTAAAATGAAGATATTCTTTGCCATATTGTGCATGCTTACTGTGTATTTAGCAGGAATTGTTGTATTTACGTTAGGATTTTTGTTGAAACGTATCGTAGTCTTCAAAAACAATACTTGCATTTTGAATGACCAGAGTTCGGCCTTCAAGGATTTGTATGGCTTTCTGAATGTCACTCACAACAATGCGCACGAGAATGATGGGTGCTGGATGCCAGGACGCTATAGACGTGCCGTGATTGTGGTCGTAGATGCTCTTCGATTTGATTTTGCTTTCTACAACCGATCCATTGACCCAGAGGAAGAAAAGCCATTCGAAAATAAAATGATGTCACTTAAAACATCGTTGGAGAAGACCCCGCAAAATGCCAGACTGTACCGATTCGTGGCAGATCCACCCACGACAACTTTGCAGCGCCTGAAGGGGTTGACAACTGGCAGTTTGCCCACTTTTGTTGATGCAGGAGCGAATTTTGCCAACCCAGAGATCACAGAGGATAATTTCGTTGACCAAGTCTTACGAATTGGCAGGAATATTACGTTCATGGGAGACGACACCTGGGAGGGATTATTTCCTAGAAGATTCCGAAAATCATTTTCATATCCATCATTCAACGTAAAGGACTTAGACACAGTCGATAATGGTATAATGCGGCATCTGCTTCCAGAATACAGGCAGAATGATTCAACCCTTCTAATAGCACACTTTCTTGGTATCGACCACTGTGGACATACGTTTGGCCCATTCCATCAGAGGATGACGGAAAAACTCACACAGATGGACACAGTTCTGAGGTAGATTTTCTGCTATCATAAATTAATAATTAGTGCATTCCTTCATTATTCGAAGCTCCAATGGTCCGAGGTCATTCCAAGCAATCGAGACCGCGACTGAAAAAGCACAATTGTTTTTACCAGTCGCATCAACTGCAGTCTGTCTCCCATTCTCTCTTGCTGCAGCTACTCGTGTCCATGCTTTTGCCATGAGTCGTCTTGAATGCTGCTGTACCCCATATGCTGGCATTGCGCATGGGCAGTTGGAGCGAGTTCGTCGAGCGTGTACTTGCCTGATAGTGGCATTTCCAGGACTGGCCTTGTGTCCTGTATACGGGATGTTTTACATTGGTTACCCTGCCCAAGCGCATTGCATTTAGGATTTCAGTTACAAAGATATATCTTTCCTCTCCTCCGTCATGCAAGGTTAACAGCGGGCGGTGTTCCTAATCTATATTGGCTGCCTAGGATTAGTCCCCAACTGCATGCATACATCTCCTACAGAGCAAGTATGTTGCTTGTATCACAACAATAGGCAGTAGCAGTAGGTCTATCTGTTAGAACTGGACATCTTGGGAACACTATGAAAAAATCGGTAAAATAATCAGCTAAATAATCGGCTAAGTAATCGGGTATCGGCAAATGAATAATTGGCAATAATCGGTATCTGCATAATCAGCAAAAAGCAATATCGGTACAGCTCTAGTAGGAATTCTCTATCCCATTTCTATTCTACTCTGAAATCTGTCTTCTTTGGCTGAGGTTGGACTAAGAGCATCTCTGAGTAGATTTCTTGAAGACGTGCTATATCAATTTTCATTGATTGATTGATATGTTGTTGTATGCAGTTGTGTTTCTTCATATATGCCTTTGTAGATCATTAATGGAAGAGATGACTGATGATACAATTCTTTTTGTGCTTGGAGACCATGGAATGACAAAAACTGGAGACCACGGTGGTGATAGCCAGGAAGAGGTTGACGCTGCTCTATTTGTGTTCAGCCCACAGCAAATTACTGCGTCACCGGTTCCAGCAGTAAGTCTGTTTTATTCATTCTATTGATTTTTTAAAATGTTGATATCAATGGCGTTATGCTATTGCTAAAACAAAGCTTTATTTTTCTCCATATCTTGCATCTTGAACAACCTCGCAGCAGTTTTAAAGCCAGCTAGGGCCACAGTTGACATTCGAACATCATCCATTTCATCTTTCTTATCGTATTATACCCGAACATGACTCACTACAACATATGTTACATCAATGCAGGTTATGGTGACGGTTTAGTGTACTATTGTTTGCTGAGTACTTCTTTACAAGACACAGTTGTTGCTATATTGTATTGTATATATATAGATTTATATATATATATATGGTGCCTCTCACAAAATAGCTATTCAGAGGTGCTCTGTGCACTAGCCTATTATAGTATGATGTTAAATAAGCTTCATTTTATTGAATAATATCACAGCAATTAGCAAAATATTGCAATTAACGAAATAGCTGTGTAGGGACAGCAAGATGAATCTTATGCATTCAGCATTGTTGATAATGTTGTCAATCAGGTCTGTGTTCCAGCAGTGTGTAAATTATGTTGTCTTTTAGTGCATTAAATATTATGTATAACTAGCTTTTGAACCCGACTTTGCCTGGGTATTTGAATTTCACTACCTCTTACTTAGGGACTCAGGCACGTCATTTCTAGATTAATGCCCTCTGACATCGTGGCTTCACCCCCGAGCGAATGGATACACTGCCGTGAAAATGCTTCTGTACTGCTCTACCCAATATATATAGTCCTGCTCTGCTTGATTTGCTTTGACTTCTGATTGGTTGTGAGATTACGGATGGACCTTAATTTAATGAGTTGAATGTCACTATTTTGAAACTTGGAATGTGCAAATATTGGAATATAAAGTAAATTGAAAATGGTTGTGTTAACCTACAGATTCGCATAAGGAGACAGTTTGTAAAATTTTCATATTGCTATATAGAGTGCTTCATTAGCGAATTTTTAATAGGATAAACGTATGGAAGGACAGTATTTCAGAAATTATAATGTGGATTTATATTCTTCTTTTGTTTACTGCCCTTTCAGCAGGTTCACATGTCCAATGTCACCACTCGTCTCTATTCTGGGCATACTCTTGTAGCCGCCGTGCCCTTTCCATCATCCAGTTCAAGATCATTGTTCTCGGTCTTCCTCTGGTCTTTTTTTCCCTTAATTTTTCCCTCGATGATGCTTCATAGCAGGAAGTCACACTTAGTACGTTCCCGATCCATTGTGTAATCAATCTATTAGCATCAAGTATTTGTGTTTTATGAGATTGATTTTTATTATAAACTTGGTTTACAGATGACTGAACTATAGTGTTGTGTGATTCTTGTTTCAGGCAGGTTTTACGACTCTTTCACAGATTGACTTTGTGCCTACATTGTCCCTCCTACTTGGTTTGCCTATTCCGTTTTCGAATCTTGGATCAGTTGTCACTGAGCTTTTCGATTATGGCGGTGATAACAACAACGATCAGTATCAAGTTGCTGGACTATATCATCAGATTATGAGTTTGCATCTCAATGCTCAACAAGTTTATCGCTATACCAAAGAGTATGCGAAACTATCAAGTGATCTACCTCATGAAAGACTTGCACAGCTCTATGACTATTTTCATCAGGCAGAGCAAGACCTTGCTGAAGTGATGAATGCCTCAAAGTCTGTGCTGCAGAACAGTGCAGAGGTTAAGGAACGTTTAGGAAATCTAAAAAAAACATATGAAAATTATCTTTCTGAAGTAAAGGTGATGTGTCGTCATGTCTGGGCGCAGTTTGATCTGAAGAGCATGTTTCTTGGAGGTTTCCTTTACTGCTCAGCCCTGTTTGTCAACATCTTGTTGGTTTTAGATGGATTCCACATGACAGAATTGTCTCCGCTGGCATCGCAATCTTTAAAAGCGTCTCTCTGTTTAATGGTTTTCGTTATGTCACTTTATCTAAACATATTGAATGAAGCCGTATCATGCCTTCTGGTTGTTTTTACTGTCGAAGTTATGTTTAGAAAGACGAAACTAAATGAGCTGAGGATCCTTTTTTTCAAATGCAAGGCTAGTTTCCTTGACTATGCTGCCTTGCTTTCATGTCTTGTGTATTTCTTGAGTTTGTTTTCAAATAGTTTTGTGGTACACGAAGACGCTGTGACCGCTTTTCTTTTACAAACATTGGTGATTTTTCTATGTTTGGCTATCGTTGTTAATGTTTTTAAGAAAGCAGTGAACCCTGAATCAAAACATGGTCGTCACATGAAAGTAGAATTGTCTTTTCTTTTCATTGTGCTGTTCCAAATGTTCTGTGTGTTGGTGGGTGTTCGACTGTCGCAACATTTTCGTGCTTGCCGTGAAGAGCAGTGGACATGTGAGACATCTATATTTCTTCAGCCACTGTCTTCTTTTTCTAAAAGTGCTAGTATTTCTATGAATTTCCGACTGCTATTTTCCATGTTTGGCGTAGCTGCAACAATATATGGCACTTATTGGTGGATGCGGTACTGTGGAAACCTAAATGGCAATGCGATTGCTGTAGTTATGATGTCATATGGTATTCCATTCTCTGGCGTAATGCTAGCATTCTACTGGCTTGTTCTTGGACTTGGACAGAATCTGCCAAATGTCATTGTCCCTCCAGGCTTCTCTCTGGCTCCTCCTCGATTTGTGTACATCATATCTTTGGCAGTTATCGCTGTGGTTGTTCTCCGACCTATGTGTCTGTTTTTGGTTGCGAGGAAAAATGAGAATGATCCAACACAGAATATGATATTGCCTTCCGTCAGTGGTGAAGTCAACCTCATTCCACAAATCTACAATCATCTGAAACTCAACTACAAACTAAATTCAAAGACATCCAAAGATATTTCAAGCAGTGATTCTCAGCCGCCAGTTGTCTATGGCCTGGCCACAGTGTACTCGTCCAGCCATCTTGTTCTGTTATTATCAGTTGCTATGGTGATAATGCTGTTGCTTGGTGATGGTGTTGCACCAAGCGTCCTCCTGCTGTGGTTAGTGCTGTTTGCACTGCTGGAGTTGTGTGCTGGCTATGCCCGAACCGACAGTCGCAAGGGTAAGTTTCTTTCTGTTGAGGAAATTTTGCAAATATTCTTCAAGTCTGTGAGGAGTATTATAGTGCTATGTAATGACAACAATTTTTACAGTTCAGTTCAATAACAAAGGAATTTCAAGGATGCTTATGCTTACAGAGTTGGCCTGTGAAATATATTGTACAGCTTCTCCAGTTTCACTTAGTAGCTTATGCAAATCTTTAAGCAATAATGTTACATGTATATACTGTCAAAAAAATTTGATTTCTGAGATATTTTACACTTGTCCAGTTATAGGACCACACCTATGACAGCATATTTTATTATTGTTAAATTGTGGCATAGAATTCAGTTGCATGTGTATTTACTAGATTGCCAAATGACTTAAATTTTAGAGTTTGGTTGTATCACATACATGTAGATATTACAGGTGTCTTGCCATTGCATAACTGTGGTTTGGTGTGCTTCAACCAATTTTAAGTTAAGTGACACAAAAAATAAGTTACGCAGTTACTGATTTTTTTATTTTACTCTGTCAGATGCTGGGCAAATAGTCTTGTCTTTGTTTTTGTATTACCAAATAAAGCAACTGTCAAAAAATTTAATAGTTTATTGTTAAACAATGGTGTTGTTAAAGCTGAATTAAATCCATCAATATCCGTGACCATATATAATTTTATAAGGTACATTTTAATCCCTAACCTCTGCAATGTTTGTGTTGAGCCTCTTAAAATGTTTACATTGGCTTTCATTCTAATGTTTTTGTAAGCAGTGCATGCAACCAAACTTGGAAACAAATGTAATTACTTTCATTAGATGAGATGCACCATGTTCCATGGATTGACGTTGTGGCTGTCTTCTTCCTTGCCTCTGAACATTTCTTTTCAACTGGTCATCAGGCCACAATCACTTCAATTCGATGGGAGGCAGCCTTCCATGGGTTCAGCGGAGATTTCGCAAGCAATGTCATTCCAGCATTCCTAATAATGATGAACACGTTTTCTTCACAACTGATATGTACAGTTGCCCTGCCTCTTGTCACCTATTGGCGGTACACTAGAGGGCGTTGGGTGGTGATTAAAAGCAAAGTGGAAAAGGAGGAAAACAGAGGTGAACTGATTCTCAATGAGGACAAGAACCTACTAAGGCAGAAGCTCTTCAATCTCTACACCAAATATATTCTTTTGTATGGTCTGAAGGTAACGGTTCTGCTGTGTCTTCAGCATTGATTGAACCTATGTGTAATAATAATAACGATAATTTTCATTTAATTTCAAACTGACAAGCTGCAGCATAATTGCATAGTATGAGTGAATGATGACTGGTTGATACAAGAGTCGAATTTAACTGTCGTCAGCTATGCAAGGTTCCCATTTCGTTGTACATCCAATTCATCCTATGCCACTGCCTAGTGAAAGAGGGGCAGTTGAAAGAGGGGCAGTTGACCTTGTGGGGGCTAGGGGAAATCGGACTCGATTCCTCGGCTTTGCACCCCAGTGTTATCCATTACTCTGTGCCCTCCCCGATTCTGTATGTATCTGGACACTTATATTAGTACCATTGAAGTACCCCAGAAAAGTTGTTGGCACCAATCTATTATGTTACAATCATTAAGTATCAAAACCTAATCACCATATAAGAATTAGAAATACGCTTATTTCAAAAACAAATAATGCTCAGATGACTAGAAGGAAGAGTCGCCACTGGCCAACTCCTCAACCAACTGAATCCCATTCAGACCTGATTGTAGAAGAGCTCTGTTCTTAGATAAAGGTTGTCTAGAATTTATGAAAGTTTTCAAAACAGTATATGCAGACTTGGAATGCACCGTTATTTTTATTCATGTTCATGTTTTTTTGTTTATGCAGATGCTGGCAACAATGCTTTGCGTTGCAATTCACAGGCGTCACTTGATGGTCTGGAAGATTTTTGCTCCAAGATTTGTCTTCGAAGGTGCTGCGTTCATCTTGATCTCAATCGTTAGTGTCCTCACCTGTCTGTTCGTGCTGAGAGTTGACCGATGTATAGATAACTGGATAAAGAAAATTGACAGCTGACTCAATTCTTGTTCTTAAGCTGTGAATTGCTTGGATTTCCGGTGCTTCTGGGAAAGTTGCTGCCAAAGTTGCCAGTGGGGAACTGAGAAGAATTGCTTTTAACATGTCTTGTATGGGGCTAAATGGTGACCAATGCACTGAAACATCAACTTCCAGAGGTTGATCTGTTTTATGTGAGACGGTTTTCTTATCCTAAATGAAGCAAGAAAGAAAAAGTTGCTCAGTTTGTTTAAGTTTTGCAATGGCCAATTAGTTGCATTCCGTGTTGTGTTGACTTGTCATCTGTGAATAAAGTCATATGAGAAGAACCTTTTAAAGTCAAATGGTTTGCAGATTCCTAGCACTGCTTATGCGAAGATCTGACTGAAAATGGGTCATCGATCATTTGGATCAGAGGGACATTCTTCCTTTTGATGAATTTAGATGAGTGGTATACCACTGGTCGTATTCCTCTCAATATTTCTACATTTATACAATAATGATAATGACAGTCATCATTGTGATCTTTATTGTAAAATGTTTATCAGTGTAATTCTAAGAAGAAAAGGCTAGCTAGAAACGATGTCCTCTGCAATGTTTGGAATTAATGTTGGTGGGCTGTGAATCAACTTTACTTTCTCACTGAACGGGTTTTAAATAAATTCTGAACTGACGATCGGTTTGATTAAATGCTGTGATAAACCAAGGGGAAGCATCTTTTATAAAATAGCTTCAAATGTCTTGCAACCCAGCTTAGCCTGGAATTTAATTTGAACTCAACCCCTAGAGTGTTTCATATGGCCAGCGCTGTGAGTCAGACTAAGGTTATGTAACCAATGCACCTGATTTGCATATTAAAATTAGCATAAACGATGTAGGCGAATGCTGCAAATAAAAATGTCCAAATATCAGAATTTAAAGCAAATTGTGCATCAGTAATAGTGAAGTTCACCTAGAATTTCTGCCCTGATGTTCCTTTTGGTTTTTTAGACAATTTACTCCTGTGTCCCCTAATTACTCTATTTGGTGGAAATTGAAAAAACCTCTCCGACTGCACCGCCTCCTTCCCAGTAATAATCTTGTAGGCTTTGATCAGGTCTCCTCTGCTCTTCGTTATCTCCAATATTGTTAATCAACACTTATTCAACCTTTCTTCGCATCTCAAATATTAGTATCCCGAAATCATTTTTTAGCTCTTCTTTGCACTTTCTCAAGTTTCTCTATGTCTTGTTTAAGAGATGGATAGTCGAGTTCATTTGACTGGTGATAACGATGCAAAATTCAGTAGGTAGATTCTTAATTGGATAAAAATTTGGGGATTTAAGTGCAAGAGTACAACATAATATTTCATTGGCCACTGCATATGAAAGCGGAATGCCATTCCTCTCTCGCTTCCCACTTGCAGGGTTAGGTCAGTGTAACATTCGTTTATTGTGAGATTACTTGGTTGACACATTGCAATAAATAGCAGAAACTAAGATAGTATTGCCAATTTCAAATTGAGTAAGTTTATTCGTCCAGTTCAATGTCCGGAGGCATCATAGTCACCAGGACAACTTTAGACTTGTAAATTGAATTCTCGGGATATGGTTTTTTCATATTTAGACGGCAACTGGATGTCGTGGGGCCATGACTGTACACTCGGATGATAGCTGGAAGAAAGACCGATCCTGAACGAGACTTAACTAAGAACTACAGATCACCACAGTCTTTCAGCTAGTTCTCCTAGTTGGCTAAGGAGGTGCATGTCCGTACAGAGATGGATGCTCATCACCAAGAAAGCAGCTCCACACAGGTCTTCCACACGAGGAACTTCTCACTAGCCTAGCCTATAGCGGAGTTGGCTAGGAGGTACATAACCCAACAGTGACATTTCCAATCAAACTTGTGCCCTGGCATGGATATGAACCCCAACTTCATGATTGTAGACCCACCACGGCTATTTCTTTAGATAGGCCGAGGCCCTAATGATGAATATTCTGTCAGAAATTTTCTGTATTTTGGGTGGAACTAATGACGCATTATATATAGATGAATGAATGACCAAAAATGCATTATTCTTCCTTGCAAGTGATAGTTTTTTATATACCCGCAATAAGTGGAACAAATCGTAAAAACAAACTTTGAAGTGTTTGAGATTTATTCACCCACAATAACTTACTCATTAAATATAAAAGGCGACTGGAGAAACATTAAATAATAGAACAGATTTGGGGGCACTGAGCACCAAAACGGGGGGGGGGGCGTTGCCTCAGTTTTAGAACTGGGAAGAGGGGTGGTATCTCCTTACCCCGCTTATTACACCCTTGTGAATATATTAACAATGTCAAACGCATATATCTCCGGAGTTTAGGTTATTTAATTCAATGTATTAAAAGACATTTACAATTATCCTAATTTACCGATTGTTTGTTTCTTATAGAGCGAAAGAAAGATAATGCTGGTCTTTCCCCCTCGAATTCGTGCACTTAATTGCTGGACACCATATCGCGCCTGTAATGTTTTATTTGTCTGCAGAAACCGCTTTACACCCCGATGTCGCCACGCTCGTTACCTGACGTCAGATGAAACCATTCCTCTAAATATAGATTCTTTGGTAAACTGGTAACAGGTTAAAGTACGTTAAATTAAAGTTGAACTGTTCCATTTCTACGTTCAGTGCAAGAATAGGAGAGCACGATCATATAGCATAAATCGTGGGAACGCCATGTCAGGAAAGCTACGTTTTGATGGGAAGGTGGTCCTGGTTACGGGAGCCGGCAACGGTGGGTACCATGCACGGTCAGTGTAGGGCAAGGCGCGTTTTGTTCGGACTGGCCTTTCAATCTTGCAGGAACTGTAGCCAAGTTTAAAGTCCATGTGCAAAGATTTCAGCATGTTCACAAAATGTATGGATTGATCAGACGTTTAGTCACAATCCGTAAGTCAATAATTTTGCATTCATTAGATCAAAGTTATGCGTGCATGCATGAAAGTACCAGTATCTATTCGGTGAGTATCGTAATCCTGGAAACTAACTGTAACGAATGGTAAGTATCACAGCAAAATAACTATATTCGTCGAAATTACAGTATGGGGGTGCATGTATATACAGGGCATCATTTAGGGTCAGTATTAGGGCTAGAGCCGTCAATATGACTATGACTAAAAAACTTCTATAACGCCGCCATAATAATGCTTGGGGTATCAACCAATGGCGCACCAAAACAAATCCTAAATCAGGTCAAATCCAAAAGGTCAGTCCGAAGAGACAGAATGACAGTCTGAGGAGGATAGGCAAGGGTAAATAAAAAGGTTTTAAGCCAAGATCGAAAAGAAGCTAAAGACTTGGCGGTCGGAACGGCATGAGGTAATGAATTCCAGAACTTTGGACTGGCAACAGAGAAAGCCTGCATACCAAGACTTGTCTTAACAGGAATTATAGTACGGGACAAGAAATTGGAAGACCTAGTTGAGTGATGATGACCCTGGGGGACAAGCAAAGTGCGTAGGTACCTGGGCTGACCAGAAGAAAATGTCTTATATGTAATTACACAAATTTTAAGTTTAATTCCTTGCTCAACAGGAAGCCAATGCAATGATTTAACAATGGGAGTTATGTGATCCCACCTATGAGAACCAGTAACAACTCTGGCCAGGGAGTTTTGTACTCTTTGCAGTTTCAGCAAGTTAGCTTTTGTATTACCAAACAGGAGAGAATTACAGTAATCTAGACAACTAGAGACAAGTGCGTTAGCAAGTAAAATTCTCCTTTCAGCAGGGATATATTAAATAGAAAAAAGCATGATACCTTCCACGCAGCCGAAGCAGTGTGCCAAAAATATACCGCATATACACACACCCTGATACTGCACTTTTGCCCAATAGTTAGTCAAATAAAAGTGTTAGCATTCGGTTCACTAGGTATGCACTATGCATGTTACTAGTCTAAGGCAAAGCATTTGTTTTGTCTTGAGCTCTTAATGTGACTTGATCTATTGATTATTGATGATAACATTTGATACTTTTCTTAACCTGACTGCTTTTTTAAACAGCTATCACATCACTTTCAGTCTTTAGTTTCGTTAATGGATAAAGGCCCCCAAATGTTGAGTTCCAGGGGCCCTGGGTAGGTTGTTACACCATTGGTTGAAGTACAGAAAATATAGCATTGTCTTTGATGACTTTATAAAAAATATTTGCCATTGTGAAGTTTTGTTTTAATTATGTTTATTGGTTGTAGGTCTTGGAAAGGAATATGCACTTGCTTTTGGAGCAAGAGGAGCCAAGGTTGTGGGTAGGTAGACAGCCTGCTATTCTTGAGTTTGATGCCTATCTTCTTGTAATTAGCAGGCAAGAGTGAGGTTGATCTACACGTTCAATGGTGTTCATGCTGCCTCACTCTTACCCAAACCCCCAAAAACTGGTCATCTTAAGTTCCTAACCAATCCATATTGCCCTGTCAGCCTATGTGCACCTCAACACTTAAATGGTCTTCCACCACTAATTCTCCATGCATTAACTTTATCATCACTAACCTAATGTCATAAATTGCCTCAAGCTCTCCTGTCTATCAACCCTCAGGCATTACATTTAAGACTAGTTCCCACTGTTACAAGCTTTCTTACACTAATCCATCCACCCCACAACTGTCCAACCCCTCATCAATGCATCATAGCAATCCACCATAACAAAGTTTGTGTTTCCTTTTATCACTTCAAGCAACAGGGTTTTATTGTTTATTTTGGTATCTTTTGACAAACATTCTGATTTAATGCAGCACTTGGCCAGAATGTTCTAAATTGCATATACATTTAAGTGGCACTGATATACACAGAGCAATGTATAGCGGGCTTGTAGTCTGCTATACTTATAGCCAAATTACGTGGGTATGCAATATGTACTTAACTGGAGTTGTGCTCTTTTGAAATACATCTAGCAATATGCACTAGATATGGTGGCATAAAGCAGCATTTATAATAATGTTCAGGTTAGAATCTCTTTATCTTAGTTGCTATTTACTTAATGCCAAGGTCTAAATATGCTTTCATGGTTGCATTGGAGAGTATGAGGGATGAGAAGCATATGGGAGCTAGAGGACTTAATAATAAATGTTTTTGTTAAGATGTCACACTTGGATTGCATAATTTTACCATACGTTAGGCAAATGCGTGTGACAGGAACATTTGTTACAGAACTTTCACCTTAAAAGGAAATGAAAACGTTACCAATGTTTTTGTCTCTGTTGTCAGTCAATGACCTTGGAGGGGACATCAAGGGTGAAGGTCACAGTTCCCGACCAGCAGATGTAGTTGTAGATGAAATCCGCTCTAAAGGCGGAATAGCAGTTGCTAACTATGGTTTGTATGACTCACTTTGTTCTTTTGTAATTATTGCATCTGTATTACTATGCTCATTTATATTTGGATTTATTGTATTTAGTCATGCAAGGTCTGATGTACAACTGAGAGATTATTTGATGTGTGCTCACCATAAGTGATACATACAACTAATTTGTAACTTCAAACAGCATTTTTTTTATTTGCAGTCTGATACATGAACATTATTAAATGTGTTAAATGTATCAAATATGTGTATATGATACTGTCATATTTTTTAGTATTGTGATGAGCATAAAGGTTTCCAGTAAAATGCCAGTATGTGACTTGTGCTGAAAAGCAATGACTGCAAGTAGATGGAAATTTATTGTCGAATTTTCATACCTTTTATATTCCTCATGTGCTGCTTATTAACTAACTGAAATGCTTCTGTGCATGCATTCATGTATACCAGTACGGTATTTGTTGATTGTGTACCGCTTAAGTTTATCATGAGTACAGGTTGCATTTTAACAGTTTTATTAGCATCAAATATATATATATATATGTATGTATGTATGTATGTATGTATGTATGTATGTATGTATGTATGTATGTATGTATGGATGTATGTATGGATGTATGTATGGATGTATGTATGTATGTATGTATGTATGTATGGATGTATGTATGGATGTATGGATGTATGTATGTATGTATGTATGTATGTATGTATGTATGTATGTATGTATGTATGGATGTATGTATGTATGGATGTATGTATGGATGTATGTATGTATGTATGTATGGATGTATGTATGTATGTATGTATGGATGTATGTATGTATGGATGTATGTATGTATGTATGTATGTATGTATGTATGGATGTATGGAGGTACGTACGGACGGACGGACGGACGGACGGATGGGATCATAGTACTATTTTATTATCATTCACTCTCATTATCATGTACTGGTAGTGTGTTTTTCATCTTTGCAATTGCAGACTCTGTGGAAGCAGGTGAAAAACTTGTGAAGACTGCTCTTGATAACTTTGGAAGGATAGGTACACACCCCAGCTCTTCTCCATCTTTTTCTTTAAGTTTCAGATTGACTTATTTAAGCATTTATTGCATTATCAGTGTTTACAATTGCATCAGATGTTACTTATATTTCTCTCAGGTTAAGTGATTTAAGACACCTCTCTTATTCTCTGTGACCTAATTCAACTTTCTTCCTCAACTGCTACTTTTAAATAACCAACTTCTGGTAGTTCATGGCCACTAGTTTAAATTGACACCGTTCAAAGTTTTTGAACATTTCTCCTTTCTTCTAAAACACAAGAAACTGGTATGTAACTTCAACTTCGTCAAAAATGGACAGTGCGCTCGCCTATTTATACTGAACAGTGTACACAGTTCCAATCGACTACCACATTAACAACTTAATAGACTACCATGTTAACAATTTAATCGACTACCAATTATCAACTTAATTTTGGTGCTTTACATGCTCAGCGGAAGCCTCTAGCCAACTAGCTATGCACCGCGAGGCTACTGAATGTCTGTTCAGCTCAATGCATACACTGATTTATCATACTTTTGCAGAAATTTTCATTTAAGAATTACTGTTGTATTTATCGTCTCGATATCAATGAGAATAGTTAGCAATTTCAGATGTGCGATATACATGAGATACCCCATGAGATTAATGATTGGTGATTGCCCCTATTTACATTGACATGATTGATACGATTGATATTGCAATTATATACCCCACGAGATCGACGATTTGATTTATACAAAGTTATCCTCAAATGAAATTTTCGGTGCCGAATTGTCCTGCGATGAATTGCCCTAGGACCCAGAAATCACATTCATGGAACTTAAACTCAATGTTTTCTTTAGGTTTTTAGAGTTGTAATGCTCCATATTGTATATTTATAATGAAATATGCATGGGCAATGCCATTGTGACATACTTTTTAGACACTATTGTAGCTAATAAAGTAACTTTTATGAACCTTCTTGTAGTCTTTGTTCTTAAGTTTTTAGTGCTTGTTGATTTATTAACTATAATAATGATAACGACAATTTACAATGACATCTCACAAACAGCTAGCAAACGGAATAAGCCTTTGCAAGCAAATTAGTTTTAAGCGTTGATTTGAAGGAGTCTACCAATCTGTTATCCTAATAGTTTTGTTTTCTGTTTTTTCTTTTCTTTTGCAGACATCATCATCAATAATGCTGGAATTCTACGTGATCGTTCTTTTGCAAGAATCAGTGATAATGATTGGGGTCAGTTGACTCCATGAATTAGCTAGATCTAACGTCTATAGTGTCATTCTCACAATTTGTGAGTTATAAATCAATGATGTTTTAAAAAAACTGTGAATTATTCGAGATAATGCGTGGTTGTCATATCTTTTAAGTTTTAGTGTTTTATGTTTCGGTAACACAACCATTTTCTGACAGCTGGTTAGTATGTTTGTGCCACTAAGTTGCACACTACAGACAATCAATCAGTAAAATCTGTGTTGTAGAGATATCAATCAGTCTGTCAGTCAACCCTGCTGGCCATTGTTGTGCTGCTAAATAAATACTATGATTTGGCTTAAGGTCGACCTTTTAGGACAAAAGGGCTATTGACCAACAGCTCTCTTTCTAGGCAGATGGCACTTAAAAAACTGTTGATCATTTGAGCTCAAACTTAATGTAGAGACAATCTGTCTGATGGCAGCCCCTATCTCCTTTACAGATAGACTTTTAGCTACTGCCAATACTCGTAGCCACTACTCTTCTCACACGTGTCTTGACCCTTGAACTTCCTAACACATAGTCAACGGCAGATCTAAACCTAGCCGATTGGTCAGCTGACCAATCTTGTACCTGCCACATCCAGCTTGATAAAGCAAAACTATGAATGGTTTGTTGGAATGATTTGATGTGGCTTGCTGGGGTAATGAATCGCTGTATGGTACATGTGTTGATGAATAATGATAAGAAGTTAAAAAATAACCTTCACTTATACTCAAAGCTGTTCACATTAGGTCAGATTTTTTAAATGACATTAACTTGCTTCAAGTTTTGATGTCTGAGACAGAACATGTTTGCTGTATCTGTAGATATCATTCATCAAGTTCATCTTCGAAGTGCATTTCTGATCGCACGTGCCGCTTGGCCCCACATGAAGCAACAAAACTACGGAAGGTCTGTTAGAAGTACATACATAGTTTTGTTTTCATAAGTCAGAAATTGGTTTAAGCAGTTGAATTGTTGATGTCATTGACGTTATCAGAAAGAAACATTCCGCTAGAGTTGGAACGGAAAATAAAACAATCTGGGTTTCTGTTTGTACGAATACAAATTGATTGTGCTACTTCCTTTCCCTGTTGTGTCTGAGGTTGATTGCATTGAGAAATCTAACTTAACACAGCCATTTTATCAAGGATGATTTGCTACTGATTAAGGCTGTCAACGGGTGCCCGGGTACCCAACCGAAGCTGACTACCCGGGTAATGAAATCGGGTTTCAGGTACCCGAAATTCCTTAAGAATGCGCGATTTTACCTGAACATATGCCAGAAATAATCCCTTGGTCATATTGGCTGAGTGTCCGGGCAATGAAAATCGGTTCTCGGGTAACGACATTCCGTAAAAATACGCGATTTTACCCGAACATATGCCAGAAATTTTCTGTTGGTCATATTGGCTGACTGCCCGGGCAATGAAATCGATTCTCAGGTGCCCGACATTCCGTAATATTTTCTAACATTTCCTAACCGAGTATCCGAGCGGTCGGGTTATCCGAGCGACCGGGTACCCGACTGCGCGGGTTGACGGGTACCCGGTCATCAATTCAACATTTTTCGACAGCCTTACTTCTGATAATTTTTCTTTTTTCAACATTTCTGCCAAAATGTCTAACAGTTATACGGTGTTTCCCTACTTGCTTGCTAGGATACCTAATTTCTTGAGGTACTGTGGTACTAGGTTTTATGCCTCTGTCCATTTAGCAGCTTTTCTAAAGTTATTTGAGAAAAATTCAGTTTTTATTTAAGCAGGAGTTTTTTATGGAAATTGTTAATTAAGTGGTATAATACAAATTCTACCAGTTTACAAGGTTCAATGGATCACTGCAATTTTGTATTTACATTGTGTTTGATCATGTTACATCATTGTGTTATGACATTCTTTTACTTTTATTAATAAGTTGCAGTCATTATCATCACGGTTATCATTACCTTATGTGTATTATAATGTGCTAAGATGTGGTGGTATAATAGTGTATTCTGTGCCTTGTAACTGGAGAGTCACAGGTTGAATCTGCCTGGAGCCACTTTGTAGTTTCCCTGGAGTTGTTACTCACTCACAATTGTTTGTGAGGAAGGCAGAAGGAAACCGCCTCACTAAAAAGCCAATGGACCTGTCTTAGGGCAGAGAACGCATCATCATCATCATCATAATCTTCGTCAACATCATCATAATCATCATCATCATCAATATCATCAGACTGTTGATAATTACTGATGAGCTAGTGCTATGTTTCAGATGAGTTTTCAACAGTGTGTACTATTTAAGCTGTTTATTAAATAAGGGCTTTGATATTTCAGGATCATCAATGTCACTTCTTCAGCCGGCATCTATGGTAACTTCGGACAGGCGAACTACAGTGCAGCCAAGTTGGGAGTACTTGGACTGACGAAGACTTTGGCAATTGAGGGACAGAAGAACAACATCCTGACCAACTGTATTGCACCAATTGCAGGGTCACGCCTCACACAAACAGTGATGCCAGACAGTAATGAGCTTTGGATGTTTCTAAATTGTGCTATGCAGGGGGATTGCTGACAAATCGGCTTTTGGGTTAGAACCCGGATTTAGACTTCTGGAGAAAAGCTGCAGGACATTCTCCCGCTTTGCTGTAAAGTTTTGGCATTTGTCTTATGCCAGTTAAGATTACTCATGTACTTACTTAAGATGTTATTGGTGATAGAGGTACTGGTCTCTAGTGAGTGATTACCTTACTGTAATTTGTCTTACTTTGCCTTAATTTACTCTCTGGCTATGATTTGCAAAAGAATTGTTTGAACTACTTGAAAGTGCTTTATGTTTAGGGTTGCTTTCTTCAAAAATCCATGTATATATTAATTGCTGAAATCATTCATTATATGCATGCTTTGTTTCAGATCTTGTTGAAGCCCTAAAGCCAGAGTATGTGGCTCCATTGGTGCTGTGGCTGTGTCACGAGGACTGTACCGAGAACGGAGGACTGTTTGAGTGTGGTGCGGGTTTGGTTTCTAAGTGTAAGGAAACAAGTTATCTGAAAATCTAAGCACACAGATTTATACTTAAGCTTTTTTCAATTTAATTGAAATATGATTCAAGACTTTATCAAATTACGTGCACTAAAGGCAACTTGAAGACCAGTACAACGCATTTTTAAGGTGTTAAGTTCTATCTTGTTATCAGTGACTTTTATTGATGTGATAGAATCAACTGAATGTAGCAAGTGCTTATGCATTAAGTGGTCATACACGAATACAGGAGAGGAAAGAATGACTAACTGTATGTAGGGAAATGGGATCATGCAGAATACAGATGTCCACTTGTAAATCCAGTGCCTACAGTTACTTTAATGGAGCCTGTAAATGCCAACTTTAATCATATGGCACATAGTCTGTCTTGCATTGCATCTAATAATAGTCTATTTTCTTGTATGTGACATAATAAAGTAACTTAGCCCTGTGGCACGGTTAGTCCTGCAAGATCAATGGGGGGGGGTGTAATCTAGGTCTTAGTACTGTAAGGGACATGTAACAAGTATGGGTGATTGAAGACAAGAGTGAGGGTGAGGTCGAAAGTCCGTCATTGTCTGCAAGCGTCCCTTGTCCTATATTGGCAACCGTCATGCATTAGAGCTTTGTTTGTGTCAGCCTTGAGCCAACAGGGATGACTGATACTGTGCTGTTTAGCCTTTATAGAAATGCTTATCTTTCTCTTCAGTAAATCAACCTATGCTCACATTATCCGGTCATGCATTGACCATTTCTTCCCTGACTTGACTGTCTCATTCAAGGTTTTGCTTTTCATTTGTTGTTTCATTTTCTGCATACCTGAAGGCATGTTCTCTCTCTTTTGTTTGTGAGGTTCTTAAATTAGGCCTACTGAAATTTGATACCGCCCTTCTTGCGACATTTTTTGCTCAGAAGCGCACACACACGTCTTGACGGCCCAATTGCAGTTGTACTGCAAAGCAATTATGCGTGAAGGACTTGCTCAAGGTCCCGCTCGCCCGGCACACACTGAACGTTATGGGCTGGCCGCTCTAACCGATCGGCCACTGTGCCACATGTCAAATGTCATTAATATTTAGATATACAATGTATACACATATCATTTAGGTAAATGTATGGGTGTTGTTGTTATTAAAATGTTATCAATTATTGAAATGTAATTGTGGAAATGGATGCGTTTTGCTTTTAGTGCGATGGCAGAGGAGTCAGGGAGCAGTTGTTCGGAGGAAGAACATACCCTCAACGCCTGAGGACGGTTGGTCAACCTTTTTTCCTTTGGTGTTTCTTGATGAGTCTCACTCCCAACCTATCTACCTAGTGCTTAAAATAATGCAAACTTTTAACTGATCTTTGCAGGTTTGTTGTATATTTTTAATTGGAGCAGCCTTAAAAACAAGGCATTGGAAAAAAATAATTAAGAATTGAATCTGCTACATTGCTTTATGAGTCTTACTTCTTGCATTCATTCTAGGAATTTTAATCTTCAGTGACGTATCTGCAGAAAGGGTTTTCAATCACATTGCTATATGAGTCATTTCTGCCGTTGTTATATGACGTAGTCCAAGTTCTATCCTACATTTTAAAAGGATTTAAGTGCTATGCGGAAAGCTCTTTTTTTCTCCAGAAACCACATGTTTAATACCACCTGACACACTAAGGTACACTTTTGCAAATGACTGTCTTAGTTTTTTGTATGCCACTTCTGTGTGAGCAAGCAATTATTTGAATTTTTAACAGAAATGTGTCCCAATGGCGCATTTGCTTTGGTGCAAGATGGGGGCAGCCATTTTGGCCCTGCCCTGCACCAGAGTTTAAGACTGATTGGATGAATAGGTACATGCTTGTATTTCTAGTTCGTGATAACTGGAGCAAAATTACAGACTTCAATGATGCAACTTACCCAACAACTATTCAAGGTATGGATTGGAATTTATTTCAATTAAATATTTTGGTTGGTTTAAAGTACTGTGTTGAGGAACTCATTTGGTTTGAAATTGTCATGACTGTGAGATAACAGTCTTGACCATTGCCTGCCCATATGGAATATGGGCAGGCAATTTTGGCAAACATTTTGACTCTACAAGTTTATTATCAGATCTGACATGCCTCACACTCTTTTGTGGCTGCTCTGTTTTCTTGCAAAAATAGACTACTGTGACTCATTTCTCAGTAGTTTTTAGCTAAATTAGATCTGTACAATCTACAGATGGTTCAAAATTCCGTGGCAAAGCCCTTGAGTCTCAAGGAAGGAATCAAGGTATTACACGAATACTGCACTAAGTTTTGTGCTTTTGTATGTTCTCTAAATGTCATTCAGAGCAAAACTTAAAACTTGTCTGTTGCAGCTTGCTTGCTTTCTGTAGTTTCACTTCTGGTTTCTCTGAAGGGATTCATGGGATTCAGTGGGTTAGATGGACTTAAGTCTGGGAATTGGATTTGTGTATTGATCTGGAACATAATTTGATGTATGACAAGTCAGAATGTTGCCTCTATGGGCCCTGGGCAAAGTCTGCAATGTTCATCACCAAAGAAGAGGAAACAATATTCTCAACAGCACTCTCCAATAATATTTTGGAAACTTGAATTTGAATGCTAACATTTCTTACTTCTACTAATTAGTAAGTTTATGAGTTTCACATTTCTCTTTTCACCTTACGGTATAATGAGTCAGTGCCCATGAAATGCAAGCTAATCTGCCATGATTAAGAATTACCAGATGTTGTTGTCTGACTATAGATTTTGTTCGCTTGTACAGAGGCAAACATGAGTTTCTTTAGCACCCTGCAGACGCTGGATGGTGGCAATGACCGGATTTCTACTAAGAAGACAGCAGGAAAGACTGATCCGGTCAGAATCACTTTAAGAATAAACAATGAACAATTGAACACTTATTCATAATTAGTCATTTTGTTAATATGATTGTTTTTGTCGCCATTGTATTGATCGGCTGCATTCATTCTGCATATGACTCCTACACCATCATCCCATTTTAGTCCAAAACTTGAGCTTGTATTCACGGCAGCATTATATCGAATATGATGTTATACAAATCTTGTACAGAATAAGAATTAAGAAAAAATTAAGAATTAACAAAATAAGAATTGTGTTTTAGAGATTAGTTCAAATGCTTTTCTGAGCTATTGATAGAGGCATTATCAGATGCCAGCTGTGTTGTTATGTATTGTGAATGTTATTGTAGTAACATTATTATTTGCAGTTTAAGTGAATCATTTTCTCACGAGCTGCTTCGTTGTGATTCTGATGCTTCATGTTGGGTTCTTTATGTAGACGCAGGCAATTGGGGCTGTACTACAAGACAAGACATTTACATACACAGAACGAGACGTCATCCTATATGCACTTGGAGGTTAGTATTAGGTGTGGCTTTTGATCACAATTTAGGCTCGCATTGGTGGCACTTTTGTGAGATATTCAGAAGCACCATACTAAGTTGTACATTATTCTTAAGTTTATAATATCTCGAAGTATGTGAGCCACAATGATTTCTGTTATTTACATACATTCACATTTAAATGCTAAGTCTAATTAGAATCTATTATGCATGCATGTCTTTTGTTTTTAATGATATCTTGTATTTTTTACTAGTATTGTTATTTATTTTAATTTTAATCTTGATCCTTAATTTGCATTATTTTCAGTCTTACAATGTACCTTGTTTGATGGTCATGTTCCAGCACTGCCTTTTAAAAGTTGTCTAAAGGCATGAAAAGAAAAGGTCAACATTTTAGAACCAGTTGTAATTAAGCTGATTCTTGTTGTTTGTCTTTTTATGTTGTTCAGGTTACAATCATTGAATGCCTGTGGTTAAGGCAAGATCTTAGTAGATCATAAAGGTGGAGTCTTACTAGAAAGAGAATTACTAAGCTTCAATACCTATCTTCAGGAATGCAAAAATTTAACTAAAGCTGTAATGCTGAATTTTGATGGTATAATTCAGATATTGCACTTTTTTTTAGCATATTAGGAATGTTGATGATATCTGACTTGGAAAGTAGGAATTGAAAGCGACTACTGGATTGGCTGTGTCATTTCAGTGGGAGTATCGACTAGGCAGCCGGATTTTCTAAAATTCTTATTTGAATTGAATGACGAGTTCTGTGTGCTGCCAACTTACATCGTCATTCCTGCAATGGATTCTGTGACTAAAGCTATTATGTCTGGAGACTTCAAGGGCTTCAAGGTTGATCCTGCTATGGTAAGAATAGGCTTCTGAATAGGAGAAAGTTTTAAGTTGCATTGTTAGGAAAACGCTGGTGAAACACAGCATATCAATATTTTATTGCACTCAAAACAATACCACAGCAACAATAATGAAAGTTACAAGAACAGTAGTGCCAGAAGTAATTAAAGAAGACAGATTCTAACTTTTGCTGCAATTTATTGTGCTTCTTATTAGTATTATGTTATTCATTGATCTGGAGACTCTGATATAGTTGAAGATTCTGAGTTTGATGTAATTTCATCTCATTATCATTATTATCATTATTATTATCTTAATTGCTTCCAACTTTCCTGTGCTTACAAATCAGATCTGCCATTATGTTGAAGATTCTTCATGGTGAACAGTATATTGAACTGTTTAAACCGCTCAGTCCCAGTGCTACCTTAACGACAAGGGGTCAATTGGCCGATGTTCTCGACAAAGGCTCTGGCGCAGTCATCATTATCAACGGTCAGCCATTTAATCACATTTGTGATCATTATCAACGACTTCCTGTGTAGATCATTTCGTTAATGTTTGTCCTATGCTGGAGTCAAATTGCTTGAACTTTGCCAGTGTTTACACTCTGACAATGCCAATCCCAAGTCTTGATAAAGGAAGAATGCAATGCTAATTATCTTTGTTAGCATAAAGTGTTGTTCAACTGAAACCATTGAAATTGTTTTTAAATGTGCGTGTTTCCCACATTCCACTCTGTCCACTTTCTGTCTTAACAAGTGACCTTATTAGATTTACATTCTTTTGACTAGGTGGTGATGGGTATGGCAGCAGAAGTGGTGGTGGCTATGATTAACGATAACTAAATAAAAGAACTAAAGTAAAAACTTACGAATGGATGTCACATTTTATTAAGAGAAATAAATGGCATTTATATGAGTCTGTTGTTGAAAATGGTTTGTATGTTCAGTGGAGACTTTTGATGAAGAAGGAGAAAAAGTGGCCTTTACACAGTCGACCATATTTGTCCAGAGGGCTGGTGGATTTGGTGGCAAAAGGACCTCAGACAAGGCAGTCCAACCAATTGATCCACCTTCAGATAAACCAGATGCTTCAATCACCGAGTCAACCAACATCGATCAGGTATGAGATTATGTTACATTACAGTGTATTTATGTTGAGAAGAATAGCAGCACTAAAGAGTTTACAGATTCTAATTATTGTGCAGGCAGACATAGGTACAAGTTATGGTTATTGACAAGTTATTGACATTTCTACACGCCTCAGATTAACATTCTGTGTAATTGCATTTTAAAATGTTCATAATACTTATTATAACACTTTATAATATAATAATAATAAGTTCATGATGTTCATGGAGACTGTACAAGGAGTCTCCTTGATATTTCTACATAGAATTTAACTGCTGGTTATTCAGTCTTAATTATTTATCTGAATTGTTCATCTGTTGTGTAATTGATTTTGCTGAACTTGGCAATCGAAAACTGTTATGTGGTTATCAAGTTTTGATAACTTTGCGAAGTAACAGTTTATATAATGGTGACTCTGACTATGTTGCAAGATAATAGTTAGACAGTTGGGCAGAGGTGTGCCCTCTAGAGATATCTGATCTTTAAAATAAAATGAAGTGGAGTTATCTTTAAACATATTGATTTCATAAGGTGTGAGATAGCTGTAATAACTCATATTTCTATATCTACATGATCTTAACATATTGCAGTCAACAGTTACTCTATAGAGTCATATTCTCGAATTTGATTAATATATGCAGGATAATCGTAACATTATACATATGTGATATTACTTTAAAGGCTGCTCTTTATCGTCTTTCTGGAGACAGAAATCCTCTTCACATTGATCCGTCATTTGCTGCTCTTGGAGGTAAGTCAGTGCATTTGTGTTTATTGTGTTTGAAGAGAAATTTAATTACAGAAATTGATTTTGTCCAGTATAATCTAATTTGTTCTAAAGTAATATCCCTGGTAATAACTTCTCAAAAGCCATGATAATGATGGACAAGTCATCGTCTCAGTCATTTGTCTTATAATTCCCATAACCTGGAAATTGTGTGAATTACAGAAACTATTCCTGAAGTTCATAGTGACGGTTTATGAACTTGTGCTTATTCTTTAACACAGCGTTTCCGAATCCTTTTTGACTGTGTAACCCTTTTGACCCTAACTTTTTTGGACGGAACCCGCGTCCACAACTTAACATAATCTGTTGTAGGCACAAATGCTGGAGAATGCAGACAATTATAGATTTAGACCTAGATTAGAACAACACAAATATCGATGACAATAACTTATGAATTCTCTTTCTTGTAAAGTTTTACACAGATTTTAAGCAAAAAGCCTCCGTTTGTTCACACTGAAAGTATTTCGTGGAACCCTTGTCTTCACCTCACGGAACCCATGGGTTCCTGGGTTCCACGGAACACAGTTTGGGAAACGCTGCCTTAATGCAACCTATTAATATTTTTATTTGGCTGGCAGTCTGTCATAAATTGGTTTGTGCAGCTGATCAAGGGTTTGCAGTTGACATATTGCATCAAATCATTCACCAATGACAAACAATGCAACTATTGTTTGTGAATTAATACAAAGCATTCACACAAAAGATCTATGCTAAGCATAAAATTACCCTCATTTCGACATTCAAATCCACAGCAGTTGTCAACCTTAGGTTGTCACGTGAAGTTGAATAAAATGATCTACCAGTTGACGACAGACAATACATGTGACTATTATTGTTCGTTTTTTTCTAGGCTTCTCTAAGCCAATTCTTCATGGATTGTGTTCATTTGGGTTTGCGGCACGACATGTTCTGAAGCAGTACTGTGACAATGATGTAGCGCGTTTTAAGGCATTCAAGGTGAGAGTCAGTAGGAATAGGAGATGGTAAATTGGGAAAGAAGGCTGGAGTTAGTAGGTTAAGCAGATGAGTTTTTAAATACATCACAAGGCACTGAATGCCTGACTATCTAACTGATCTAAATGAGTACATTTTAAGGCAGTTTACAAATGTTTTCTCAACAGAGTTAAATGTGACGTCACTCATGTGAAACAGAATTGATTGGTCTAATGTCTTTGAGAGTAGCAGACATTTTAGTCAGACATTTGTTATCAAATGAAAGTTTCATGAGCTTGTATAGTTACATTACATCAAAAACAATTTGTAATAATCATTTCATAAGAATTTATAAAAATAAAAAAATTAAATATTCCATTGTGCCAAGAGAAAATCATGCAACTGTTTACAACTGATTGTGCAGGTGCGATTTTCGACTCCAGTCTATCCTGGTGAGTCAATTCAGACGGACATGTGGAAAAGAGGAAACAGAGTTTTCGTTCAGTGCAAGGTCATTTCTCACACTCTGCATTGATTTTTTGTAGTTAGTAATAAGTATGATGTTGTGTAATCGCTGCAGAGCTTTCCATCTGGCAAACTGTGAAATTAGAATTGAAAGCGTTTATTCTGTTAATACAGCACCTTTTCTGTAGCTCTAGCTTGCATGCATTTTAATTAGGGACCCCAATGGAAAATGGTTTGAAAAATTTTCCAGTTGATTAATCTTTTATTTCAGTTTCTAGCTTTTAGGTTTACTTGGCATGATTTGTTTCAGACTTCTGCTTCAGAAAATTTGTTGGTAAAATATAAATTGACTGAGTTTTTCTATATAGGATGTCTTTCTTGTATGTCTTAGGTCTAAAATAGGATTATTGGTTGAGCACTTACCTTTTCACATCAAGCATGTATGTTTGAGAGAGATATGAAGGAGCCTTGTAATGCAAGTTTGAATTAGCACATAATTTTCTCAAACTTTTTTGCTAGCCTGGTCTTTAGTTAAGAGGTGTTTCATAAATGCAAAACGATGAACTATGCTGCTTCATGATAAAGTCAACGGATGTAATGATCAGATAATTTGGCGTTGCTACTTACTAGCCATCCTGAGTGCATACTGTTCTCTTGCTATGAGGTGCATTTTTATCTGTCACAGGTGGTTGAAACAGGCAAGGTATGCCTTACTGGTGCATATGTTGACCTAAACGATGGAGTGAAAGCATCAGCAGCAGAGGCTTCAACTTCAGAGACGGTATGTGTCGTTTAGTACCCAATACAAAAATCGATGATTAACTAGATTTTGTTGTAACTGGTAATTAATACTACTTACACAGAAAATAGCTTGAATTACTTGCATGTTATGTAGAGAAACTGCTATCTGGTTATTATGTCATGGGAAGTTGTTCAGAAATTAATAAATGAAATAGGGACTTCTGTGTCTTTTAAAACCAGAGTTGAGATACACAGAAGTGACTGGATAGCAGATTTTTTCAGTCAATTATTGTTGCATTGCCAGCAGCAGTAAAAGTAACTTGTTTACTTAGATGCATATAGCAAGCTGATAAGCTAATAAAAATATACGAATAAAGTTAATTTATATTAACGATTAAAATTATTTTTAACGATTAATCGTCTAGATTATTCCGCCCATCACTAACATGCACCGGAAGTCTGAAAGAAGCAACATAAACCGTATACATTGCAATATGGCTGCGGATAGTAATCGAGATATTATATATAAACACATTATCAAGTCGATTACATGAACATTTGGGATTTAAATTATTGGCTAACGGAAATATCGAAAATACTGATAATGCCACAAGTCGTTTGCGTACTGGTCATGGATCTAACACTTCAATATGAGCAAGAAAATCCGCCTGTGTTATTTTCTGTATGTGACTAAATTCAGAAACTGAGAATTTTAATTGAAATGTCATTAATTTGATTGACAATTGTAATTATACACAGTTTTGTGATTTAATCAAAATTAACCATTAATTAATCATTAATTTTTCAAAAATTAACTATTAAAATTAAATTGATTGTTAACAGCCCTAGTTAAATGTCATTAAGAACTAATATACTATATCAGTTAGCAAAACAGTGCACAGTAAGCTGATAAAGTCACTAGGTTGGGCCCACGCACAAGTGTGGAACTAACATACGGATTCCCGAGGACAGCTGACAGATGGCATGGATGTTCGGAGTCTCTGGGCCAAGTTGCGTCGATGGGTAGAGCAATGACTGTAAATACTGATCACAGACACGGTACAAAGTTGACGAAGATGATGCACGTCCGGATATTTGTCGAGATGCAAGGAAGACGTAGAAAAGGCATTCGTTGTGTGTTGGTCGGTAAATGAATAGCCACCTGTTACAATCGGTCGAGGTCACTCGAACGACTGCGTCAGCTGCCCTTCGCTAAGAGGTAAACACTCGGCTACAAGGGGAGTACACGTTCCGCATGGCTGACCCAATCGTGCAGTCGCATGGCCTAGGCAACTTGCGAAAAATGCCTCCTAAACACACAAAATTCTTGGCAAAGCTAACAGATGAGTCTGCTGCACACCCAGCACTAGTAAACTTCAACATGACCAAAGTTACTGTGCAAATTTTGCATTTAGACGGAAATATTTGTCAAAACGACTCAGCAGTCGATCAATCGACCAAATTGGTGACTGACATGCACGGTACCATCTTCAGTCGTCTGATCTTTGACGATATTGAGGGGCTGGTTGAGACAGAGCATTCTAAATTGTCTTAGATACCTTTTAATGTCATCTGTTAAGCTTGTGCATTGTTCTGTCTCATATTGCAGGACTTACAAACTGATTTGATATTTCTGGAAGTCCAGCGACGTTTTAAAGAGGATCCAAGCTTAGCAAGAGACGTCAATGCCATCTATCAGTTCAATATCACCAAAGATGGAAAGTTAGCAGCCAATTGGAGTAAGTGTTCTCGGGCACTTGAGAAACGATGTTGACCAGGCTATGATATGCTTTGGATTCTCATCATTTACCAGGGTTTCAGTTAATTATTCCTCAAATATAATGAAAATGTTTCACTAGCTATCTATTTTTTTATTCACTTTGGTGGTATTGCATGAAAAAGAGATCCCTGGTTGATTGTACTTCTGTTTATTGAAGTCTATTGCTGTCAGAATGCATTCATTGAGACCATGTTTTGCATGAACTTAGTTTTGTTTATTTTTAATTGTATCGTGTGAGCAGTGCATAGGGCTGCTAGACATCTGGCAAAAGGAAAACATGTCCTCCTTTTTGGCATTGTTTCCTCTGTCCGGCAGGCTAAGTTAAGCATCTGGAAAATGTCTGGATTTTGTATGTTGTTGTATTGGGGCTAATTGAGCCATTGGCTATAATTTTGTGCCAGTCATACCGACTTTACACATGCATGCTATCCCTAAGTTCTGTCACAGGTCAAAGAGGCACAGACTTACAATACAATTTATTTATTTATAAAAATTTTATTGACATTTTAGTCCATTGTCTGAGTAATTTAACAGTGTGGTGTGTCTATGGTCCAAGTGCTAATTTTATTTGTTCAGTGTGACTTAGTTTCTTGGTTTCATAGGAAGCCTTCCGACTCTGCAGTGCCTCCTCCTGTATTTGTATTCTGGCTTTCTGTGTCCTCCATTGGCTCCATCTGGAAACCCTACCCATGCACAGGCCTGTACATGTAGAAAACATCTAAAATGTATTCCTACTTAGCAATATTTTTCTCTTCATTAATTTTCCAGCTGTTGACATGTCAAAGGGCGGCAAAGGTGTTTATAGAGAGCCTGCATCTGGAAATAAGAAAGCAGACTGCAAAATCACTGTCTCAGATGCTGACTTAACTGGCCTGGCCACTGGAGAACTCGATGGGCAACAGGTCAGATCATTAATAATATTCTTTTATTGCAAAGAAATTGACATGTATACCACAGCGCTTAACAGAGTTTACATTTTATAAAGGGCATCAGAACTTCTGCAATTTGGCAATTTTATATAAAATCTGAGGTATATATAGTTTCTATCATTTCATGGGGCAATCTGTTATCGCATGGGTTTAGTCTTAGATTATGCCATCGATTGATGATATTAGGGAGAATATGTTATAGGCCACGAGTTTGAAGCATAATCACAGAGTGCAACAAATGATTGTCGGAACTCTGGCGTCAGCGCTGGCGGATATTATGTGATATCTGAGGCAGATATCCAGAGCATCGCATTATGCAGTATGTGCCATGTCTGTTCAGATATCTCACGCAAACGCATTGGTTTCTAGTAGCCTAGATTATGGTATGTAAATTGCTTCTTAGTGGTATCGATGAGTCAAACCTACTGAAGTTGCAGAGATTTCAGATCTTTGACTAGAGTTATAACATATACATCAAACATAAACTTGACCATCCTGCTTAGATCCTTGCATAGTCTTCCTATTCTGATTAGGGTTCATAGTTTATAAAGCACTGAACTCTAGCTATCCTCAATACTTACAATCGGTCCGTATCACTCAGACTGGTCATTGTTCAAAGGAGTCATCTGATTTGTCTTTATGTGGTCATGCACAAAACGAGAACTGTCTTGGTAAGTAAACTTAATTTCAGTTGCTGACTTTTGCAACTCTCTCCCTGTACTTGTTTTGTTCATTTGTTTACATTCTACTCATTTGTTTATCTTTTCATTATTATTCTCAGCTTAAGACTCTCTTTTGATCGCTTTTCCACCATTCACTGTATCTCTGTCTTAGCACACTGATCTTCTGGGTGTTGACCTGATTACAGCTTGATTTTGATGCGCTATAGGTGGGGTGCCTCAGGCCTTGGATAATGGCGCTATAGAAGTTATTAATTGCGGTTATGGTTACAGTTCTTTATAGTTCTCTAAAGTGTGATAGCTGCTGACTTTTGAATTTTTGGTTGTATCCTGAGAAGGAAATGTACTGGGTTCCCTGTGGCTTTCTCAATTGCTGGTCTAAAGGCTCTGGAACTACTTCTCCATGCCCACTCTGCAGGTTCTCTAATATCTCTATAGATTATTATAGTAGGTGTTGCTTAATGTACTTCTGTGTACATGTGTAGCTTTGCCTTTTGTAGTTGTTCTTCTCAGGTCGATTGAAAGTGGAGGGCAACATTATGTTGACAATGAAGCTGCAAGCACTCTTCCGTGAAAGATCCAAACTGTGAGACATTCGGGACTTCAGGCTAATTGACAATGGAACCGGTATGGATCCAGTGAGAAAACTTTCCATTCCACTGAAAGCAAGATTCACAAAACAAACGTTCAAATTTTGAAACTTGATTTCATTTGATTTGGACAGCATATAATGCCATTTGCGGTTCATAACAGTCGACTTTATATGCTGTGGTAGCAAGTTCTATTACCGTTTTAATTATATTAGGTATGTTTTCCGGTTGACGATTGATTACTGTGTTGTATTTATTTTTGTCTGATTTCATTTTATGATAGACATTGAAAGTTAGATGGCTATCAACTAAAAAATTATTGTAGAAATACATGGGATAAATTTTTAGAATTGTCGAATCCACAAATGATTTTATGTCGATTTAAAATTGTTTTTGTAATAAATTCTCACAATCGACATTTTGTTATGTGGGCATTATTGTTGATTAGAATTTTGAATAGATAAACTAACTTGTTAAAGATATTAACTTTTCTGTATTTGTGGCAAATGATTATTAAATGTCAATTGTATTTTTTGTGATAAATTATGTAAATTTATGACATTGGCTCAAAACAAGCTCCACTTGTCATCCTGCGACATGGTGCAAACAGGCCAACACCGTTAATTTCTCAAGAATTGAAACATGATGTCGTCCTTCTCCCAACATCTTTTGCTCAGAAGTGCACACGCCTCAACAGCGCAATTGCAGTTGTACTGCAGAGCAATTGTGCACGAAGGACTTGCTCAAGGTTCCTACACAGTGACTTGACACCTCGGACAAGGGACCCGCTCACTCAGCGCCCACTGAGTGCTACGGGCCGACCGCTCTAACCAGCACCGTGCCGCATGGCACGGTGGCTGATGAGGCACTAGAACCCCCGTCGCCAATAACGCAGTTCCTCCAGCGCCTGCTCAACTCAAACTCAATGCATCAACTTGGCCTTCCGTATATGCATATTATGGCGTCAGACAATCAATCTCTGCCAAATTCACTCCATTCTCGTCGGACTCGCCAGGAACGGCAGATGTGATGCGTTTGTTGGGTTAAATGAACAGCGACGAGGTAACAATCGATCACTTTCATGCTAACTACTGTCTGAAGACTGCATCTTAGTTTATTGACGAGAGAGAACTTTGTAGCCTACATATTGCTTATTAGTCACGTCTAAGGCTGTCGACGGATACCTGCCCGAGGCGGACTGCCCGGGCAATGAACTCGGTCCTAGGGAAACCAACATTCAGTAAAAAATCCGCGATTTTACCTGAACATATGCCAAATGGAACAGGACGTTTTGGCACAGCCGTTTTGGCGTAGGACGTTTTCGCACATATCTGATACAAAATAATTATAATGTAACATGAAGCATGATCGATGAAAAAATTATGCTAAACTGGGAACTGGAATGATGAAAAGAATCATGCTTAAATGGAAGAGGAACGGATATGAGAATTCTACTCATCGTGGAACCCTTTAGTAGCAATATTTTCATCAATTCCAATTAAATGGCATTATTTTTCATCATTCCAGCTTCCATTTAGGCATAGTTCTTTTCATCAATCCAGCATCCATTTAGGCATAGTTCTTTTCATCAATCCAGCATCCATTTAGGCATAATTATCCTCATCGATCCAGCTTCCGTTTAAGCACGATTCTTTTCGTCAATCCAGTTCCCAATGTAACAGTATCCTTTTCATTGGTCCAGCTTCTATTCTTTTCACCGATCCCTCTTGTACAACTGATGCTCCTGAAGCCTAACATGAATTGCCATGAGAAATAATTTACAACACTAAAGCGGTAGATTGCCATAATATATTTATATAATATACGACATTATTGTATCAGAGATCTGCGATAAAACGTCATGTACCATATGCCAGAAATGTTCCGTTGGTCATATTGGCTGTAAAAATGCTCAATTTCACAGATACCATTTTCTATACTCTGTCAGTTGAGATTAATGAAGCCTAATATTATAATCATTACCACTATTATTACTAAATTACATCAACTATATAAGTAACAACAATATATGCAAAATCGTACAATAGTCATTTGTAGTTTGTTGTTTTTCATTCAGCCTGTATGCAATAAACATCAATTTCAATTAAAGTCTCTTGAATCTAACAATAATGATAATCAATAAACAGTCAATAAAATTCATTTGTTGAACTAAAGCAGAGCAACATGTCAAAAAATATCCAGCCTTAGTATGCCAAGGAGGTGGGGAGAATGCCCAAAAAGAGAAGGTGGAGTTAAGGAACCTGGGGTAAAAGGTCACGTTTCAGACAATGTTTATGAATGACCAGTCACATTATTCCACACATGAATTGATCATTCATCAACAATGCAGATTCTTTTAGAGTGGAACCTCCATTGCCAACCCATCATTCACAGCATTCCACACGACCATTCTACCATTCTTTATTGCACCCTTGTGAAGATCATCAACTGTTGACTGCAGAAGGAGATGTCTCATCATCTGACCATTAATAGGAATTGGATTTCATTGCCATGAAAGACACTGGAAGACTTAAAACAAAGATTGCGAAGGAAAGACTATGAAGACATGGAGAGAGAGAAGAGGAAGGAGAGTGGGAACGATTGACTGAATGTACGAGGAATAGAAGAGGAAAGAGAACGGAGAGTGGATGTGGAATTAAGGCGAGGAGAAATCAGATAATAACGACGTGGCAAAGGTAAATCATGAAGAAAACAGTTTTGAGTTGTTTAGGAGGAGGGCTTATCTGGGCGGAGGAGGGGGAGGTGGAGGAGGAGGAGGGGCAAATAAAGAGGACGATGATGATGATGACACAAGCTGCTGCTGCTGCAGATAATAGTAGTATGCAGCCATTTGCTGGACTGCATCTGGCATCTGCTGATCACGCAAGTCCTTTCCAGGCAGATGAGGATGAGGAGGGGCACTGCGGTTGCCACCCTCTACAAGTGGACACACTGCTCCAGATGGTGGAGGAGGAGGTGGAGGTGGAACACCCATCACTCCAGATGCCTTAGAAACCGACGGCTGCTGTCGAGTCGCGGATGGGAAAGAAACCGGGGGAGGAGGCACTGGAGGTGGAGGCGGAGGAGGGCGTTCATTCTGACCCACAAAGTCAACAACAGGTGGCAGTCCTTTGTATAGTGGTTCACTACCAGGTGGAGCCACTCTGCCTCTGTTCGGAGCGACATCTGCAGTAAAATGCGCATTGAAACCAGAAGCCATTAACTGACTCGGCATTCCTTGACTCGGCATCTCCTGATTTTGCATTCCTTGATTTTGCATTCCTTGGGTTTGCATTCCCTGGTTTTGCATTAGCCAATTCTGCATTCCTTGGTTCTGCATTCCTTGGTTTTGCATTCCCTGACTCTGTATTGGCCAATTATTCTGTATTGCTGACACCCCTTGACCCTGTTTGTTCAATGTCCCTGTGATCTGATGACTTTGTGTTGCTGTTGATTGTTGAGTAGACATCCTTCTTGGATGCTGCTGCACTTCAGTCTGCTTACTTGCCTCATTCCCAAAGCTTTCCATTGACCTATTTCTTGGCATCATATCTCCCCTTTGAATTCCTCCCAAGAACTGGCTCTGTCCCATCTGGCTCTGTCCCAACTGGTTCGTATGAGTTCCCCCAAATCCTTCATTCTGCAAACCTGTTGTGCCTGGATGCCGCCCTCTCATCTGGCCTTGGTTCTGTCTTCCGATCTGGTCTTGGTTCTGTCCGCCAATCTGGCCTTGGTTGTGTCCTCCAGTCTGACCTTGGTTCTGCCCTCTCGGCTGCCCTTGATTAAGGCCTCCAAACTGGCTTAGATTCTGGCCTCCAAACTGGTTCATGTTTTGGCCTCCAAACTGGTTCTGCTCTCTGGTTTGCTCTTGATTCTGGCCTCCAAACTGGCCCTGATTTTGGCCTCCATTATGTCCTCTGTTCTGGCCTTGGTACTGGCCTCCTCCCAATTGGTCTTGACCTTGGCCTCCACTGTTGCCTTGGTTCAGACCAAATGAACTGATACTGGAAGCATTGGCTGCTGATGTCCCTGTGGTTTGCAGCTGCATTAAGGACGGAGGAGGAGCGCCCATCTGCAGACCAGCACTTGTTGCCTTGGCAACAGAACCATTGGATGCTGCTGCTAATGATGGGAGGGTCGTCTTGCCAACTGATCCCTCGCTATCCCAGCGACTTCTACGACCGCTTCCCTTCCGCCTGTCGTCTCTTTCCCTTGCCCTATCTCCATGTTGACTTCTATCAAGACTACGACTTCTGCTTCTGTCTCTGCTCCTGTCTCTGTCTCTGCTCCTGTCTCTTCCTCTGTCCCTGCTCCTGTCTCTATCGCAACCTCTGCTTCTGTCTCTACTTCTGTCTCTGCTTCTGCTTCTGTCTCTATCTCTGCTTCTGTCTCTACTTCTGCTCCTGTCTCTGCCTCTATCTCTGCTTCTGTCTCTACTTCTACTCCTGTTTCTGCCTCTGTCTCTGCTCCTGTCCCTACTTCTCCTGCTCCTTCTTCTGTCCCTGTCCCTGCTCCTACTTCTATCTCTGCTTCTATCTCTGCCCCTGTCCTTTGGCCTGTTCTTGTCATCATTGCAGCCTATTGCCCTTGCCCTTCCTCCTCTCTCCAGCCCATCCCTGTTCCTTTCTGATCCCACAGTCTTTCCACCCCATTCTCCCACCAGCCCGCCTCCTCCTCCTACTCCTCCTGCTCCTACTCCTTTCATATCCATCCGACCAACAGCAAAACTGTCTCTCGACTCAAAACTCGACTTCCATCGATTTCGACCTAAACAACAAAACACAAAAAGAAGAGAGAAAAACTTTGATCAATCTAGAGAAAGAGAAATTATATAGCTATCGAACCAATCACTACACGAATATATAAAACTGGAACCCACTGATTTAATTCAAGATCCGATTTTTAGCCTTTACCTCTGATTCAAGATCAAAAATTTGAGATTCGCAGGTGCCAGGGCTCGAAATGGACTGGAACGCCTGTTCGTAAAATGCAACAGTATTATCGTTCCGTCTCGTCAAATATTCCGGAACGCATTAGAACGTCGTTCCTTTTTTTTCCATGAAAATGTTATTTCATGGCCATTCTGCTGTTTAGCTTGTTCTAAGTGGAAATAATTAAAAAATCCAATTGTAAAGTCCACTTTCTGTCATGAATTACAATGCTAATCTTGAAAAATGTCATAAAGGGGCATTAAATATAACGAGGTGATAACAGCGGCACAGCCCCACTCTTCCCGAGTCATCGTTTATTTGCGTATGACGTCATTTTTATCACCTGTCAAAGTCATGTCCAAAAATAAATATATTCAATAGGGATGATAGTGTATTTGTGTTTTCACTTTTTAAATTGTAACGAAGATTTTAATTTAAGAGATCAATAATCAGATTCAGAAATAAAAATATATTTGGTAATTGACCATCATGAGTTTAATGAATTGGTTCGTTTAACCTTAAAATTGTCCTGTGAATGGTCCAATATATTTAGAAGTGTTCCGTTCCGTTTAATCGTCCATTTCGAGCACTAGCAGGTGCCTGATACATATATCCCTCTGGAATTGCCTTCCCTCATCTCTATGCATCACCATTCTATCTGGGTTTCTTCCTACATTCTTCTCTCTACTCAAGGCTTTTCTCTACTCTGAGGGTTCTTGCACATACTCTGCCGTAAAGAACCTCCTTTCAAAGGTACTGAACTAAGAGATAATCTGCTTGTAAACTAGAGAAACTCATCAGGTTCCAAAAGCAACCACCTGATCGTGATGACTTTAACCACATTTCCATTTCTCCTTCTTCAATCTTAATCTTAAATATGTTGAATATCTAATCAAATTCTAATCAAATTCAACGAACTTCTATAGCCCCTCACCATACCCCTCCAGATACCAACCCACAATCTCTTCTGGTTAGACCTGAAACATCTCTGTTATAATGCAAATGTCAAATGACTTTGTTTAAAATTCATGCTATTATTAATTAATACCTGTTGTAAGCTATTGTGCATTCGCTGATAGTCTAATAAAGAATATTCTCACTTACTTGCTTACTTAGTTACTACTCCTCCCAACTCATGTATATAGTCTGGCCAAGTGTCCTACCCTTGGCATAGAACCCAAGAGTTTCTGTGAGAGCCAGTAGCTTAGGACTGATCTCCTGATTAGCTTCGCATAGTACGGCCACCAGATCCTTAGCTTTGCTGCTGTTGCCGGGCGTGAACAGCGTATATGCGGTTCCAGTGTTGGACGCGCGACCTGTCCGTCCGATACGATGCACGTAGTCCTCCGAACAGTTCGGAAAGTCGTAGTTGATGACGAACTTGACGTCTTCAACGTCTTAAACATAGATGAAGTAAAATTGGATACAGAGGCTGACCATGAATTCTCTACTCACAATATACCCAACACCAAGAAGATCCATTGCCCAAAAGAAAACAAAGCAGACACACTGTCTAGTCGTCTGCCTATTAGTGACAAAACTGAAAATTCAAAGGCCCACATTTTACCCAGAGCAATTTCTGTTGCCCTCATTAAAACTTAAAGGGTGATTCTGTGACCCAGTAATAATACGAACAAGTAGATATATCCAATGATCAAGTAGCAAACTAATCACTACGAGGAAGTGTGTGAACACAAATCAAATGTAAGATATACATTATACATGCAAACAGTACCTCCTTGTATTCAAATTAATCATCCATTGTTCTGATGACTCACCCAAAGTGCAATCAGGGAATGCAAAAATAAAGATCGAGAATTGAGAATAGAATGATCAGAGATCCATTGATCAATTGTGAGTGAAAAGATCAAGAAACTTCTATCCCTGATGAAACATAATTTAAATGAGACAGAAAAGTAACTGCAACAGAGAGAAAGAGGGTAATTCCCTTCCTCAGATGAACCCTTCTCTTCACTGCTCCCTTTTCCCTCCCTCTCCTCCTCTCTTCTCTTCCTCACATGGAAAGCCATTGACATTTACGACACAACTCACACAGAACAATTCATAAATAATATTAAATGAAAAAATCTGTTAATGCATCTTTCCCATTAACAAACAAATCCCTTTGTATCTTTACATCATTGGATGAAATTACTTCCAGTTGAAATGGAAAGTCTCCAAATCCTTCAGTCTGAGAAATCATCTTTCCTCCATTCAATAATTCACTCCATCAATCACTTACCTGTTCTCTCTTTCAATATCAGTGAAACAATATCAGCAAATAAAATAAGAGTCAAGTATTTCAAACACCATCCGTAATTCAATTTTGCTTTCCTTCACTGCCAACATTGTAACCCTACCCTATTTCCAACACAATGTCAGTCATTTGCATAAACATGTCTTTTGTATACGTACGATGCAATACAAAACAAAAACACATAACTAATGAAAACCCAAATTCTCAGAATCTGAGATAAAGTAAGTAAGAAAGGACAATTTAACATATCGAACAAACATCATTAAATATAGAATCATACGAAGAATCACAAAAGAACCAATATACAGTCATTTATAAGAAACGATGTAACTCCACCTCCATAGTCACAGAATGAAGGCTGTGTGACAAATATATTCTGTGGCTATAGCTCCACTGAGGTAATTGATGAACTCCCTGCCATTCATCCCCAGTTACTCATTGGGAACTGAGAGCAATGAATGCTCAGTCAGGTCTGACTGGTTGGAAAGATATCAATTCTTCTTCTGTCTGAATTTAAACAACCCTCTCAAGCAGAGGTATGTAGAAAATGATTAGACAAACAGCCAAATACAAATCTAATCGATTATCAGTTTAGCTAATCATTTCAATCTCTGCCCTTACGTAAACTTCTTAACTGGATCAAAACAAGGGACACCACCCATGTTTAATGGCCGAAGATTCACAATGAGGGTCGGAAGAGGTTTAAATAAGATTTGAATTTTTTGCTGGGTAGCTTCTTGCCACATGAGCAGTATGTGGCAGTGGTAGCCACCCTGGCTGCATAGAGCAGTCTCTGTATCTGTTTGTTACTACTGTGTGTGTGCTAAAGTCTGGCCATCTGTCTGTCTGCCCTTGCATAGGTCTCTCCATCAGTTTGTATGTCCTTGTGTACGTGTCTCTGTCCGTCTGTTCTTCTATATGTGTCTGTCTGTCTGTCTATCTATGACTAAAAAAACTTCTATAGTGCCGCCAAAATAATGCACATGGCATCAACCGACGGTCAGTGTGTATGGCAGTATGAGAAGAAGTAGCAGCAATGCCTAGGTAACACAGACTGTTACCTGTCGAAGACTGAGACACTCTCTCCGGTTCCAACAGGAGGAGACGTGTTTCTCGACAGGTGTCTGTGTGTCTTATCATTAACTGGCACCTGTTGCGGTGCCACAGACGTGCGGGCGCTCGTCGGTCTAAGCACCGACGGAAGGAGGAAGAATGGACGGCCACCTGGAGGTGTTAGACAACACCCGGGTGGCATTTTCAGAGGTCGAAGAGCAGCAGGGTTCTAACCCGCCTCCTCCTCTCCTGTCAAAGAGACAAGCCAAACCTTTCATCAGCAAACTGTCTCCACCACCAGAAACAACCACCAGGATTGGTGGCAACCACCAAGGCGCCGCTATACATCGTACGGATGGAAATATCCTGAATCTAAATCATATGATCCCCAATGACCATCTTCCTTGAGATGATCATCAGATGCACTTTGATATTAAACATAGATTTTAAACATCCAGTCTAGTTGAGGTTTAACATGGGATGAATATCATATGCACAACACATAATGAATAAACAATGTGGAGATGAAACAGACTAATTAATCAACACTACAACCATCATAAAAAAATCAAACCATCTGGAAACTCATTCAGTTCCTTCAGCTAGTCTGGAAAATGGTGTTTTAAAAACATATTTTCATTTTGACACTTAGAATCTGCAATTTCTGGTAATTTTGAAATATTCCAACTCAACAAAAACAAGTCAAAAAAACTTGGTTCCTGGATGAATCAGTTTTAAGTGAAAAGTCACATCTAAACAGGCTGAAGAATTGTCCAACTATTTTGTAAGTTACAAATATCTATAATGACATAATGACTTCAAAGAACCTTTCCCAATCAACAATACGTTAAACGAGCTTTCAAGTATTTAAATTATTAAAAAAAGCAGGAGTTAATGACAGACATGTAGAGGTAAACAAAAGCCTCAAAAAGAATTGCAATTAACTTCAATTGCTCTGGTATCTGATGCAGAAGGCAGTGACCCAATCATGTCTTCATGAAGTCATTTGAGGTCAATTCTCCAGATCAACTAAGACAGACCGCAATGCACTTGTATGCCAGTCTCACAAACTCAACCTGATCAAGTCCAGGTAATTCGTGTAGCAAAACAGAAACGAAGCCTGAACCACATCACATTGGATACCACCTTCGTTCGGTCTGTATTTCCAAGTTTTGCTGTCTTCCCAAAATCAGTCAATGCCAATCAGTCGTGCTAACTTTTGCAATTTTAGTCTCATGTGTCTTGAATCTTTCCTTTGTTTTACTTACCTAGTCCACGAGATGCGACGTCCGTTGCAACCAGAATGGAAGACTTCCCATCACGGAAATCTGTTGGAAAAGGAAGAGATTTCAATTCAAATTCCCTTAGGATAAAACATGCAATTGGAATCTGTGTATCTAACAGACTCCCTACTTTGCTCCTCAGCTCAAGGAGTTAAGCATTATCAATTCGTAATGTCTATAACCTCAGTGTCTGATGCACAATGTCTCAATGAATGGCACACCATAATCAACAACCAGAAGATTAAGATGAGTCCATTAAAACAGAGACAGGCTAACAGCGTTTGGCTTTCAAAAACAGACCCACATCTACACCATGGACATAAAACACAGATAGACTGTACATACTGAATTTCTTCAATTAAACAAACAGTATTCAAGGACCTTCTGTTCTGCTACCAATCAGAAACACCAAAGACTTTGAGATCAATCGATGCAGAAATAACTGATTCTGTGTCATTGTAAAAATTCCCAAACTTTTAATCTGAATTTGGATTCTCTCTGACTTGACTCTGTTATGCTTTGAAAATGAAACGAATGTGGAAAAAGTGGAGAAGACAGAGACTTGCCTTTGAGAACCCAGTCTCGTTCCTGCTGTGACTTGTCTCCGTGAATTGCAACGGCTGGCCAACTGTAACCAATAACAGAGAAAACAGAATGTGTGACAATCACGTTCCACTTCAGTTAACAATCATATAATTTATTCCAAGCGCTTATAATGCATGCAAGGTAAATTTGAATCAACGGTGCAGACAGACATTCATTGAGCAAAGAGAGAGCCATTTCAAAAACAAGAGCAAAACTTGAGATCTCTTTAAGTCTGGATTAATGAATGAACAACAACTACAACATGAAAACAGTTCATACCGAATAAAGTTCATCTCAAAACTGTGTCTAATGGCAAGCTCAAAATAAACTTCACTCAGCTGATGTTTGATCGCAACAAAGCACGACACGACCTAATTACCTTAAGTGAGATGAAACTGAAATTTGAGACAAAACGAGATATGACAAACAGACCACATGTAACAACCTCCCACTTCTCCTCCTCCTTTGATCTGGTCACATGACTCACCCGTCACGTTTCATTCGCCGCGTCAGCTCGTCTGCTTTCTTCTTTGTCTCCACAAAGATGAGCGTCTTGTGATGGTCCTCGGCCAGAATCTCCTGAAGAAGGCGATTCAACCTACAATGAAAATTTAACAAATCAAATGAGATAAACAAACTGAAGCAGTCTATGACAGAGCCCAGTCTAATATGATCATGATGACAACAAGAAGGCAGTGAAGCAGTCCATGACAGTGCCCAATCTAATCTGAAGACAACAAAAAGGCAGTGAAGCAGAGTAAGACAGAACCCAGTCTAATCTGATGAGTCATGATAACAAAAAGGCAGTGAAGCAGAGTAAGACAGAACTTGATCGGTTTTTCATCCTCCATGCAGACATCTACGATCTGTAAAATGTTGTGGTTGGCGTGCAGCTGCATTGCTCCGATGTTCACTCGGATATAATCGGAGAGAAAAGACTCGGCCAATTGTTCCACTTCCTTAGGCCAGGTGGCGCTCCACATCAGCGTCTGGCGATCCGGCTAAAACCAAAACAACACATCAATTAATACAATCTCAATTACAGCATTGTCAGTAGCAATATGCAGGGCCACTTCTAGGAGGATTCACACATACTTACATGTCAACTGTCAGCGTAACAGCAATTATTAAAACAGAAACGTTTTTGGCTTTCTGAGTAGGTGCACGAAGACTGTTACAGACATGAAAGACCAGATCACTTATTTTAGTTACTCGCACCAGTGAACTTAGATTATTTATCACACCCGCAGCCTATTCGTCATTTCATAGCGACCCTGTGTTGTCTGTTAGGCTGCCTGATGCTAAGCTGATGTTCGAATTTCATGTGCTCGAGTATTCAGTCTCTGAAATTTATTAACTTGCAAAAACTCATAAATATTCTCTTGACAAAACAACTTCAAGAGTTTCGAGATTCTCTCTCAATAAATAAAATCGGACGCTGAAATAATACTATAAATTCATTCATAAAAATGCTTTAAATGTCAGTTCAACCATATTAAATTTCCAGTTCATCAATGCATCATCCATATTTCCCTCCATCCATTTTTCATCCATCCCTCTTCCCCTCCATCACGATCAATCGATCCATTGAGTCATTGATCCACTGACCCGTATCTGTTGTATGATCTTCTTGATCTGTGGTTCGAATCCCATGTCAAGCATTCGATCTGCCTCATCGAGCACCAGGTACGTCGTTCTACGTAGATTTGTCTTCGTGGATTCAAGGAAGTCAATCAACCGACCAGGCGTGGCGATGCAGATTTCAGCACCTGATGAAAAACACACACATCATTACAATCCAGACTCTGTACGACAGCGGTTCTCAACCTGTTGGTCGCGACCCCCACGGAGTCGCCTAACGATTTGCGAGGGGTCAACTCGAACCGCCAGGAATTTGTAAAATAAATAGTAGTCAGCGTAGTTTCTCATATTCAATAATTATGTAGGCCTAATCATGATTATTATGCCTACTACTACACCTTAGTGACTTAAATTAATCTTTCGTTAATTCTTGTACTATGATTCATAATTTGAATAAAAATATAACCAATAGCAAAAAATGAATTGCTCTGTTAATTAATGACTGATCTTGTTGTTATGCATGATGTGAATGGATTATCATATGGTAAAAAGTGAAATGCATGGTTGTTAAAGTGCAGTTAAGGCAGTAACCAATCAGTTTTATAGCTGGGGGTCGCCACAACTCTGGAAACATTTTCAGGGGTCGAAGTTCTAATAAGGTTGAGAACCGCTGCTGTACAACCTTTATCGAGACAGAAATTTACGTTCATAATAACTGATGTTTTTATCAGATTAGGTTTCATCCTAAGATAATTATGAAATGCTAAAATACATTGATATTGGGCCTAACTTCCACTTCATACCACACGATACTTCATCTGATTTGTTTTCATCCTAAGAGTTATGTCCGGTATACACGACATACAATACAATAATACAATACAATGGTAATTTGATATTGCCCTTCTCATAATTTAGCTCAGAAGTACACACACGCCTCGACGGCGCAGCTGCAGTTGTAATGCAGAGCAATTGTGTGCGAAGGACTTGCTCAAGGTCCTTACACAGTGACGCTCTGACGAGAGTTGAACCCGCACACTTAAGGTTAAGGGCCGACCGCTCTAACCGATCGGCCACCATGCCACACTAGACTCTATAGACAGATATAGAAATAGAGAGTTGACTGTGGCTGCTTGGCTAACCTCTCTGTAGTTCGTGAATCTGGGGGCCTTTGGGTGCTCCACCATAGACGCAGCAGTGTCTGATACGGGAGACACTGCCGAATACTGTCGTAACCTGCGCCACTTGCTGCGCTAACTCCCGTGTCGGCACCAGAACCAGACACTATCAGACACAACAACAACAACGAAGTGCAGCAACATGGACAACCAAAGTGCAAACACAAAGCTACAAAATTGCAACGACACTGACAGGCAAAGTGCAACGAAAAAGTGCAACAAAAGTGCAAAGACACAGACAACCAAAGAGCAACAAAGGTGCACACAACAAGTATGATGGTGCAACCAAATGTACAAAATTAATGCAGCAGAAGAACCACACAAAAATCAACAATGTATGAAAACATCCCAAAATAGACAAAAAGACTAATTAATCAAAATAAAATCCTTGAATCATGTGAAAATGAACGCAAAAGGAATGAATGATAATAACTGTGAGGATTTTTTTCTAAAACCAGATTCTTATAAAATGAGATTAAGATTGGAGAAAGGCAGCTTACAATGGGTCCCTCGCCTCTCTCCAACGGAGGCTGGTGGTTGATGTGAATAATTGCTGGCAACATGTACTGGAAACACACAAATACACAACACATGTGATGGACTGCATCTGCTCACATCCGCTTAAAAACCCACGACGTATTTCATTCATTCATTTTCCGAAATTTGATACCGCCCTTCTTCCAACATCTTTTTGCTCAGAAGTGCATACACACGCCTCAACGGCGCAATTGCAGTTGTAATGCAGAGCAATGGTGCGCGAAGGACTAGCTCAAGGTCCCTACACAGTGACGCCCCGGACGAGGCTCGAACCCGTGCGCTCAGCACACACTGAACGTTACGGGCTGACCACTCTAACCGATCGGCCACTGTCACACGTATGTATGAGCTTTCTCAAGAAATGGTCCCAAATGCCTAAAAAAACTTTCTATCATGTGGAAAATATCAGCTGGGATCACAAGATTCCCACTCCAACTCAGCTCTCAACAAATACCTCTCTCTATCTCTCTCTGTTCCTGTATTCTGTCTCTGCTTGTGTCATTATATGTCTCCATTACTCCCATTTCCCAATTTCCAGTGGGATAGTTGCAAGATCAACAGTTTCTAGAGTGAGGCTCAGCTCCTACATAAATGCTTCAATCACTTTTGGCAGAATTACAGGACAACCCAGCCTCAGATTCAACTCAGCCCCGACTGATAAATGACTAATCAAACACTGCATAATACGTCAAAAAACAATTACATTACACTCTGCTATGTAAACTCTCTTCAAAACCAACGTGGGAAATATCTGGCATGAGGTCTGATAGTTACACAAGTCTAGAGACCAACGGAACATAGAAAGAGCTTCTTACCGAGATAGTCTTTCCAGATCCGGTCTGAGCAATTCCGACTAGGTCTCTGCCGGTCAGAGCAACCGGCCAACCCTGGCCCTGAATGGCCGTTGGCTTCTCCCAACCCTGCTGTCGTATCGCTTCCATTATGTACTCTGTACATTCAAAACAAATCAATCAAATGCCTTTAAAGTCATTTCACAATGAACACAAAATTCAAATCTATTTTAAAATAAATCACACTCAAACAAAAGATTATAAATATGCAAAAAGTCATCAAATCAAATCACTGATCTTTTTACAAAGTCAAGAAATAAGTTCACTGATAATGGAAGAAAACTATCATAAAAAATCAATCTGAGGTTTACTTTAAAGAAATTTACAGAAGCAATTGAGAAGAAAAAAGAACGTTGATGGATTCTGAAGATAGACTATACTTCGAATATTCCTTAACAAATTTTAACTGAAAGATATGTAATTTATTTAAACCTAATTTCCAATTTGACATGATTTAGTGTAGGGCATAATCTGAAATCGCCTCGGCCGAATATTGGACTATTCGGAAGTATTCGCCTCGGCAAATATTACACCCGCAAATAGCTAAAACTAATTTTTTTATAAAATTATTTTTTTTGATACAATAATATTTTTTTAACCAAATAAATTTAGCACTAACGGACGTACTTATAAGTTATTGATTAATTAAACAGGAACTTGACATTCCATTGAATTTTCTTTAAAATAATTATGTTAATTTATATATTTTAATTTCATTTTGTTGCATTCCCAGGTGGCAACCAAATCAGTAATTTTCCCGCTCGAATTGGCTCCACCCACTTTCCGGTAAACTTTAGAGAGTAAAGACGTAGTAGATAACTTCATAATTCAAATTTTATAACAAAGTTTTACATTTTTTCACAAATAAATTTATCAAATAATAAATATATTGTTATAGCCTAGAGTGCGACGATACGCTATATGAAGGATATTGCTATAGACTCTGCGTTGACTATAGATAGTCTTCCGTGGCTGTGCACGTGGCAGGCTAACTACGCTTTGATTACGGATGGCACTTGATGGTAGCGGCGGCGCTACATGGAAGTAAAATACGTAATTGCGTACCAAAAGAAAGATAAAAGATCAATTTTTAACGAAATTATGGTACAGTACATCTTTCAATATGTCTTAAATGAACATCATGTGCGCCGTTGTGCGGAACATGCGTATTGCTGCTATTGAATAAAAAATTTCAAGGCCAGCGCCGCCACTACTCGCTGGGCAGATTTGCCGCTACTATTCGGTTCGTACCCGGATCCGGCAAATAGTTCATCCAAATACTCGGATTCGGTACTCGGTGGAAATTGTTTACTCGGTTATGCCCTAATTAATTTTAGTGTCAATAGATCCCAGGAAAATAAACCAACAATTGTAGAGTAAACATCGATAGATGTCCTTACCGGGAAATCCGGCCTCTTCGAACGCAAAGCATGGTCGAGGACAGCCTTTGCCTTGGATCATAATCTGGTTCTCTGCGTAATACTGATCAATAAACTCCTAGCAAGGAAACAAAAGATATAAACAGAATCGAGCAATCATGCGGCTAACCTCCATAGTCCACATTTATGTGTGTATGTGTGGCATGTGTATGTTAAGACAACATATTGTCTTTTCAACTGCACTTAAGCACTCTTGCACTTGTGATTGCTTGACGGATCAATGAAAAATAAACCCATTTAGATAGGCTTCAATTCTGACAGCAAACTGGCCTCAGTGCAAACGACAGAAACTCAATCAACACAAACACATGACACGACTTAAACCAATCATAAAAATCGGTTTGGTAAATGAATTCACATGACACGACCACCAACTCTTTCCAGTTCATTTGAATCTGTTCTCTGTGGTGCTTACCATTGGTCGGTTTGTGACGCTTGCGTGCTCCTGATAGAAATGCTTCTCAAAGGGTTTTAACTGATTCGGATCCCAGCTGGGTTGATTTAGACCGTCTCCAAAGGGATTTCTCTGACCAGAAAATCCTCCTCGGCTGGCGCCTCCACTTCCTCTTCCTCCACGTCCTGAACCATAGCTATCAAATCTGGACATTGCAAACAAAAAATTATGTGCACTAGTTTCTGCAATTTGTTTCCTGAATGCATCATATTTATACCTTATTTTTAAATTTTCATTAGTACAATAATTATTAAATAATATAATAGACCAATATCTGGTTTAAATAAATACATTTAATTAATAATTAATATAATAGTCCAATATCCGGTTTATATACAATTAAAGATAGCATTGTACATAAAAGAAGTAGAAAGTGCACCATCGGGTGCGTTGGATTTTGGGGCAAAACTGCAGGTACATCCTAGTTACAAAATCAGACGCTAATGTGACAATTTCATTTTTGCGAGGGCACTGCTTTGAATGCCACGAACTCAATATTCCAGGCACTGCAACAATATTTTCCAGTCGTCTGTACTACGCGTCTGCAGGGAATAAAGTGCTTTGCGCAATAGATAAATCTAGACACACAAACCCTCCTCTGCGGTCGGATCGACTCGAAAAATCGAACGATCTATCTTTTTGCGACATTTGCTCCAATATAATTACAGAGAATTTTTTACATGATAAGATCGATTTAACAGGCAATGGAATAAAAATGGCGAACAAACTTAGGATAGGCCTACAGGCTAGAGCCGCTAAATCGTCGTCATTCGTTGTGTTATAGAAATCGAGTCGAGGCTTCGGCTCGTGAGGGAGTAAGTTACACGCCGAATCCACATTTTTGGCAATGTAATGAGTACCTTAATGAGCTCTTTCTAAGAACAGCATCTTGCTTGTAAGCATATTAATTAACGGCTTACCTCAACCTTGAATCCACACAACTCAGGCGTCTACAACTTATCAAAAACTCACTATCCAGAGCTTTCTGTCACTAGTAGAACATCCCAGCATCATAAGGCACTTTTATCCTAAAATCACTCCGCTGGCTTAAAATTCCAGAGCCAATTCACGTCAGTCTTATTACTAACCTACAACTCCTTTCAATATTATTCCACCATCCAGCCTACCCGATCGATTATCCTTCTGTCTCAGTCTTTCTCCAACCCCGGTCAATATAGGCCTACTTTTCTCAAGTTCTCTGGAAAGATCTGCCATCTAAATTCTAATTTCGAGCATGCGTCTTCAAATGTAATAAAACATTTCTACTAGGTGAAAGTGTTGGTGAAACATTTCCCAGAGGGCCTCTGGTTTGGTTAATTAAATAATGAACCTGTTTAGACCAAAGAGGTGGTACAAAAAACGCATCTCTAACTCCGTAGAAAGATGGCGGAATGATAATGTTTACCGATTAATTCGTAGTAGGGGCAAGAACCAATATAGATTCCTTACCCTAGGGATAGTTATAAGTAATATATTCGCTTCTGCTATATGTGATGAAATTGTGCAATAAGTTGCATTTACAATATTGCAGAATGAAACGAACCTTGAGCAGTGTAGACGAAGATAACGAAGACGAAATATGGAACTACAAATCTACCAGACACGGACCTACTCAAGCAAAACAATTGAAAAAGGGGTCTAGGGGTCATAAACTGGCAGAAGACGATGTTACCAATTGTCCAATCAAAGACCGTCCTGGGTTTTCGTTTGTTGGTAATGGTGGCGTTAGTTATACAGCGGTGGACAGAAATGAAGAGCAAAGGCGATCAAATTCGAATAAAAATTTTGCTGGCTCCAAAGGAGGCAAGAATCTGCTTCAAAATACCAAGTGCGAGTTGTCGAAACCAACCATAAATTCTCCATGCATTCAGAACCATGATTCGCTAAACATCGTCTCAACGCCTCCTCGTCTTTCTACGGGACACTGCCCTTCGTGTCAGGTACCTTTCTCTGCACTTATTACGGACAGCCCAGGCTGGCATGCCATGCAGTGCCTTGAAGTTTCTTATGACATGCCTAGACCAGAGTGTTCAGTTGGTGCTAGCTGTACAAACACGATTTTAAGCCACTATCAGAAGTTTAGTCACAATCTGTTAGCATTGTTGCGGGCTGGCCTTGATGCTGGTGACAGCTTAGCCACAGGACTCAAAGTGAAGGCACAAGCAGATATAAATCCATCTGAGATTTGTAGTCAGAGGAACAATGCTACTTGTTCAAAGCGCTTAAACTTCAGTAACAAATCCCTTGACATAACAAATTATTCAAGTCAAAACAAACAACATAGACAGACAACCGGATTGAACAGAACATTCTGCTGTGGTCCAGAAGATGATGTACAAAATCTACAGTGCACACTTACTGATTTAACATATCCTTCTCCAGAAATTAAAATGAATTTTGATGAGAAAAATGATAAATGGGAATCTGGTCAAAATGCTCATTCTGAACAATCTGAACATTTTGTCTTTAGGGAATTTGAAACAACTGAACTGTGTTCAACTGCAGTATCAAGTATGAGAGAGAATTTTGTAGCTGAGGAGGATGGTGACAAACTCTCTTGTGAAAACCAGCCATGCAGCAGCAATAGTAGCCAGAGCAATATCAGTGACCTGGATATGTTTTGTGATCTGTCTGATGTGCTGAGTGATGTGTTTGGTGACGAAACATTTACCTCAACACAACCAGCTTCCAGCAAGTTTTCTGGTATTGTCACATCATCCAACAAGCCTAAAGATATGTTTTCTTCTGTCGGTCTATCATCTTTAGCAAATATGCCTAAAGATGGCTCTGGAGGTAAAGCAGGCACTGAAATGGGTTTACAAATTCCAGCGCCTAGTCCAAGGAGATTTGTTCATAAAGAGATTAAAAACAGTCAGCCAACATGCAGACCTATGAAACAAACTGAAAATTTAAAGCAGATGAAAAAGGGAAAAATTAACAACACGCAACAGTTGTCTATCAGCGTGTTTTTCAAAAAGATTAATGTTGTTTCAGACAGCTCTGTGATTGCAAAAGATGTGTTAAATCAGATGAAAGGGCAGAAGGTTGTTCAAGACATGGAACCTTGTAAAGTTTTAGGCGAGAATAAAAGTAGTGGTTTGTTTAAACACCCATTAGCTATAGTCAACAAGACTGTAGACTCCAAAATAGGGAAACCTGAAGTTAAAGTGGAATACACGGGTTCTTCAGTTGTCAAATGTGAAAAAGTGGACACATGTTTTGATGTAAAGGAGGTTGTCAACGCAAGTGTCTCAAACCATGGTGATCGTTCCTTTCGCAAATGTCCATTTTATAAGAGGATCCCGCATACATCATTCTGTGTTGATGCCTTCAGTTATGGCTCAATCCCTGGCTGCAGTGCCTACTTCCTGTCACACTTTCACTCTGATCACTACATGGGCCTGACCAAGAATTTTCCTCATCCAATCTACTGCAGCAAGGTGACAGCCAACCTTGTATTGATGAAGATCAGAGTCAAACCGCACTTGGTACATGTACTGTCGCTCAATGAACCACAGATCATAGAGGGCGTAGAACTGACATTGCTTGATGCAAATCACTGCCCTGGTTCAGTCATGCTGCTGTTCAAGCTACAAAATGGACATGTAATTTTGCACACTGGGGACTTCCGAGCTGACCCTTCGATGGAACAGTTTCCCGAACTTCAGTCCATTCATATCAGTCGGCTGTTCCTGGATACGACTTACTGTGATCCAACCTATGATTTTCCATCCCAGAAAGATGTTGTACAGTTTGCTGTTGATAAGACTTTGGATTTTATGTGCAGAAATCCAAAGATGATGGTTGCTGTTGGAACATATTCGATTGGAAAAGAAAAGATTTTTCTTGCATTGGCAGAGGCATTAGATTGTGAGATATTTGCCACTCGGGACAAGAAAAACATCCTGAGTTGCTTGGAGGACAAGTCATTGAATAAGCGAATGGCTTTAAAGGCTGTTAATGCTAGATTGCATGTGTTAAAAATGAACCAGATTAATCTGAATGACTTGAGTATGTATTTGGAAAGTCTTAAGCCAGCTTTTGATCACTTGTTAGCGTTCGAACCAACTGGCTGGACGCATAGCAGAAAAGCACTCAGCTTAGCCAATCTGAGACCAAAGGCTACTTCCAGGAACGTTACAATCTATGCTGTTCCCTACAGTGAACACAGCAGCTACTCGGAAATGAAACAGTTTGTCCAGTTCTTACAACCAGAAAAGATTATTCCTACTGTGAACAATGGAAACCCAGCAAATCGCAAAAAGATGGAAGAGTTGTTTAATGCCTGGCATGCATCGCCTGCTACCCAGACAATCAGGGCAAGAAACCAGCAGATTCAACTTAACCGATGGCTGGAAAATGTTTGAAATTCTCCAGCAGCACTATATACCAAGGTGCCTTTGTCTAAGTTCACCTAAGCATGTCTGAATCATCCAAATGCCTTGTGAACAATTCACAAGGTACAACTGTTTGGCATCGAGTTCATTTTGTAGCATTTTAAAAGTGATGTAGGGAATGATGTAGTTAGATTTTCTTATACTCTTTGAAAAGGAAAAGGCCACTCATTATAGTGCGAGCATTTCTGGATTCTGACTGTAGACCTTTCTTTGAAATCAACTGAATAGGTTTACATGTTTCAGCCAAAGTCTATGTAAATTTGAAAATTTAAGTGAAACTTATTTCTATAATACTGAGTTCATTGCTGTTTTGAGTGACATTATCTTCTGAATTGTAATTAACCTTTTGTGCATTTAGTTTCAAATTACTATAAATGACTATCTGTTTGTACATAAAATTAGAATTCTGTTACTAAGTTAAACTTAAACCAAACTTTAAACTTTATTAGCACCTAGTGTTGCACTGCATGTATTAATAAACGTTTTTGATTTAAGTGCAGAAATTGCGGCATCAAAGAATTTAGTGATGAACAGCAGATTTTTGTACTTGTCACTGCTAAATGCTTTGGACCATCCTTCTAACTTCCACTTGTTGTATTTGTAAAACAAAGCATCTGCATATTACTTTGAGAACATTGCAGTGACATTCATATATTGCTATCCAACTCAACTGATAGCCATGTAATGGTTTTTGGTAAATGAGACATGATTTCATCTTATATTAAGTTGCTACATTTTTTTATCTGTTAAATACCCATGTTTCAGCATCTTTTTAAGAGGTTCATAAAAGTTGTTACACAGAAATGACTTCACGAAATATACTCACTTATTTTGAGACATGAGCCACCAATTTCAACGCATATGTTAATGGCTTAATAATGCTGTGGTAATGAACCATGTGTGCTGTTAAATTGTTTGCTTGTTGTTGAGACTTCGTAATGCATTCCTATTGTTAAATGGCTGTCATCAATTTTTGTGCTTTAAGTCAGCACTTGCCTGAACTTCTCAATGAGGCCAGTGAGAACCATTACGAATAGACGACGCATTTACATGCATACTTAGCAGTTGATTTTTGACTATCCTCTACTGATGATTTTAGCCATTGCTATGTGGAATACATTAAATAATGAGACCCACTACTTGTTCTATCACAGGCTGCTTTGAAAGCTGTAATATGAACTTTTTGTCCTTAATCTGCCTCTATATCACCAGCTGTTGAAGACCATTGTGTCGATCATGGTCTTGTGCAGTTGAATACCGTTCTGTTCTATCATGGTCAAGTGCAGTTGAAGACTGTTCTGTTCTAACATGGTCATGTGCATGTGCAGTTGAAGAATGTTCTGTTAGATCATGGTGTTGTGCATATGAAGACCGTTCTGTTCTATCATGGTCTTGTGCAGTTGAAGAGCGTTATGTTCAATGTTGTGCGGTGTGTATCAGGTTGGCAGCACCTTGAAGGAGATTCAATAAAGGCAATGTACTTATGCACAATTATAATTATTGTTGCTTTGTATAATTAGCCTAATTTAGTTGGAAGGATGGGACTTTAATAAGAATTATTGTGCTAGAAAGCATACAGTTCAATGCAGGTCTTAGAGCTCATACTTTTTGTTTTTATGAAATTCTAACTATGTTATAATGTTCAATATTTCTTAGTTTATAAATTATATTCATCTTGTTTGTTGTTGTGATGTTTATCTTTTGCCAAAACACTTCTTATTCATTGATTCTCATTTAACAAAAAAGTGTAGAAATATATGGCTGCTTATGCTCAGCTTTATGAAGAAATGGCTCTATCCAGTTACAAGTATGTGTAAAGTACTTATTAATGTCCATCCAGAATGTATCGTAACATTCACAAAAGATCACAAAGACAATTCGGTAATTAAATATAGTGTATTTGTTCAATTAATCAATAAAATTATACTTTGTTCAATTAAGCCTACATTCTGCGTTACTGGATTGAGCCAGCATCAGAATTAGAAGCCATTTTTTTATATCTGTTTAGTTAAAAGCTATTTTTATTTCTGTTTAATTGAAAGATATATTTCTTTCTGTTTAATTGAAAGCTATTTTTCTTTCTGTGATATTCTACCTCTCTCATTGACTTCCCCATAGTCTATCATGATTCCTTTTCTTCCCTGTGGCAGACTGGCCACTTGTCTAAATTGTTCATGGGCCCTTCTGGTTTCAGCTTGGAGGGACCCTACCTAGGGCAGAATGGCATTATAGCCTAAGGCCATATGCCAACATACTATTATCGTAAATATGCAATATTTCAAAGATTGGTGACCCTGCCAGGACTTAAATGGCAAGGCCCCCAAATGATCCCTCTTTGACCCTGCCTCTACCACAAAGGCTATAAGCTACTTCAGCGGTCATTCGAATCTTTAGTCATTTACAGTACCTGTCTGACCAGACAGTGATTGACTCATGCATCAAAACCCTAATCCGAACTCGCCAGTCTATTTTCTATTGGCTGCATGAGCTCTAAGGGGTAAGATGCTCTCAGGACCATCAGGCTGATTCATGAGCGCTGCATCAAATCAGAGGGGTTGTCCAAAGAATAGTCCGCGGGAGGTCATAGTTCGGCTTCCACAAGGTCAGCAGGGAGGCAGAGTAACTGTTAAGGAAGGTATCATTTCGGTAGAGAATTGACAGATGGGATATCAAGAGTATGGAAGAGTCAAGAGTTCTTGAAAAGGTGACACAACGTTTAGAATGGAAGAGCTCAATCCGCTCTTCTTCTGGGCTAGCACTAGATCTTTCGATCCGACCTTGCGTCACCGATCGCTAAAATGTTTAAATCATGATCTCCAAACTTCTAAATCACCACTCGAAAGTCAAATGAGCCAGATGCAGCAGTGCTCAATTATTATAGTCGTATCTGTTCCGTCTCTCTTGACTCTAGAGTCTAGAGTATCCTCTCACCAGAATTACTCAAATAGCTCATCCATCCTATGAACTAGCCAATGATATAGCTCGCACTTCTGCTATCTATCAATAGGTCCACAAGTTTTGCTTTTTGTTTTAGACACCTACCGACATCTTGTTTAGGCTATTAGTTTGTGCTGTCTTGGTTTCGGCGAAATAAAGTAATCAACAACAATAGACGAGTTTGCTGACGTCAAGGAAGACAGTGATCATGACGCCTGCAGAGATCCAGCTTATCAACTTGTGCGTTGCTTTTGTCAGAGCAAATAAGAAGTGACAACATATTATGAGTTTGCAGATGTCGAAGAAGACTGTTGAGGTATGTATTGCTCTTTTCTCGATCGGCTGGTAATGATCTCGTGTCTTCGTCGTATGACTTATGCATTTCCTGCAGTAACTCAGACAGTAACAACCTTTCCTCTCGTGCTGTAAACGCGCTGCTGGATGATTCCCGATCCCTCCAATTCATTCGGTGACGAAAGGCGTAAATACTGCCATAAAGATGCAATTGCCCGGATCCAGTGCCAGGCCCCTCGATTGCGGACGTTTCGTTTAGATATATCTGCAGCTGCATTGGGTATTGTGTTTGCTGACGTTTACTCAATTGAACTGAGAAAGCCATCTTTTCTCTTTTACTGCTTCCCCGTCTGTTTCTGGCCTCCGGATTCATTAAAGGTAGAAAGATAAGAGCAATACACTTTTTACATGTCTTTGTAGAACTCATTAGGAGCTTGGTCTTGATCCCGGTCTAGGAATCCAGAGGTCCAGACCACTTGCTGCACCCTCGATGATTTATGAGATTAAAAAATCGGGTGGGTTTCCTTGGATATATTTAGATTGGTTTTAGAAGAGGATATGCCTCTTAAGCTAGCCCCGAGACAGCCATGGCTTGTCAAGGCTGGTGGCCAGCCCTCGCGCTCGTACGTCGTCTCATCTTCCCACCGACAGTGTACGGACAATGGTCTTATCATTGATGAGTTGATTAAAGGTGCAGATGGAGCTGGTGGGGATTTGAACCTCTGACCTCTCGGTGGACAGTCCCGCTCGATAACCACTAGACCATCACGATTGGGTTTAACTGCTGATTAAACTCACTAGACCATTTAGTTTAACTGCTAGTTAAAACCACTAGACCGCCACGATTGGGTTTAACTGCTAGCTAAATCCAGCAAAACTCCAAGCCCTACTATTGACACATTAAAAATGCACTAACGTTATTATGAGCCCTGCTGGGAAGCTCCCAGTTCACTTGCAAGTTAATTTGGAGACAATATCCTCTCCTGTTCAAACATCCACTTAGAACTCTAGCCAAGGACAGACCATCATACTCGCAGCCCTGAAGCACCCTCTGCTGTGCCGGTTCCTGAATTAGTATAATCTGTCAGCTGGAGCAGAAGCCCAACTGCAGCAATTCAATAGGAGGACAGTTATTTAAAATTCTCAACTGTGTTGGTAATGATTTTGTGACACCCAGAGGGTCAGAGGTCATAGTGGGATCAAGTGGCTTGGTATTCTGCTCATGGAACTAACCACTAGAAGGCATAACCTTGCATCTTGGCTTTGCTTGATTTCGGTGCCGATTGCATCGGCAGCACTTGTGCTGATCATATCAATCAAATTAATTAGTGCAATGCAGGGTTGACCAACTTTGTAGAGATACCAGTTAATAAATTTCACCATTGACATATTATAATTTTTTATGGCTTTACGGCTATAATCCACCATGGCAAGGCAATTATGATTGGTTGACACCTGACACCATAACCTACTTTTTTCTTTCTTTTCTTTGAACCTTTCCAGCAGTGATCTTGCTGGAATTGCAGTTATGCTATCAAACACTGGAATAACACTTGGGTAACTTTCGGTCACATCAACCTTCATCTTGCATAACAAACTGCTGCTTATAGACAAGGGGATTTAAAATACTTATACAAATAAATATTTTTAAAAATTTCATCACATGGTAATTGCTTGGTATTATGGTATTTTTAAAATAATTGATTAAATAAATACTGCAGATTGAGCAGAGCATTTTCGGTAAATTATAAATTTTGACATAAAAAATAAGTTCATTGGAAGAAGCTTTTGGCATGGCATAGTAATTGATTTTGTGAAGAAGATGGCAGTTTCGAGTTCACGGTGCAACAGCGATGATTTCTGTGGTAGATAAAGATGACATTAATTTCTGTCGGTAGCAGTCTCGTCGAGATGTAGGATGACGTGTAGGGTGGAGAGTTCGGCATCGACTACCGCCACAGTCGTAGGATGCAGTAGGGCCGTATCTCGCCGCTGTCCGCTGCGTCGTCCGTCGTCGTCCGAACGTCTTTAAGCCAATTGGCGTTCACGCGTCGCATGTCTGGCTTCGACCGTTGCTTCGCTCGACGACTCGCCGCCGCCGTTGGAATCTTGTTGGAGCAGCGATCTTCGTTGCGTTGCCTTTGCCGTCACCCTACCTCCTCCTTCTGTGTGTGTGGTTGTGTGTGTGTTTGTATGTTCACGTATTTGAGAGTTCAACGGATTAAGTTGGCGAAATTTACCTATTCGTGTTATGGTTGTTGTGACTGCTTTGCAATCTTACAATGACTTTCATGGTAAGCATTTCTTGCTGTTGTTTTTACTATCAATTGTGCTGATAATAATTATTATGGTAGCTTCAACAATGATTGAAATCTCCCTCATCAGTAGTTGTTGTTTATGCGCACTTCGACTGACTTATTTTGCTTTGACTGTTCAGTCATAACTAATTCTCCGTTGGGTGATGCATATATCATCTCCTTGGTTGGTGATTTTCGGTTGATGATATCTTACAGCTTGGTGAGACGGAGGTCGTCTTCACCTGTTGCTTCATGAGGCTATTGCAACTGTTGCATAGATGGCCGTATTGCAACGCATGGTAATGTATGTCGGTTTTAATGAGGCTGTTGCATACGGCTTTGGGATACTTTGATGCTCATGCATTTGTGAGGCTATTAGGTAGATATGGCCTTTGACATTTTGCCATGGGAGACAAGGTAATTGTCTAGTCATGCTTAGAATAGGCAAGGATATATAATTCTAAATGTAGTGCGCTGTTGTTGAGTGAGTGAGTGAGTGAGTGAGTGAGTGTGTGTGTGTGTGCGCATGAGTGCGCATGCTTGTGTGCGTGTGTGCTGTACCTGAAAAATATTTCAATCTTGAAGACACTTAGGTAATAGAGTTACTTAATAAATGCATAGTTAGGCTACCTGCCTGTAGGTTGCTTTACTTAGATTGGTCCTGCTATTAAATCTAGTGTAAAGAAGTGAATGAATTGGCTACCTGAACTTATCTAATTAACCTCAACTTCTTTGCCAATTTGCATTGCAATGTTGTTGCAATGTAATTTTGTTGTGATGTAATATCATTGCAATGTAATGTTTTTGTGATGTAATGTTGTTGCAATGTAATGTTGTTGTGATATAATGTTGTTGCCATGCAATGCTGTTGTTATGTAGTGTTGTTGTGATGTAATGTTGTTGCTATGCAATGTTGTAGTGATGTAATGTTGTTGCAATGTAATGTTATTGTGATGTAATATCGTTGCAATGTAATGTTGTTGTGATGTAATGTTGTTGCAATGTAATGTTGTTGTGATGTAATTTTGTTGTGATGTAATTTTGTTGTTGTGATGTAATTTTGTTGCAATGTAATGTTGTTATAATGTAATGTTGTTGCAATGTAATGTTTTTGTGATCTAATAATGTTGCAATGTAGTGTTGTTGCAATGTCATTTTGTTGTGATGTAATATTGTTGTGATGTAATGTTTTTGCAAATGTAATGTTGTTGTGAGGTAGTGTTGTTGCAATGTAATGTTGTTGTAATGTGATATCGTTGCAATGTAATGCTGTTGTGATGTATGTTGTTGCAATGTAATGTTGTTATAATGTAATGTTGTTGCAATGTAATGTTTTTGTGATCTAATAATGTTGCAATGTAGTGTTGTTGCAATGTCATTTTGTTGTGATGTAATATTGTTGTGATGTAATGTTTTTGCAAATGTAATGTTGTTGTGAGGTAGTGTTGTTGCAATGTAATGTTGTTGTAATGTGATATCGTTGCAATGTAATGCTGTTGTGATGTATGTTGTTGCAATGTAATGTTGTTGCAATGTAATTTTGTTGTGATATAATGTTGTTGTGATGTAATTTTTTTATATAATGTTGTTGTGGTGTAATTTTTTTACAAATGTAATGTTGTGATGTAATATCGTTGCAATGTAATGCTGTTGTTATGTATGTTGTTGCAGTGTAATGGTGTTGCAATGTAATTTTGTTGTGATGTAATGTTGTTGTGATGTAATTTTTTAATGTAATTTTGTTGTGATGTAATGTTGTTGTGATGTAATTTTTTTAATGTAATGTTGTTGTGATGTAATGTTGTTGCAAATGTAATGTTGTTGTGATGTAATTTTGTTGTGATGTAATTTTGTTGTTGTGATGTAATGTTGTTGTTGTGATGTAATGTTGTTGCAATGTAATGTTGTTGTGATGTAATGTTGTTGCAATGTGATGTCGTTGATCATCTGGGTTGGGGGAGGTTCGGGTCAAAACCCATCAGAATTGCCTACCATGGAATACCTACTGTGACTTCTTTCTGTGACATTGGATTTAATCATATTTCTTGCCATTTATAGCAATAATTTCTGTAACCTTAACATCCATTCTATTTGGAATAAGTTTTTCTCTCTTCAAAATGAAGTCTTGGCACATTCAATGGATTTTCTTTAAGAGCAACATCTTCCTAGTTTATGCTAAACCAGCCCCATTTTGGATGTATATACTAGGTGGTCTAGTTGATTCACATCACGGCTCACACACAATTAAAACTTGCTTACTTTTCAACGATACTCACTCTGAAGTCATTTGAAATCATTATCTCTATCATTGACTATGGAATATGCTTGTCGCCTTTGTTGATGTATATAATAATAATAATAGTAATTATTATTATTATATAAAAGCAGCATGTTCAAACAGAATGGATACTCTTTGTGCTGGCCTTATATATGCGTTCCGGTCGATTGTAGTTTTATTGTGACAGTCCGTGAGCTGCTCTGATCTGTTGCATTTGGATGTGTACACAAACAATCTGAACATTGCTTCACATAAGTTTTGGGATCTTCTTCGGACTTCTGCTTTTATCTTATACAGCAAATTTCCTTTCCAACTGTTGATTTAGCACATGTACTTCATCTTCATATTAAATGAGCAGGTCTGGTTCTACTGCTGTCAAACACACATCTGCCTCTGAGTTGCATTTTTCATATCGGATTGCCATAACCGCTCAGGTTTCCTTCGGGCATAAATGGCTTTTCGCACACTCTTATTGGTTACAGATCTTGGAAATTACTTGATGTTCCAATCTCCAGCACTGACATTCCTGTATTCCATTGTGGTCATTGACCATCACAGCAGCTACTAAGCTTGTTTCCCACCTAAATTCTACTTATAATCAGCAATTCCCAACAAGCACACTCCCACTAAGTACAAGAGGGTGGGTCATCGTGGGTGGCTTTATGCAAGATCCAGGTATGTGGACTCTCATGTTGTCTCTGAAAGCTCTTCTCCAACATGGAGTAAATAATAAGTCCTTCTTGCACAGTATAATCTGCAGTGAGCTGTCATGTAAAGCACCTTAGAAGTAGTGTGCTACTGACGGCACTCTACAAATTTTCGTAATTACAAATTACAATGACAGATGCAGTAAACTGTTGTTCTCTTCGCCTCAGTCTGTCCTTGCAGATAGGTTCTTTTCCATGCAGATAGGTTCTTCGGTGTTCTTTAGTCAAAGATCTATGCACTTAGTCTCATGTGTACTAATGTTCCTTCCTCTGACGGCTTATCATGCCCTACTCCTCATCCACTGGCTCTTAGCTACTCAAACCGAGGTTGGTAATTTAATCTTCTCATCTTCTGATAAGCATTTCCTCCTCGACCTCGTCCCTCCTGCTCGTCTAAGAGATGGCTTTGGTGTCGTTGACCAATTATCACTGAATCCATTGTCAATATCTCTCTCTCCCTGAAGGCTTCTTAGCCACAGGTCTTCATGGATGCCACTGTTTGCACTCTTCATGAAAAGAGCACTATCTTTCTGCTAAGAAATCTGTATATTGTATTTACATGTATTTATCCAGGACAAACCACAGTGGTTTTAACTCAGACTAAACGTCTTCTGAGCCATTTTAAACCCTTGTTATGTTATGTTACGTTATGTTATGTTATGATATCACATTCATCATTGATATCCTGGAATTGTCTTCTGCTATAGCATCAAATCTATCTCTGCTTCCAGAGCCAGTCTATATGTAGCAATATCGTCCATGTGATGCATCTGCGTGTTTAGTGTCAGCCATGAATTCTCGAAGAAGTTCAGAAATAGACCAAACCCACTCAGAAGTCAGCATGACACAAACACAATAAGAAATTGTAAAATCAGGTCTGGCATCAGCATTTCTTGACTGGAGGTCTCTGGAAGTGGTTTGGGATCTTCACATGCTCCTTGATAAACGACTGACCCTAGCTGATCATGTAAATTCCAATCTACAGGTCAAGCTATTTGTAATTGAGGCAGATCGGGTTTTATGAAGGACACTGCCCTCTGATGCTGCTGCCACGCTGGTGCATTCCTTCGTCCTTTCTCGTCTTGATCACTGTAATGCCATTTTCACTGGCCTCTCACTCTTCCACATTAAACAAATAGAATCGGTTCTCAACTCAGCTGCTTGTCTGCTGGTCAATCTACCTCATTCCGTACATATATCAATCTGTGTACATCGTAACCTACATTGGCGTCCAATTGCTGATTGCATATGCGACAAGATCCTTATGATCGTGTGATGTTCGATGACTGGTAATGCTCCAGAATACATCAGTGAGCTGTGCATTCCGGTCGTTGGACCCTTCGTCATGGAATAAATTGCCCAGGGAAATTCGCACAGTTCTACTTATTGCTGACTGCATTGCATTTCTTGAATATTAAAACACCGTTTACATCTGACTGATGGCTACGTGAAAGTGCCTCTGAGAGACTATTAAGATGCACTATACAGGTATTCTGTTACATTACATTACGCAGTGAATACCTTTCCACTGGAACTGTGCAATACTGTCGTTTCTTATTATTTACAATCACATACATCGAGCAATTTCTTTTACTCCGTAGACAAAGGAAAGGTAATTGCTCTCATTTTAGTTGATCTTTATGTCACTTCTGATGCTGTGAATTATAATACAATCCTTCTCCGCCTAGAAATGGGGCTTGGCATTTCCTCGATTGATGCTTTGATGCATTGTGGTAGAAGTCAGTAGAATGGATGTTTAAGAATACTGGTAGACTGATATAGAATACAATTGTGAAGCATTGAGTAGCTTGACTTGATGGATCCATATAAAATTACAGTATAATCAGCTTTAAGATTTACTCTAAGGTTCCCTTCCAGTTTATGGAAGCTTCCAGCAATAGGAATTGCTCTATGTATGTTTCTATGTTTTGGAGGTGATCGCGGATCGTGACTTGGGTGGTGTGTCAAGTATCAACGAGTAGCATGTGTTTGCGACTGCTGTTTCATCGAACAGTTTGGACGCAGCTATTAATGAAGGCGGATTTCTGACCAAAGCCCTCATGACCATTTACATCGGTCATGCACCGCGTGGCCAACAGGTGGCATTACGCAGATGATGATTTCTGCATCTATCTCGTCTATTTGCTGAAATTGTCGGTGATCTGCATGGCAAGCAGTCGAACGAGATGCAGGTTCAGTCGACCCTCATCCGTCGTTGCTTTCAAAATCAATCCATCATCCAACCACCTCTCGTTGGCTTTTACCGTCGCGTCGTCGTCATCACTTGTTCTGCTGCACATGTGTTCATTACTGTCCAGTTTTATTTTTGCACATCAGCCGAATTATGAAATAATTTAATATAGAGGTACTCAAGTTGAGTGAGATATGATCAAAAGCTATGATTGCTGCTTTAGCAATGGGCAGGCGATAAGAGCATGAAAGATTGTGTTTCAGAATGAGAACATTTGGGTGAAGAGGCAGTTCTGTAATGTAGCATTGATAGTTTTTAGTCTCAAGGCTTTCTATCGGGCTTATTGTGATTAAAATGTGCTACTCTAAAGTTAAGTGCAGGAAGCCAGCTTATTCACGAGCACTGCATCGAATCTGAGGCTGTCCAGATGGCATATGTATATCGAAAAAGTCTGAGTTACATTGTTACCAATACAAGAAAGAGGACAGTTTTAATGAAAACAATGTTCTAATGAAAATTTTCCTTGCATCTATATAGGTAAAAAGAGTGTATGCATCCATACATGTACAAAGCACTTCTAGGCATGTGTGTAACATCTGGTGGGAAAATGCAGCAGGTCTTTTTTATAATGTTTTTTTTGTATGCATTGTAGGGTTTATAGTTGATTCATCTTTGCTTTTACTGGACATGGACCGAATAGGGCAGGATTTGGTGCGCTATCTTCCTTGTGTATTAATGTAGTAATGTAGAAGTTTTCATTATACACGTACGTTTCTGCTTTAGGCTGAGTTCTCATGCATTGAGAACTGTCGAATAACTTCTTCTTATAGAGGCAATAATGAATTAATTCTTCAATATGAATTGAATACAATACAACCAGTTATATCTCAGCTCATTGAAACTGATAGTTTCATAAATTTTGAATTCCACTACACTATTGTTTTAATCAAATTCTACAATAAATTATGACTTAACCATCTATCACGTTTCTGTCTACTATTGCTGGCCCAATTATAAAATATCTAGCAGATTTATGAATCACATCCCTATTGGATGGTGTTTCAGTTGATGAACTTGAAAATTGCGTGTTTAGGATTGTAATTTTAAATAGCGAAACGCCTTTTGCTATGCCATCTAGTCAGGTTATCCGCAATAGAGTCTCTACCGGTAGAATCGTTTTGGAGCAGATTCATCTGCGATGGAGAAGAGAAAAATATTTCATTCCCTATTTCATTCCCTATCTCATTCCCTACCTCATTCCCTATCTCATTCCCTGTTGAAATAATCTCTTTGCAGATGACTTCATTTCTTTCAGCATTCTCATAGGTGTTCTGAAGTTAATGATAATTTTAAACAGCTCGATTTTCTTGCTTCAACTAATAACTATTTATTTTATACGTGACTACAAACTACAAATACACAAAAGTTTCATGTGAAAACTGCAGAGAAAGTAAAGCAAGGCAGTCAAAATTGATCAGAGACAAGTAATGATGCTTGTTGTTTTTTTGAAGTTCACAATGATCTCCTCTTCTGGTTCCTCGCTTTCTAAGTGGTACAGTTGAGTTAGTTGAGCGCTTGTCGTTTTGCCTCACACAGTCAATGTCAGTCATAGACATCTTATGATGCACCAGGGTTTTGAGCTAAGAACACACTGAGTAGCAAATGCTCCAACAGAGCCTCAGCCTCAGCTTCAGAAAATTGCAAATAATCTTCAGGTGGACTGCATGTGATTGCCAGCCAATTTTTGTTGTTCTACCTCAACATTAGTTATCTCCATGAGTAAAATAAGCGAAATTCATGAAGTGGGGGTTGAGTGATTACTTACTTGAGTCTCATTGATCTCAAAGCAGCACTGCACAGTGCATAGCTCACCATACTTCTGAAATCTCTGACAATGGCATTTGCTACAAATAAATATGCCAAGTTGTAAGACACTGACATTGTCAAACTGTAACAGTGTCATAAAAATGCACCGCATGCAGCACATGAATTTTTTAAAAGAAAATTCTTAAGTTGATTCTGTTTAGATCTGTTTAATAGCAGCATTTGCCTATGTGGGCGTTCAAGTGCGGCGCTATATAACTGGTCATACACGCACGTACATGCATGAAAACAATGATATGCTACAAAGAACTGGCGAGCATGGGTTCAGATTCTGGAGCAGCTGCAACGGAACCTGCATGCGAACATGAGACGAATTTAGAAGAGATGGCCTTTCCTTGTAACATTCGTAGCAGCAACACTGATGTTAGCCCCAGGAGACACCGTCGTCTGTCACCGCAGTCGAAGAATATAACATTTCACAGTTTCTGACATTCTGTGTTGCAGCTACAGTTATTGAGAGTAAGCCAGAGAGTAAGATGAAGTTTAACCTTCTGTACTGAATGGTATTAAACAGAGACTTGTCAAATGCACAAGTTATGCGTAGTAGTGAATTTCAGAGCTTCGGACCAACTACCGATGGATGATGCCCGATAGCAAAATATTGGTTTGGTACCAGGCACATCAAAATCCAGATATCCCTTGATCAATATTTGATGACATGAAAGATAGGCAGGAAGAAAAGTTGAGTTGGCCAATTTGACCTAAATATTTTGTGAACAGATTTAAGAAAATCAGCCAGTTTTTAATGATTGCAATATTGGTGTAATAAGTTGCTACTTGTGGGTGCATGTTATGGCTCCTGCCGGAGAATTTCAAACCATTTGTAGTTTATAATGCAAAATCTCTTTCAGCAATCCCAATGAGCAGTGAGTTTTTTTAGCCAAGATGTCAAGAACATAGACAGAACAGGGCCGTGTGTAGGTTAAAACCGGCTCTGCATATCAAATTCTTTCTTTTCTATATGTTATTCAAGGTCAAGTTGTGCTCATTTTAAAGTAATTTGGCATCACAACAAAATAGTCAGCAACATGCTGTGAATTTTCTTACCAAACATAGTTAGGTTGTGCTATTTTCTTTTTTAATTGTAATAGTAAACTAAGTTCTATAACACTATTCTAAAGCTAAGGGCAAGCAATAGCCCACTTATATAGGAGGTGTTGTCCCGCTGCCAAGAAAGACCAAAGACTAATACTTACGTACAAAGTATACCGAATTTCGTCTTCCTATATTTGTCAATATGAGCAATATTTAATTAAAGTTATACTAGAATTTGACTCAATTGCAGCAAGTTAAACAACAGGTCATAAATTAATGTTAAATGTGACAAGTTTCTAATAAGTCTTTGATTTGGAACTGACATGATCTGGTAAATACAGAACTTTGCATTTCATGTGCAACCTTTTTGCTGAACTTCAAAACTTCACAAAAAGATGCTTTGTTAACAATGTGTTTTGATACATTGATATTATTTCTAAGTTAGGTTCCTTGACTTGCTTTTGAATATACTCTTATAATATGGTTTGCAACACTGGAAAACATGTTTGTAAATGTGCTTTTCTTTTCTATCTGTTGCAGGACAAGGTGCCATGCAATGATTTTCAAAGGATTACTTGTGTTCGGAATGGGCGGTGATAGTTTTATGACCTCGTGCGGCACAGTCTTTATTATGGATTGGGATTAGCCATGTCTCTATATACATCATCAATGGCTTTGTTCTCGATGATGACGATTTGGACAATGCCAGTCCTGCTATTCTCAGTAGTAGGATTGTCACCTACGTTTCTGAAGAGAATACCCATCGGTTGGTTAGCAGTTACTATTAGTAATTTTGTTGGATTTGAGTATGATCTCCTCCGCCTTCAGTGCGGCTGTTCAGCTTCTTCTACATTGCTCAGTTAACATTCTTTCTTCTGATGACTCTACACATGTTTATTCAAGCTCACAGTAATGTCTCTAGGACAGTTTTTGCTGTGACTGAAAGAATGCATTTGTTTAAGTAACCATTTTGTTGAAACAGAACAAGAGTTAATGATAATATAAATACCATTGATTTTAAGAATTGTTACCTTATGCTGTTCCACAGTCAAGACCAATGAAATGGACACTGTACATGAGTTGTGCAGGGGCTGGTTGGCTGCATCTCATGTGCCTCTGTGTAAGTGAGCTTCCCAATGAGCTCATGTATTTCAGAGATTAAAATCTAAGGAAGGTACAGTAACAGTCCTTGTTATGGATCCTAAATCACGTGTTGTCCAATCAAACGGGTGAGCGAGAGGTGGTGAAGGATCTTGCCTGATCATACTCTTATCGAAGGCTGAGCCAGTTCAGGGCCATCCATATATGACCAAGGTAGCAAAATGCAGAGCATATTTACAGTAGTAAACATATTCTAGCACTTTCTCTGTTCAGTTTTAATGTTTTGTTGGCGATGCAAAATAATGAATTCTTATGTATGCTGTGCTATCCATCTGTACCTTGTTGGTCATGTAATGGTGATTTTATATTTTTTCATTTTCCGAAATTTGATACCGCTCGTCTTCCAACATCTTTTTGCTCAGAAGTGCATACACACGCCTCGACGGCGCAATTGCAGTTGTACTGCAGAGCAATGGTGCGCGAAGGACTTGCTCAAGGTCCCTATAGAGTGACGCCCCGGACGAGGCTCGAACCCGCGCTCTCAGCACACATTGAACGTTACGGGCTGACCGCTCTAACCGATCGGCCTCTGTGCTTTATATGGCAACCAGGTGTAATATGATTCAAGGCTGGCAGCCTGGTATGCAAGTAAAGGTATGCAATCTGTATGTATGAATGATTGTGTCTGTTTGTGTAACTGGACAAGCATAAATGTGTGTGGGAAGTATTCAAAGAACACCTTTAGATGCTCATGACATTTGCCTTTGAGAGGTCCTACAGTCAGTTATTAAGCAACAGAATTCTGGTTTCATATGAATTAGGGCTGTACCGAAAATTCGCTTCGTATTAGCTTTGGGCCGAGTAGTGGGTCAAATAGCTATTCTGTATTTGGCTGAATAGTAGCGGTCGGACCGAATATGAAAAGTGTTCGTGGGACATCTGTTTCTGCGTATGTGCGAGTGGACTGCCTGGACCGTGGTATCGCAATGTCAGTAGTCTTATTTTTTGTGTACAGTGACTGAATGTTAATGTTCAGCATTTGAGGCTTGAGCAGGACAATTGTTAGCTAAACTTATTTTAACTTATTATTAAACATACTAATTTTACTTTTTATTAAAATTACAGTTGGTCTGCTCAGTGATGGATAAGCGAATGTTGACGGTAGACCTATGTTGTACACTATTCGTATTCAGCCGAATAATGAAAATCACCTATTCGGTGTAGCTCAATATGAATGTCATTTTGTTAAAATGCACCTTCTGTGTTAATTAAATATATTTGATGTATATTCACTTATTATCTTGATTATGTCAGTTGATGTTGAATCCATCCGTCATAGATATATATGATGTGTCATTTGGCAGACGTTGACTGTACTTCAATGTAAACAAGTTGTCCTTTCTTTTGTTTCCTTGAGGCATTTCATGACATTTCAGTCAGGCATCTTCTTCTTGTTCTTCTTCCTCTTCTTCTTCTTCTTGGGGCTATATGAATCGACGCAGCACTCGTGAATATGCTGGCTACCTGTGCTTGGCTTTCAAGTGGTGCTGTAGAAGTTTTGGAGATTACAATTGTAATAAATGATAAATCTTCGTTTAATATCAATATGATTGCAAGTACAGTATGAACGAATGATGACAAATTATTATAGGAGTTGAATTGCAACCATGCGAGGCACCCATTACGTTATACACCTCATTTAACTAATGCAGCCACCTAACAAAAGAAGGACTAGTCAACCTTAGGGGGCATCTGGGTATTGAATTCAGTTTCTCAGCTCTGTGCCAGTGTATTACCCATTACTTCCCCTCAGCTGCCATGATATCTTCTAATGGCAGCTTTTTGTATCATGGAATTCAGTGCAGGTGTAGTGTTATCTTTCTTGTTAATTAACAGATTTACTGTAGAGATAATGATTAATATATTTATTTGCCCATAATATAACCTATATTTGCATACATTTATTTCGATGTACCACATTTGGCACTAGGATACTCTTTGAGAAATTTGTTGCTCAGATTATATTAGTTTAGTTAAGATTAAGAATTAGATTAATATGTATATATACATGTAACATAGATATATTTGTGCATTTGTGTGTGCATCATAAAATATGTACTACATATAAACCCTGATATATATATTTATGTATATGCATATAGATATGCATAAATGTTGAGACCATTAATTTTGGACATTACACGTGGAAAGTGACTTGTTTCAAAGTCCATAAACATTTTACTGGATCTATATATTAAATAGATATACTGACACACACACGAACACATGCATGCATATTTCCAATATATAAATATATGCATGTTTATATTCATGCATCCACACATGTAATCATTTTTAATTGGATCTCAAATTAATCTCTTTGTTGCTTCTTAACCTGTTAGTTTATCAGTGCATTAATAACCATTACAGGAGACACATTGTACCTCTCTTGCCAGTTGTCTTGAAGCCATTTGAAAAGTATTCCTCGAATACCTGTTTTCTAACTTGCAAATTAAGATTGTAGATTCTATGGTCCACTGTGTCAAAGGGTTTCCCAATATAATTATATATCCATACATTTATACTTGCATATATATACACAGTACACATGCATACACACATTATTATACATATACGTATGTGCATGCATACATATATGCATACATGCATGCATTCGTGCATACATATTGTTGCTGGGAGAAGCTGACTATTAGCTTGCTCGAGATCTTCTCACGTGTGGTTTCTGTCCCCATGGATATTTTCAAGATGTGGGGACACGCAGTGGACTGTCAGCGCTCTAGCGAGCGCATATGCACTGCTGTTGTTGATAATTTATTTCTGGCCAATGGCAACTCTCCGCTGGTCGATGTATATATATTATGCATGTTTGGGTAATTATCGTCAGTAGGACCGGTGTCTTTTGTTGCCTGTTGTTAATGAATTTTTTATGGAAAGTATCATTTTTCTGGAATGCATTTTGTGTTAATGATCGCAAGTGAACATAGCTCGATCTGTTGCAGATCGTTTGTCACTAGGTGGCACAATGAGGAGCTTGCCATATCAACTTATATTACTTTACTTTAGATAAAAAGTTGGATTATCATAAGGTAAACTGGATTCTTATGTATGAGAAATATGATAATGGTCCTGCTGAATGCAGAACTTGATTTTTTTTACCAGCCAAAACAAAATATATCTATGTGTTGGAACTCAATAGGCGCAGACAAAAAACTTGCTCGCCTCTCTCTCTATTCCTGGACTGAATTTTAAACACCTCATCCGTGACCTTAACCTTGATGCTCATTGATGGAAAAAGAGTGATGGCTGACAGCATGAATTATTATCAGTGTAAGCCATACATCGACCGACGGGCTTTGCCGTATCTGGTCTAGTTAACATATCAATGACCTTTTGAGATTCGATCTCTTCGTCCTGATGCCATTTTACTTCTGGCAACTGAGATTACATCTGTTTCATGCAATTCTTAACCAAGGGTCTCTATATCTGAACAGTGAACTGTGCCACTAAGCTAGTGACCGGTCTACCAAACTGTTCTCTTTTTTCAGCACATCTGAATACAGTCTACAAGCTCTCTATCGAGGACAGAATCCTATTCAAGGTTCTTTTCTTTGGCTGGGTTTTGGTGGTCAGTCAGAGGTGGAAACTTATAGGGGACAGGAGGGAACGGTTCCCTCCGAAATTTCAGGTGGAGGGGATGGAACTGCATATATTTCCCCAATATTTCATGAATATTATGGGTTTTTACAGTGTTTTGACTGTTCATCCGTTCTATTGCATCCATGTGTTTTTGAATTTTATTTTTTACCTATGCTCCTCAAACCCAGGACCAAATCTCCCCCTTTGTACTCTGCCCCATTATTCATATGAGAGCTGTTCATGCCTGTTTTAGCTCAGTTACTTGGTCACTTTATTCAGTGACCAGTTGAGATTAAATCAGACGCTATTCCTGGTGAATGGCCCAAACATGGAAAAAGGGTGATTCTACTTTGTCAAAGTGCCTGCAAAGCAACTAGTTCACACTAATGTGGTGAGCAGATTGTTGCAGCCAACCAAATGGCAGGTAGAGCAAAAGGCTCATGCTAATAACCATGAACATTTGTTTTGGGTACCCATTGAACAGTATACTGTCATTTGTCCTGGTTGTAACATTGTAACTGTAATTGTAACAAAGCTTTTTATGTCTGTGGATGACTTACAAAGTTGTCAAACAATTGGACTTTGAACTGTCAACTTGCTTGACTTGTACATTAGCAATTACTCAGAATCGTTAATGAAATTACTTTCTGCCTTGATACACACAGCACAGTCTTTCATTTGCAAATCCATAATTGTCTCAAGAGTGTGTAACAGGTACCAAATCTTCTCTCTATCTGCACTTGGGGCATTCTGTGCCTTTTATAGACATAAAAAACAATTAGATCAAACTGATCTGCCAAACTATTCTCTTTTTTCAGCACATCTGAATACAGTCTACTCTACATGCTCTCTATCGAGGACAGAATCCAATTCAAGGTTCTTTTCTTTGGCTGGGTTTTGGTGGTCTACTCATCAGTCAGAGGTGGAGACTTATAGGGGACAGGATGGGACGGTCCCCTCCAAACTTTCAGGTGGAGGGGATGGAACTGCTTCTATTCCCCCAATATTTAATATTTAATGTCAGACATCGTTTTTTGCGTACTTGGTCGCATGCCAGACAATGTCACAACGCCAGTTTCAGATATTCTATGCATACACAAGTAACTGTCAGACACATTTAATAGTTTGAGGCTTGTGATCACTCCATGTCAGCTAGACATGGCCAGAAGCTGCAAGTGTATGATCGAGATTTGCATCTAGGAATCTTCATTGTGATGTTCTATAATTATACATCCGTTGGAAATGCATCATGCATAAAACTTGCACACCAATCAGCATAATCTAACGATCACATTGCTAATTTCAATACCATTTCTGAATCTTTGTGTGAAGTACTTTAAGTTAGAGCATCTTTGCCATTATAGGTCAATTGCTTGCTCTTGTAGCTGAGCAGATCTACATTTTACGACTGCTGTCCTTTGCCTGCTCCAGTGTTTCGTGTAAGCCTGTGGTGCACGCAAGGCCTTGACCATTGGCAGTTGACAACCAGAAGATCTATCATCTGCTCATACATTATTAACTCCGTATGAGCAAGTAATTGCCGGAGTGTGGTGAGAACTGCTGGTTATGTGAAAGAGGCAGCCTCTAAATGTTTAGACCACTTTTGGTGCCTAACTGCACGGAAAAACAAGCAATGGGCAGCCGGGCATTAGTTTATCAGCTTAAAAACTGATCCTTCATTCTTCAGCTGCTCAACACTTGGTTTAGCAATATGGCGAAATTATCAGCCTGTCCATCCGCATAGATTAAGCTCGCCTTCTGACAGGTTCATCGAGGCACGCTGAGCGACTTAACTGCGCTGTCAGTGCAGATAAAATATGGATTATCTCCTTTCTAGACCTTGCAGACCTTAGGATCTCTCACACTCAGTCAGTTTACACACACACACACACACACACATCAGCTGATGCTTAAGGCTCTTGCACCTGATCACCACATCTCCTTTGAAGTTGATTTAAACAGCAAACAGACAGGTTGAGCTCATTACAAAGCCTATTCGATTGATTTTCTGATTTTATTGTATTTCTTTCGATGGAATTGAGCTGTGATTTAAATTCTGAGGGAGAGGTGTTGCTCTTTGCAAAAACTTGCCGCTAATCCTGAAATTTTTTCCACTAATCCTGAAATTTTTCCACTATGTTATAATCCGATAAGTACAAAAGAAGACAATGGCAATTGCTATTCATCGTAGTTTTTTAATTCATTTTTATGGCAGCACTTTTAATTAATTATTTTAAGAGGTTCTCAAAGAATGCTTTTTATATTCAACAAACACTGTGCTTCAGAATTTGTTTTTGTGTGTTTTGACTTTTGACCTGTGTGTGCATCTGTCTACATGGTTCCGTGTGTCTATGACTGTTTTCTGTTTGTTGGTGGAGCTGTTTGTCCATCTTTGTGCTTATGCACCTGTAAGAGTCAAATATCCCATCTCTCTCTCTGTTGCCCGCCGCTGCTGCTTCTGTTGCTGTTGCTGCTGTTGCTACAATAGGCGTAAGACAGGAAGTGGTGTTAATTGACTGATGGAGTGGCTAACAGCTGAAGACAAGACAGCTGCTGAAGCTGATTAGGTATTGATCTTCGCTTGAAGATGGAATAATGCAGAAGGTGTCGGTGTCTGCAGGAGACTACCATACTTGCAGACTTACTCTCCAGTTCCAGCTACAGGTTATTCACACATGCAGATGCAAGATGATCGTTGGCAGCCAAAGGAAAGTCACCCTTCCCGGACTGCTTGCCTATCAATAAGCTCCTAATCGGGGGGGGGGGGGGGGGAAGGGAGGTCTGGCGGCCACAAGTGGCATCCTTAGTACTGCAGTGCATATAGACTGATTGCTTCAAGTATTCAATGTGAAGTAATGACTTATTGACAGAACCGGTCTAATATATTATGTCAGCTGAAGCATCTTAGGTGTGAAAAGGATGTTTTCAGTGCCTTTGATCAGCAATTAAAGAACCATCGTTTCTCTGCAGGTTGCTTCTTTCAATTGCAACTGTATATCTTGAACTGTAAACCACCTGGAGTCAATATGCACTCATAGAGACTTAGACTCATTGGCTGTCATCCTCCAGATCTAGATGCTCCTCGTCTTGCTCGTGTGCAGCTGTTTGTCAAGCAGAATTCTGGGACAAAATAAGAATGAATTTGAACCCAAATAGCTCTGCTTTTGCGTATGTGAGGAGTCCTGAAGACGTGCTATGGACATACGTGTTTAGATACACAATTACACATGTAAGATTAAGCTTTTTCTTTGCCAGATGCAATATTTCGGTGCTTTAGTGAGATTGTTCTTGCAAGGCAATATATAACTGTGTCCAGATATACATATATATATATACATATATATATAAATATATATATGTATATATATAGCCTATTTTCACAAATATGCATTATGTATACTGCTGTCTAGAATCTGTAAGGATTTTTGTGGTAACAGTGGTCAGGTAAATAGATTCCTATTCAAAAGTCACATTGAATTGGAAAGTCCCAGGAGTGTGTGTCAGCTAATTTGAGTCCTAACAGTACTCTTATCAAATGTCGAGTTGCAGTCCAACCTGTATTTGGTTCAGGTAATAAATGGCAAAATCTCAAGATTTACAGCAGGACATTTGAACTCGTTTTACAAGTTAGTCATAATTCAGACCATGTGTTTATTGTCCCATGCCTGATAAAAATTCCGGTATTGTGTGATTTACTGTGCATTCTATCCTACAAGCACACATTGTACAGAATTAGATCATGGACGACTGAAAGCAGTGGGTATTGTACTCTAATGGGAGACTTTATATCGATATTTCATATCGATATATGGTCGAGATGGCGACCATAACAGAAAACTGAATGAAGATTCTCGGTTGCTGAATGGAGATCATGAATGAATTGACTGCTGAAATATTGGCCAATAAATCAAAGAGATTCACAGGACAGTGTTTATTCAATTGAGATTTAGAGTCTTGGTTGGCTTAGAATTAATCTCTATGCAACGATGAGCACCATTTCTGATATTTCTTGCACGTAATAGGGTCAGCCAGGAGGGTTGGTGCTTTCAACCAAAGTATTAGTCCACACTTCTTGGTAAGCAGACAGTTATCAATTTTACACTGTGGGCATTCTAATTAAAGATAGGGCTGCAATAGTACCAGGTTACACAGGGACTTGTCTGTCATTGCCATGCGCTTGTGCTTTGATCTACGGTGGTAAATGCTTGAAGCTGAGATGAGAGATACCTGAGCCATGATCCATTAATTACAACAGAGGTGTTTAATGTATTTACTCTAATTTTACCTGTACCTTAACGAACAAGCAGTTCAAGTATGTTCTTCCACTGAGCATAATTCAGAAGCAGATGTAATTGATGACCTGCTTTGATTGATGCATCAACCAACACTGTAAGGATCTGAGAAAGCTCAATTTTTCTGTAATAGGTGTATCAGATGGATAAGCAATGTACAGGTTGCTTCTGAACTCTCTTAATTTAATGCTGTGTGATTATGTCTTTGAATTACAGTAGGCATCTAGTCTAATTGGAAAACTTTTTTTGTGCTGCTATTTAAAATACAAAATTTTTTATAATGGAGCCTAAAAATTGTCATATTTACATTACATTACTTTTAAGTAAAATTGCATCAAATGATCACTGTCATTTACATGCAGTCTTATAGATAGAAAGTGGGGTGGATCAAAGAATCAACTATTGCAACTAACAACAAATTCTTAGTTCCCCAGTAATTGAGTCACGAAGTCGTCCATCTCGCTCCTTTTACAGATTGGCAAAATTTCAACAATTTGTGAAGCTTGAGGAAAAGTACCATAGGTGAAAGAGCAGGCTATGGGTTAATATATGCCAGTGGTGAGCCAAAAACTGCTGTTTCAAAAAGACCTATTCCTTACTTTTAGAAAAGTATTAGGGAAGGCCTTCTTATAAGTACTTTTGTGTTGTTTAGAATAGGTCCTTTTTTTATTCTGAAATTTGACATCGCCCGTCTTCCAACATTTTTTGCTCTGAAGTGCACACGCCTCGATGGCGCAATTGCAGTTGTACTGAAAGCAACTGTGTATAAAGGACTTACTCAATGTCCCTACACAGTGATGCCTCGGACGAGAGTAGAACCCGTTCACTCAGCGCACATTGAGCATTGCGGGCCGATCACTCTAACCAATCGGTCACCGTGCCTTATTTGTTCTCTCTTGGCACATGCTTTCCTGAACAATTAAAGCCACATATATATATATATGTGTATGTATATATATATGTGTAGAGAGAGAGAGAAATTACCCATCCAAACACCGTGAGATCTGAACTGATCATTTTTAATCAGTTTCCTTTTGGTATTTCATCTGAATGATGAAACATCTACTCCTCCAAATGTGAAAGTGTGACGTAAAACCACATAGGATAGTATAAAATTAGGTGCAATTTCAATTGCATAAATTCAATATTGTTTAAATATTGTTTAAGTATTGTTTTAAATAAATTGCATTTTATTAAACCACATGTAAAGGAATTCTATTTTGTATTTTGTTTTATGTACTCAAAGCCAACATTCTGTAGCCCATTACTGCTCTGTAGGGCCTACTCTGTTCACCATTTCATATTTATTCTATGGGGAAGAAGAACTCAAAAGCATGTTATCAGCAGCAGCAGATCATAGCATTTCACTGATGCAGTGGGACCTGGAAGCGTTGTTGTCTGCTGTGATAGACTAATGGCATGAAGCCAGGAAACGTGTGCTGACATATGACAGGACAATGTTGGCAGCTGACAGTGCACGCAGCATCCAGAGGTCATGATTGCGCACATCTATCAGTAGGTTTATAGGATGATGATATTGGATGCTGGAGATAATGTTGGTTAGACCGGATTAGTTTATTCCTTGGGTAACTTGTTCGCCGTTCACATTTTGTTGTCTGGAGAATTTATGATGCATACCATCTGTTGATGTTTATGTTGATAAAATCTTAGGAGGCAGATCGATTTCGTAGTTGGGTGCAGAGTTAGTGATGATTAATGTTTGTATGCAGCAAGCAGATACCATTGTTTGTGGCCGTGCAGAATGGATCCGGACTGTGATATACGGCGGCTGGGATTACCAGAAATCCTGAGCATCCCTGACTTGTGTATCACGTATATTTGCTCACCGATGTTAAAAAGAATCGTTGGGTTTGTCTAGATTTAAAAGCGAAGGAGATAAATGCATTGAGCCAGATGTATGGGTATCAACAAATCGTCCATTGTTATCACTACTGCTCAAGGCAGTATTTAATTCTTAAAATATTATGCAAAATCATGTTATTAATAGATTGTAAATAAATGTGTTCTTGAAGTTGTGAAACTGTTAGGAATTGAGTAAGATTTGACTGAGTAAAGTTGAATAATCAAATGACTGCAACATATAATGACTTGTAACGACTGATGTATAATAACTTGATATAATGACATATGACGACTAGAAAAATATTATCTCTTTAAATGATTCTGTTAATATTAGAAAGAGTAGGCAACATATTTATACAGTTTTTTGCCTTAACCTAACTGGACTCACTGCTTAGGACTAATTACACAACTACAAGTGATGCTAATCGTATTGGTCTTTTATTCCTAAGACTAGGACTGCCTTGTTTGCTGTTGTGGGTCCGTCTACCTGGAATGACCTTCCTCCTGTGCTGAGGACTAAACTAATGACTGGCTTGTCAACACCGGCCTCTCACTCTTTAAAGTCATTTATTTTTCCCCAGGGTATCTGTGCTCAGAGTGCCTCTGAATAGTTAAATATTCTCCTAGAGGTGCTACATAAATCTATTGACAAGATACGATGTGGCTTTGAAGTAGTAGCATTTAGCTAAGAATAAACGGTCTCCTTCAATGGCCAGTGGTCGCCTACTGCACCTGTCACCTGATGCGTTGTACAAGGAAGTGTGCAGAGACCAATTCCCTTCTTCCTAGAGACTAGTGACGTGATCACCATTGCCAACCGCCATGGTATTTCTTTCCATTCCTATGTTGATGCCCCTAAATTGTATCAGTACACAGCTGCCACTTCAACACTGTACACTATTAACATTCCCTATTAACATGCATTAAGGTTTTGAGGAGCTGGATAAGGTAAAATCGTCTCGAGTTGAACAGCTTTGTTGGGTTGTGCTGTTCGCTGTCAGTTTCACAAACATCCATATAGTGAGCTTCAACCTGTTCATAAAGTTGTTGGTTGTGTGAGATTTTTATATGGCATATGCTGGCATTTAACTGTCTGCACCCTTCTTCCCTCCATCTGGGGAGGGGGTCCGTGGAGTAATATGTATCTGCTAATTTGCAAACAATTCAGTAAATATTGCTGCTTTTCATTGTCTACTGTAACTGCTTTTCATTTGCTGCATCGCACTTGAGAGGCTAGAGTTCGTTCTGAATGCTGCTGCTGCTGCTACTGCCTGTCAATCACCTGTAGGCAGAAGTGTGACCACATCACTGAAGCTAATAGGGGATGAATTTTATTGGCATCCCATTAGTGATGGAATTTTAAAAAATTGGGTTACTGGGCTACAGATACCATCTGCAAATGGGCTCAGACTGCACCATCAGACTGTGTGCACCTGTTTATTCATTCCACAGCCGGAATATCAGTTAGCAGCGAGAACTAGACGATAAGGTTCAAAAAGTTTTGCTGTTGCTGGACTATCTTTTTAGAACAGCCTTACACCTGGCTTCCGAAACCACCTGCAGTCAATTGCTTAAGAATATGACTTAAAGCAGCCATTACCAAAAGATTTTGTATATGCCGAGGCTGCAGGAGCTGTGACACCAAAATCCGTATATTTTACAAGGATGATGCTCATCATTATAAGAAAGTGATGCAGGTCTTCACTGTTGCTATCTTTCCGGTTCTGGTTTCATGCCTAAGCTGCCTATTGTTCCAGTTCAGGTCCTTGCGTCGTCTGCTGTGGCATAATTGTGTTGGTGGTGGAAATCGGATTACAGTCTCCCTACCAGGTCATAAAGTTGTACTGAAAGTCAGTCAGTTGATATATTATATTCAGTTCCATCTGAAACATAATTCGCTTCTCGTATAATTATATGATGCATGGCTTCAATGTTACTAGGTTATGCATGTTGTCCATGACATGTGTTTTGAAATGGATTATGTTTGTTCAAATGTTTATGTTCATTCACATGGTTTATGTGTTTTGAATTGGTTTATGTATATTCATATGGTTTATGTGTATTCAATTGGTTTATGTGTTTAGTGCAGAGCAGGACGTTTTGGCACAGCCGTTTTGGCATGACCGTTTTGGTGGAGGACGTTTTGGCACGGATATCTGATACAATATATAACATAACAACTGGTTTTTATTGATCCAAGCAAGTACTACAAGTATAATTCAAATCTAGGTTTTTTAAGGAAAAGGAGCCAACAAGGAAGAAACCCCAAAAAGGACACAAGTCCCGTAGTTGGGTCACCCTAATACGACAAGTAATTGTGGCAGCTGATATGACATTGAAACATGGAAAAACTATATAATATATAATGTAACACTAAGCATGATCGATGATAATAACTATGCTAAACTGGGAACTGGAATGATTAAAAGAATCAAGCTTATATGGGATGAATCTAGTCACAATCTTTTTATCAATCTTGCTTCCAATTAAGCATGATTCTTTTCATCAATCCAGCTCCCATTTAAGCATGATTCTTTTTGTCAATCCAGCTCCCATTTAAGCATGATTCTTTTTGTCAATCCAGCTCTCACTTGAACAGTATCCTTTTGATCCGGCTTCTAGTTAAACATGATTCTTTTCCCCGATGCCTCTTCTACTACCGACGCTTCCAAGACTTAATCTGATTTGCCATGTGGAATAATTTTGCGACACTAAAGTATAGATTGCCATATAATATATTCATGTAATACATAATATACAATATTATTGTATCAGAGATCTGCGCCAAAACGTCCTTCACCAAAACGACACTGCGCCAAAACGGCTGCGGCAAAACGTCATGTACCGTGTTTTGTGTATTAAAATGTTTTATTTATACTCAAAGGATTTATGTGTATTCTAATGGTTTATATACTTTATTGATGCTGCTCTTTATAAATCCATAAATAGAATATGATAGAATATGAGTTCAAATGGTTTAAATGTATTGAATTGGTTTTTGTTTATTTGAATGGTTTATGTACATTCAAATGGTTTATGTATTTTCAAATGGTTCATGTATTGTAGATTGTAGATAGGTGGCACTCCAGCGTGTAAACACTGACTCAACACGGGTTTGCAGTTTTAGTAGCCTTGAGACTGTTCTGTTTAGCTGGAGTTGAGTTGGGGGCCACTCCAGAGTAGTAACCTTGAAGGGGCGCTATCGAAATTTCTGTAATGAATGAATGAATGAATGTATATTGACATGGTTTATGCTTGTTCAAATGGTTTATGTGTATTGAAATGGTTTATGTTTATTAAAATGGTTTATGTGTATTCAAATTGTTTATGTACATTCAAATGGTTTATGTACATTCAAATGGTTTATGTACATTCAAATGGTTTATGTATTGTAGATTGTAGATAGGTGGCACTCCAGCGTGTAAACACTGACTCAACACGGGTTTGCAGTTATAGTAGCCTTGAGACTGTTCTGTTTAGCTGGGGTTGAGTTGAAATGGTTTATACATATTCAAATGGTTTATGTGTTTTGAAATGGTTTATGTGTATTCTAATGGTTTATGCATATTCAAATGGTTTAATGCATTTTCAAATGGTTGATACATATTCAAATGGTTACTAGGCATTCAAATGGTTTATGCATATTCAAATGGTTTATGTGTAATAAAATGGTTTATGTGTATTCAAATGGTTTATGCATATTCAAATGGTTTAATGCATTTATATTCAAATGGTTACTAGGTATTCAAATGGTTTATGCATATTCAAATGGTTTATGTGTATTGAAATGGTTTATGCCAATTCAAATGGTTTGTGCCAATTCAAATGGTTTATGCTTGTTTAAATAGTTTATGTGTATTCAAATGGTTTTTTTACTGAACAGCCGTTTGTGAATTGACTTCCACCTTCAAAGGTTTTCGCTTTATTGATGCAGCAAACTGTGGGAAAATGTTTCATGTGCTCAAGCAATTAAATTTATAAACATTCTTTGATCTTAAGACTATTTTATGCCATATGATTCTCGATGAGAAACCGAATGCCAGTCTGTTGTTTTCTTAATGCAGCATTCACCATTGAGTAGCTGGAAGTAATCTGGAAGTAATCATACGTGGTTTCTATTCATTGAATAAGTGCAGACGATTGACTTTGATCATGATTACTGTTTCACAAATGTGTAAATGACAACTTCAACAGCCCACTTTGCTTGTATGGAAAAGAGACCATCCAGATTTTAACCACTTTGTTCTCGAATTCATATTCTAAAGTGTTACATGAATTTGGCACTTCATTCAGCGACGGACTGAATGCCAAAAGGAATACCTGGGGCACAGTAGCACAGTTTTATTGAAGCTCATGCTTTCTCTCTGCCACTATCATCTAATTGCCTGTTATAGTATGTTGTAAGTTATTGGTCCTGTTCCTATATGGAACCAGGAACTGCCAGAATATGTTCTATTGCTGAAGTCGATATAGTCAGGAATGGTCTGTGTCGCCGCGAGGTCCCAACTCGTTTACCATATTACATAGCTGTACAGCTATTTCAGCTGCTGCCCTGTAGCACTTTGATCTTTGCAGCAACAGTAGTGGTCGTCTGTGATTGCCATGGCTTTGACCTGCAGTCCTGATTGCCCACAAGTTGCCATTTCATTTAGGAATATACAAAGTGGCAATTCCTTGCTCATCTGCGCCGAGACGCGCTATATACAGTCATTAGCAGGACTGGGCTCGGGGCGGCGGATTCTCAAATCGGTTAAATGCAATTTTACTTGAACAGAACACGGAACACGTCGGGTATTAGTGATGTCATTAAGTAGAACTAATAACACCAGACGTCGTTGTTTTTGGGTCTGCCATCAATTTTTTTATTAAATATTTACCGATTCTTTTATGAATATCACGGCCATGTGAACGTTGGAATACTGCTTTTATTTACTGTGTTGTCTCACTAATCAATTCTAAAATATCCATCTGGATTGTTGGATTGACTTGGTATCTGTGGCTAACATGCAGAAGTATTTTATTCTGGTAAAACTAAATACCAGGCGACAGTTTTACTGAATACTAGGTTCTAAGAGCTCTGTCAAAAGAATATGCAGTTCTTGATCAATATGAGAGCTAATAATTAAGGACTGAAATGTTAATGTTTAAAAATGCATATTTAAGCATTTGATTTGCAGGTTATCATTGTATTTTCTGCTCGCTGGGAGCTATCTTGTGAGAAACCGATTTCCTTTTGCCTTAAGTTATTCAGATTTCGACCATTATAGTGTAATATCTGAGCACCCGTACAATAACATAAGACAATATATCCATCTTCAAAGAGGATTAGGAATCCAGGGTCACTGCGTCGGTCTGATGAGGTAATATGAGGTGACATGATCATTGATCTTTTCAATCAATCAGTTAATCAAAAAAATGATCCGTCAATCACTTGGAATTTATATAGCGCTCCTTCACGAGATCAAACCCCGCGGCCCCTATAAGGTTGAGTAGTCCCTCATTCACAAGGTGGTTTGCTTGGTTAAATTAGTTGCACATTGTGGTTGGCGCCTTGCATGGCGGCCATGCAGTTAAATTTGATTCATGTTAAATTTTGGCATCTGAAAATCTATTTTTCACCTGCAAATGTTAAGTTTAAGCTGTTTACTGTTAACGTTTCTTATGAGGGCACTAGAATAATTCTGTTGTGACACTACATGACAATCATCTGTGTAGTTGTTCTCGCTCATGACATGTTCTGCATAACTATGATGTAGTTTTCATGTATCTGTCATTAAAAATGATGAAGCTATTGCTTTCGAGGGCTTAGTTTGGGAGCAGATGCCTCTGCCTCATGGCTCATGCCACTCGGGAAATCCAACCCAAAGCAGCATCCAACATAAAGCAACTGAAGCAAAGAAGACCCATTGCACTCCGGAATAATTCTCTGATAGTCCGCAACCATGCTAGCTATGATGTCGTTGTTGTTGCTCAGTGAACCACTCGCCAAATAAGCTAAATTTTCTGGCAAAGTTTGAAAGTTAGCAAGATGTCTTGATGCATAGGGCATATTATGTCACAGATTGTGCTGTACAGCTAAGCTAGAGAAATGTTTGATGCGCTTATGGTGATAAACACATGTATCACTGCAAGGTTCCTGGTCAAATCTTTGTACCAGATGTTACATGAGTTGAATTATAAAGTGTGGACTTAGTGGTCATGGTATAACTAGAACTCTCCTAAATGGTCTGCTTTGGTTCCATAATTGGATTACAAGACCAATTTAGTAGTCATTTAGTAAGCAAAACTTTTCTGTGAAAAATTCAGAAATTTGTAATGGAGCTCAAAGTTATTGCAGTGTAAAAATGTTTGGTTTCATTTTCATGAAATAGTTGCTTAATATTCATAAAGTAAGAACTTTTGTGTGCTTTCTGTTGTTACTTAATTCTATTGGACACTTGAATTTGCTCTGTAAATGCCATTTGGAACACAACCATAAAATCCAATTGACTAGACGGTGCATGCCAATGAATTTTGTTACATCACATTTTCTTAATAGTGGTGTGCAAAAGTTTGGAATCATTTTATGATTTGTGCACTTATTTCGTTCAGTGTTCTATATTAAGGTGAATGGTGTATACATATAAATATAAAGCAAATTTTTCTGGTTGCTGGTATACCATTTTTTAACTTTGTTTTGTTGAATAAGCATGGTATTCATTTTTCTTTTATGTAAGTAACTGATGATTTTCTACCATAAGGTGGTAGGGAATAGAAGCATGTCAGCGGCCTATGCTTCTGTTGTGTATGAAACACATGCAATGTATTAAAATATTATAATGAAGTAATGAACATTTATGACAAAATTAATAGTCATCAGACATCTGCAGTCGATTTGCTTAGCCAAATGCATTCCCTGTAAGTCTATATAGAATTAATTGTAGTACCTCTAAGGCTAAACAAAGATAATAGCCATGGAAATTTAACAAAAGCAAAAGGGTCCGGTGATTCTTACATAATGTTTACTTGCAGTGATAGCAGTGATTTAATTGTGATCCACTATAAGCAGATATTGTCTTTTTTGACCCAACTTATTGAAAATTTTATGTCTCTATCCTGATGTATGGTTCACTGTCAGTGCTTGATTGATCGCAGATGACATCAGCGTCACTGATTAAAGACTTTTGGATGCAATTTTTAATCAATCAATCAATCACATGTTTAAGTTTTTGGTGTTGGTTGAGAGGAAGAGCAACTGTAGGAAGAAATCAACAATGTTATCAACTAATCAATGCACTTGAATTTCACTTGTATTGATTTATGATGCTCACCAATAAATTGGGAAACACTTTTCAATGTGACTGTTTGATGAGTTATTATATGAGTGACAGGGTTGGAAGCGAAATGGATGGACGACGTGGCTTCCAATGACTATTTCTCTGGCTCTTTTTTATTTAGTAATGGGGATAGTGGACATTTGTTTATGTCATTTCCACGGGATGCTGTTGTTTGAGAAGACATTCATCGGGTTTATGTGATTCATAAGGAATGCCAGCATTCTTGATTCTCAGTGCCAAATTCTCACATATACACTGGACACTCGCTGTAACATGGGAATTGAGATCAACATCAGCTGCCACTTAATGCCAAGGGTCGCATGATACTGAAGCAATAATTTTTTGGCCATGTACAATTGTACATTGTTTCTGTAGCTGTATATTTGAACGTTATTGCCGGCTAATAATGTTGCCAAGATCACCAAATACGATGAGTCCATAGTATATGCTTGCCAGCCTCAATGGACTTGAAAAGTCAGTTGCAAAATTATGCTTGATTCTAAATTGCATTTTGGAATGGAAGCTATTTTTTGCCTTGTATTCTTCATTTAACTTTCCACTTTCAAGAAAAATTGTCCTTTCCACTTTCTAGAACTTTCTGCTATATGTATGGAATGCCATAGCTAGATTTATTTGGTTTTTGTTATATTTTATCACTGAAGTAAATGCATAATGTAAAATTAATGTTTCTTAGCAAGAAATAATATGGAGTAAAGAGATTCTTATTTTATTTTGATATTAATTTTAGTTAAATCAAATGGAATGGACTGTTCTAGGTTATTGTAATGAGATTAGTTAGTCATGCTTGTTTCTCATTGCTGTGGTGCTTTTGCATAGCAAAATGCAGCATACTATGTGATTCACATGTGCATAGTTAAACTTTTGGGTTCATGGCATGGATACCCTTATTCACGTTATATCAACTCGTGTTATAATAATAGGGTCTGGTGTGCATGCAGCAAATGCACTGAAGTTATTGACCGATAAACACTTGTCATTTCTTGGCTGACCATGGCAAATCAAAGATACACAATTACACATGTTTCACAATGCTCGCTTGAAAGTTATTTCTGTTTTTTTTACAGAAATTTCACCTGCAATTGGAGCAATTTTATATTAGATATACTGGATCCCTTTAAGGAAGGAACAATTGCTTCTGCACCACCAAATTGAGTTTGCTTTAAAACTTACTGTGGTGTAATAATTATTTTGCTTAATGTGGCTGGGTTATTACCTAATTGTGAATAATATTGTATTGTATTATTTTCATTATCAGCAGCAGCAGTATTAGTAATTTCATTATATTGATTTATTACCAGAAGATAATGACTGAGTATCAGTCACTGACCTTTCTAGTCAATTCTTGCGATTCGTGAATGAAACGCTGCCTTCATTTGAAGTTTGAGGTTATTATCTAAGTAGCACCTCAGGAGAAATTCTTATGATTTGGAGATTTGTGATTTTTTGCTTGTTTTAAGTAATTACTGGGTGAATCATATTAAGCCTGGCCACCGAGTGTGACTCTATTCTGTTGCCTTACTGTTTATGTACATATACATGTCACCAGTATCTAAATTCAGTCGGATCTGAGATCCGAACCTCGGATTTTAGATCCACCACCTCAAACATGAGATCCGCCACCCAACAAATGAGATTCACCACCTAAAATTTCCTAAATACATATTTTCTTTCAAACTCAACCATATACACCTTGTTTCACACATTTTATGCTTATCTGAATAGCAAATAGCAATTATATCTGTTACAGATTTCCCACTTAACCTGACTTAGGCCTAAGTTTAAAATTTTTGAATATGCAGAGATCCGACATAATTCAGAGTTTTTTTTAGGTTAGATGATAGCCTACTTACTCTGCTTACTTATTTATTTAGTCTACTTGTGACCTAGATTCGAATTTGCTTTGTAGTTAACTTCAGCCATTTATAATATTTCCAAAACCGACTTCCAACCAAACTGAAAGATATTTTTATTTACAGTAGAAAGTGACATGAGTGACTGTTCATTATTGACAGGTGCTCTCTTCAGTACACAGTCGAGAGACATGGCAGTTGTCTTCCGCAGGGAAATTGAACAACGCAACAACAGCACCAGGGCAATGTTTCATCTGGATCACAGAGAACTAATTACCGATACATCCAACAGCTACCAAGTTAGAAAAGCAAGTAGGTGTAAACAAAAGGATAATCCAACCATTGCAGTGCGTTTGTACATACCTACCTACACGCGCACACACACACATGCACTGACGCACGTACGCACGCACACACGCATACACAAGCACACACGCACGCACACACACACACACACACACACATATATATATATATATATATTTCTAATTATATATGAAGACCTGATATATGACTAACCCTGTTTCACTAGGCGTGCATAAGATACTCCTGGATTTTTGCTCTGCTTTGCTTTCTTTTCAAATATCTCTGATTGTGTCTTTAAAGGCACATTACAAATGTCAAATGCAAATATTCAGATATGTGCATGACACTGCATACTGACATACATGTACAATAATTATTACGCATGTGCACAGTTATACATGTATGCGCAAGCTGTGTGTGCAAGGATGCATTGCGATAGTTGTATGACGCCTTTGATATCTTGAAGGGATCCTGAATCATGTCTTCCTTGATTGATTGATTGATTGATTGACTGACTGATTGACTGATTGATTGAATGAATGAATGATTGATGGATCAATTGATTGATTGATATATTTATATCTAGGTATATTTGTATGTGCGTATATGTTGCGCGATATATGCACCCTGCATTGTAAGATTCTATCAGAGGTGCTGTGACTTGGCTTTCTCCTCCTCCTCCTCCTCCACCAAGAGAAGGATTACCTGGCTGATGGATGATGCATGCACATCAAGTAATCAATCCCCCTCATTCAAAATCTTCTAAAGGTCAGATTCATATTGAAAGAAAATAATGTCCAAATTTTGGAGCAGAAATGAAGAAATTATTAGTCTTATATGCAAAATCTGCAGTAATAAGAACCATCAAAATGCTGAGCAATTTAGACAAATAATTCCACGAAATGACATGGAAGGTTAGTGATGAATAGCATGGTCTGTGAAAGGAGATTTTGTCTATTGCGGGCATAGTGCCCTATGTAACGAAATAAGCACATTCCATAAGTCCAGCTGTGGAGCACGGAATCTTTACTTTTGCCAGCTTCAGTAGTGTTCCTTGTAGCTGACAATCAGACCTAATTTGATTTCGATTGCCATTGCCTGAGAAATTGTTTCATTGGGGTGTAGGGAGTCTCTTTCGTGAGCTAATTATTAGGAAGTCATGGCATTAGGGTGCCGGTAACTTCCATTATGCGTTCAGTGTTTCCCTCTGTTTTTTCTAAAATGCCTTACTTGTAAATTGGATGATATATATTGATAGGATCTATTTAAAGAAAAGGATCAAAAGCTGGAATTAGAGCTGATTATTAGAGTATATATGTCTAGAAACCATAATGATGGCCTGGACTTAGTGTCATGTTCCAAGGTTGTCATTAGAGTGATTATAATATCACTTGCCTAGTAGCTGTATGTCTAGTGTCCCAAGGTTATTATGATTGTAATTGTAGTATATATAACACTGGTGGAAAGGCCCAGAGCATAAATTGCTGGTTGACAAAACCAAGCCATAATCAGAAGGTTTGTAGAGATGATTGTCAGAGTAATTTTGGGACTATTAATGTGCTCATATAATTGTAGTAGGCCTACTTTTAATGCCTAATGGAGTTAATGATTTACTGGTAAAATCGTTGGTATTAATTGACATAAGATCTTAGTTATAGGACACAACATATGAGGGCGGCAAATTGTGAATGGAATGATTTAAGTATTAAACTAGTTACTTTATCTTAAAGTCTGATAGATCCATCATAAATGAAATAAATGTAATGAATTAAATGACAAAAAATAAAAGTGCATATATATATTGTATATATATTGTAATATTAATAAATAGATAATTGGATACCCACGAGCATGCATGGAAGTTTTTTTAAGGGGGCAAAGTTTTAAATTGTTGGCACCGGAACTAACAAGGGTGCTGAAAGCTATGATTGGAAGTATTTTGATTATTTACATTTAAAATACTACTTTAAATACTCTCTAAGTATTGCTTAGGCCCAATTGATGAAAAATATGTTGGAATGACAGAATGATATACTTTCATGTAAAACGTTTTTGAGTGTTTGTACCTAAGTTAACTATAATGCCAAAATGAACTTTTATTTCTCATTAGTAACATTTGGCAATGAATTATTGCATGCAGTGTGCACTAGGCCTGTACTGGGCTGGGTCATTCAAGAAATTGGACAACGAAGGCAGATTCACTCAGTATAGTAAGGCAGCGAATAATTTGTCGTCAGCAGATTAATTTTAGTTGCGATATTCAGAGTGCCTTTGAGTGAAAGTTATGGTTTTAAAACATGACAACAAGATGGACAGACAGTGATGCTGAGCACGGTCACTGTCACTTATATTTCTGCTATGCAAAGTTACAAACAGACCTTACACATCACATAATTCATTTTGGTGTGTTGTCCCTTCAACTTGACACGAATTTTAAAAAAAAATTCTTTATTGTACATGGTGGAATTAAGGAAGACAGAGCATTATCTACAGACGTTAAGTGAAGACTGAGCAAAATTGTGGACTCTGATTTATGAGGTAAGCGAACTCGTTCCCAGGCGGAATTAATGGCATCTTATAGTTTCCAATGAAAGTGGGATTGCATAGACAGCGTGCGATCGGTAATTGATAGCAGTTGGAATATGATGAGAGAAAAAGCCAGGCAGAATGCAGTGGTGTCCTGTTTTTAATGAATACTACAGGAAATTTGCCTTGTTGGGCATCCTACCGATGCTAGGCGACAATGGACGCCGTGTTTTGGTGTGCTCTGCCTTCTCAATGAATCTAGGTGTATCATGTGAAACGAGGATTTGATGTTGAATCACGCAACCAGAAACAGGTGTGTTGTCAATAACAATGGAAGCAGGAGAAAATTATAATAAATTAGATTTAAGTTAATCCTAAGTATTTGTAAGAAATTCCCCTCATCCTCTGGAAATCACAGCTGAACCATAAAGCAAGTCAATCTGTTGCCATGATGTGCTGTAGACTACAGATTTTTTGCCTATCTAAAGATTCGGTCTTAATACATGCTGCGTTCATGTGTATAAATGTTTCTGTTCTGCCAAACTCTGTATTGTACATATATTAAGTGGACAGCTCTTTCAAGTTTCAAATTGATGTGACCATGACTGATCCAACCAACCGAGCAGTTCTTTAGGAGTTCAACAATTGAGCAGTTCTTTAGGAGTACATCAATTAAGAACAGCTTCCGATTGAAGGGATTAACAACACGAAGATGGCTCTTTTACAGTCACAAGGCATCACAAGACTGATATTAAATGAGAATATTATTGTGCATTAAAAAAATTAATTAATTGAGAACATTTTGCATGTGCATATGTGCATGTACAGATGGGCACAGGCAGACAAACACACACACACATGCATGCACGCATGCTTTCTTACATACAATGCAATACATGCAAACAAGAACACCATGCACGCATGCTTTCTTACATACAATGCAATACATGCAAACAAGAACACCATGCACGCATGCTTGCATGCACAGTTTTACGCAATCTTTTACTTAGACACATATTTAGAAGAAGATCTTAGAAAGTAGACTAGAGACTGCATAACCAAGAAAGATAGTTACTGTTCAGACTGTAATTGTCTCAGAGTATCTAGCTAAGTAAAGCTGACAGTCCTACTGCTAACTGTGTACTGGTTCCTCCTCTTCAAGGATAGAGAATATGTAAAAAAAGAGCGAAATAGCAAGATAGAGACTGTAACCAATTATATATGTCTCTAAAATGGAATAGAAATAGGATTATATATATATATATATATATATATATATATATATATATATATATATATATATATATATATAATGTATATAGTATGGTAGATTTCTGTTGGTTTGGTCGACTGCTTTGTTTGTTTGTAAGTTTGTTTGTTTGATAAAGCTTTTGTCATTGCGGGTTTGCTCAGTGGATGGTTTTAGATGTCTTAATTTTAAATGATTTATTGATGGTTTTCTGGATAGTTTTTCTGTTGGATAGTTTGTTGATTCTTTCAATTGAATTATTAATTTGCATTGCCAGTCTATATGGTTTTTTGAAAGCTTTTTTAACATTTACAGAAGTTAGCTGTTTATGGGCATCTGCTATGGATCATTTTCTAAAACCAAAACGATTAGTGATCATTACTACTTGAAAACCAGTTGTTATGGGTCCTACTTAAAAACCATTACTGTGTGTCCTTGAAGATATCAATGTTATGCTAACAATTAATTTCAGTCTTAGGATTTTTGCCACTGTAAAAGAGCTTTCTTGGTGTTAATTCTCACAAAAAGGCTTTTCTTAATTGCTGAGCCTCTAATGAACTGCTCTGTTGGGACAGATATGGAACTTACTATAAACTGGAAAGCTGGAAGAGTTGTCCACATGCACAGAGTTTGCAGAACTATTGAACAGAAGCTATGCTTTGCATTTCCGTACTTTTCTAGGATAGTAAGCTCATAAGGCATGATTTGACCAGTTTTGACTTGTTCAATTGCTATCATCTGCTTTATTCTGGTTCACAAGAGTTCCTTCCTGGTCCCTCTGGGTTCATGGCTTCCAAATTGATGTCCCTCTTCACAGCCTTGCTTCTCGCCATAGGATCCACATTTCTCTTAAAATTCATTACCATTTCCTTTTGTCGTTTCGCTAGTTTTATATATGCGACTATGAATCCGAAATGCATAATGCGGAAATAAACCGCCGTTTCATATAGGCTGCGCGTGACTCATGACCAGCAGAATTTCAGATATGAATGATGCCTAATGGCTGGCAATAGTCTTCTCGACAGTGCCTAAGTAACGTTAACGTACGTTCTATTCAATGTCTGTATTTCACCTAATAAAAGATGCATCGCGGACTGTGATGTTTCAGCCTCACGTAGAGCAGTAGTCATCTTTCTCCAGCAGCAACCTCATCTGCCGTCGTCTTGTCAGAGTTTAGCATCGTTATGATGCTGTGACTGTGTCAACATCACTCAAATGATGAACCCAATCCCAGCGATTAATAGTAATTTGCTCTACGTTATCTCTGTCCTGTGGCAGATTACTTTCGGAGTTGTCTTTCGGAGTTGAATGTCTTCGGCTGTCGTCGTGTGTCTCTTTCAGCTGTATAGATTATGCAGCTTTCTACTATTGTTCATTATTTCTTCAGATTTCCGGCATTATGAAAATGGAGCAGTAGAAACCATTGTGAGGATCACTGTAGTAGTTGAGATTAAAATTAGATTTTGTCTGGACTGTTTTGCCAGTGGAATTGCTCCTAAATGTTGAGCTACTTGAACCAAGTGACTATGGATAGCAGGTGTCCAGATGAGTGAACAGTCGATAATCTAAGCAAACTAAGTGAACTTTAATGCTGTACACAGGTGCCAAGTGTTGCATGTTCTGTCCTTCAGATTCTTATCAGGAAATATACTTTTACAAACCGTTGGACGTCATTTGCCTTGGTTACCATCTCGTGTTGTTACTTAACCGTTAAATGAGTGCCAGAGATTTTACTATGATACCATTATTTATATTATTATTATTATTATTATTATTAGTATTATAACAACTAGAAAAGATCCCACAGGCTCAATGAGAATGCAGAAGTACGTCAAAGGTTTTCGTCCCCATCGGGCTGAACAAGAGAGCCTCTGAATGCCACTGCATTAAAGCGCTGTGTACAATTAGATAGACGTTAAAGTAGGTGAGTTGTCTCGCGTGGGTCCCGGTCTCCCGTTGCCTGTGTCGTGCGGCGGCCCAGTTCTTGTAGAAACTCCATTCCGGTATGGTTTGCAGGGCTCAGTGATTCGATGGCCACTGCCACAAATTCATGCGTGGTAGGGAGGGATAAGTATTTGATGCACTTTCGTTCTGCTGCTCCTCCGGTGGTTGATACCGTCAGATGATGATGATGATTATTATTATTATTATTTATTTTATTTATTTATTACCGAAATTTGATACCGCTCTTCTTCCAACATCATTTGCTCAGAAGGGCGCAGACATGCCTCGACGGCGCAATTGCAGTTGTACTGCAGAGCAATTGTGTGCAAAGGACTTGCTGAAGGTCCCTACACAGTGACTCCCCTGCCGAGATTAGAACCCGCTCGCTCAGCGCACACTGAACGTTACAGGCTGACCGCTCTAACCGATTGGCCACTATTATTATTAATTTTATATAGTGCCTCTGCAAGGCCATCTACTCAGAAGCATATTTGGCATGCAAAACTTTGTTGTACACATATGCACCGAAACACATTAAAATGTACTGCTTATGCATACTGGTATACAGTATAATCTTTAAAACCTTTTCCCAGGTATGTTTTGTTCTGGTGGTTGTTCTGCAAGGAAATTCCCTGTCTATTGAGGCTGTTTTATGACCGGATGTCCTCGTGTTTCCAACTCCAATTGGGCATGTCTTATAACCAACATGCAGATGAGACATTCCCAAGTGTATGGCATCACTAAGCACTTTGGGTGAACCACAAACCTACACATACCTTCTGGGCAGATTCATGGAAAACATACTGATAAGTAAATGGCATCCGTGACTGAGTTATGGATGCCATCGACTGACATTTTAAGGGGATCATATACCAGGATAAAAATATTATTGTAAAATGTCTAAACTGAAGAATAGCTCGTGTTGTGCCAAGGTTATTGAAGCAGTTGCGGTAGAAAGAGCTGTTTAGTTAATGATTCAACACTCAAGGGATCAGGTTTGACTTGGGATAGGCGAGGAATTACTGAAAGGATTATGAAAAGATTTGTTAAGTATACAGTATTACTGTATTGAGGGGCTCAGAGAATAGGTAAGCAGTATTACTGGTCTGAAGAATTGTGAAGAAGCATTAAGTTTGGTGAAGGAGAATTAAGATTAGAAAAGAAACATTAAGATTAGTGATGTTATCAGATGAGGGATTAATGAAAAGATTTTAAAAGGAATATGGAACAAATAGATTATACATCTGCTTTTTGATTAGTGAATGCATTTTGCGACTTAGCGTGAGTCTGACTTACTGAGGTGGAGCTGAGGTTAGTGTGGTAACAAGAATGAAGAAAGGAGAGGCTAGGAGGAGAGTAGGAGAAGGAGCTGAATGAATAGGATGAGTAAGTTGAGGGGCTCAGAGAATAGGTAAGAAAAGATGACCACTGTGGTCCAGTGACTGATGTGAAACTGTAAGGGCAAGCAGAAGACTAAGGTATAGAGTCACATCATACAATACAATACAACTGTTATTTGATATTGCCCTTCTTACAGTTTAGTTCAGAAGTGCACACACGCCTCGACGATGCAACTGCAGTTGTAATGCAATTGTGTGTGAAGGACATGCTCAAAGTCTCTACACAGTGATGCCCCGGACGAGCGTCAAACCCGCTCACTCAGCGCACGCTGAGTGTTATGGCCTGACCGCTCTAACCTATCGGCCACTATGCCACATATGAACGTGCAAATATTTTATTGGTAGGTTTAAACTAATACAAATCAAGGACACAGTTTCCCAGCTACGTTGCACATCAATGATGAATGTGAACATAATTATGCTGAATTAGAATAAGTAGCACAGCTGATATGAAAGAAAAGAGTTATGTTAATCAGTTCAAAAAACAGCAACAGTCATATATAGCTTTCAAAATTCGTCTTTAGCTCCAGAGACATTTTGGTCAATGGAGTTGTTTCCCCCTGTGAATCATTAGCCAACATCATCTGCTTAAAATTATGGTGCAAGATTTTAGGTTGATTCCATGTCCTCGATAACTGTGCATTGTGTGCTGCAATAGACTATTAAGTACTCAGAAAGCATTGATATTCCCGGGGGTGGACCACTGCTAAAGCAAAGAAGAGAAAGATATCCATTCTACACTAATCTTAATACTTCTTTTCTAATCTTAAAGCTTCTTCGCCAATCTTAATGCTTCTTAGCTAATCTTAATGCTTCCTTGCTAATCCTAATGCTTCTTCGTTAATCTGAATGCTCTTAATAATTTCATTTTGAGAGCTTTTCAGAGTTTACCGAACTTTTTCTGCTGTCCATATCATCAGTCTATTTCTGGAGATGCATGAATGGATACTAATTATACAGCATATATGATTGCAGTGCATCTTTTGGTTTCCAATTACAAGCTGTCGTGGTCATTTGAATTTGGTGACATTCAGTTATCGGAGGAAGGCGGATATTTTTCAGATGCAAACTGTGTTCCATTAATGGTCCACTAATTCTGCATCCGGTGTTATTAGCTTGATTTTGAGACCGTGGTGCCAGATGCAGGTAATCGGATTTTGTCAGACTGACATCGTGTCGTCGTGTTTCAAAGTCTTTCGACCGCAGAGTTCTCCACCCGTGGGATGAATGATGCCTCCTTCTTAGTAGCCATTGATGGATTCGACCGAGCGAGCGATTCAAAACATTTACATTTGAACGCATTGCATCCCATTGCCGTGAAGCATTGTATCGCATTGTCGTGAAGCAGATTATTGCCGGTGCATTCCAGATGTGCACCGAGTCTGCCCCACGTATGCTCCAGCCTTCATCAAACACAGGATTAGTCTAATATATATATATTTATATATATATATTTATATATATATATATATATATTATGCTTTGGTGTATACTCAGAATTCACTTCAAGTGTGGATCTTAGGATAGCTACCGAGCACGAAGCTTCCTCTGCGAAAGAACCTGGCTATTGTAGAATTGATTTGATAGAGGACCGGTGAATGAGCTTCAGTCTCTGATGTGGCTTTTGTGTGGTGCTGAGAAATTGTGGAGCTTTGCATTTAACCCTTTAATGACGAGCTGCATTAGTTTCCCATTTGTTTTAGTACATGTTCGTCATTGAAGGGTTAAAGTACATTTACATTTGCTCGGTGTATGCTGTGTTTTGGTTTGTATGTTCTAAAATATTTTTCCATTCCATTGTCTGATTGCAAAGCAACATTCATGTTTCATGTGGTGGGTCTGGTGTCCATTATTGAGATGTGCTGAAATATGATGCGAGGTTTCCTTTAAAAACGCTCTATGCTCTTGTCCAGATAGAAGAATATACAAGAAGATGGCAGTTGCAAACTCTTGTACCTAATAACTGAACCCCTCTGGATGTTGGTTATTAGACTGTGGCTGATATCCGTTGGAGCTGAATTGACGGGATTGACAGCTCTTGTGGTGGAGTTGCCCTGAAAACCATTGGACCTGTAGGTAGGCATTAGTTGCACCAGTGTCTCAATTCCAGAGTTCAAGGGTTAACAGCCTCATTTCCAAAACTCACCCTCGGTTAAGGAATCACACCACTTGACTGCTCATTTGCATAGTTGTGTATTAAGAATTGACTACCATGGCTTATTCCAGTGTTTCCCAAACTGTGTTCCGTGGAACCCATGGGTTCCATGAGGCGAAGACAAGGGTTCCGCGGAAAACTTTCAGTGTGAACAAATGAAGGTTTTTTGATTGACACCTGGGTGTAACTTTATATGAAAGAGAATTCATAAGTTATTGTCATCGCTATTTGTCAGTTGTTAATCTAATCTAGGCCTAAATCTATAATTGTCTGCATTCTCAAGCGTTTGTACCTGCAACATAATATGTTTAGTGTTGGACAAGGGTTCTGTCAAAAAATTTAGGATCAAAAGGTTTCCACGGAAAAAAAGATTGGGAAGCACTGGCTTATTCCATATCAGACTGCTAAGCAACTCCTATATACTATAATCCAGCGTCTTATGCACAGTTGCAGATGGCGCAAAACAAGGCCTACTAAAGTCAATGAGTATGAGAGCAGCTATATACAGATAATATTGAACTTTTTATGAATATATTAGGCTAATTCTGGAGAAGGCAGCCTGGATGCCAACCGATCTGATCTCAATAATTTTAAGCATTATTCATGTGTTTTAATCTATAACTGTGAAACAAATTAAAAAGCTTTTCTTGCACCTATGAGGCTGTGAGTCTGAAGCGGAAGTTACTAGAGAAGTTGCTAAAATAGAAAAGTAGCTTAGTAGTAGGCCCTATGCAGCAGATCGTGTTCACGCAAAGTAAGACTGCTGATGGCAGGCAACTGGATCATGTGACCGGATATGCTTTAGGCAAACTCAAGAAGAGCTTCCAAAATGTCAGCAAGCTTTCATTTGTGACTGTTAGAATCGTAGGTGGCCATCACTTTGTCTTTATTTCTATCCAGCCTGACAACCTGTAGACATGCTGTCATTGAGAGACAACCAGTCGGACATATCGCGTTAACCGGACATCTTGTGTAGCGGACTAATGCAGATATTACCTATTGTCTAACTAAATCCGTCCGTCCATCCAACCATTCATCCGACTGTACATTTGACCGTCAGTCCATCAGCTGACCGTCAGTCCGTCCATCTGACTGTCAGTCCATCCATCAATCCAGTTGACCATCAGTCAGTTTTTCCGTCCATTGGTTCATTCAATCGTCCGTCTGCTCATCCTGTGTAAAAGTCAATATTTAGTCCTACACCGCATGTACATCATGTTAGCCGATATGGCATGTTAAGTTAAGAGCTTTAGGAGGGGAAAAATAACACTACAGCGCATTAGGCGTAACAGCGTGTCAGCCGGGAGCACATTTATGAATTCAAGCTTCAAACTTCCATCTTGGATTCACCGTTTTTTACGCTTGACATTATATGTTTTCATCTACATATACATGCCTTCTCTTTAAAGATGCCATTATTAAAATTAATATGCACACTCTTGTAGTTCTTTGTGAGGTAGGGCCAAGGAAGGCTCCTAGGTTTAGCCGAACCAAGTGCAAACCTAGTGGCCCTAGGTACACCCACATCTATAGGTAGGACACTTGGTCTTAGTGGCACTTTCATAATGTAGCTTGTTGTATTTCAAAGGGAAAGCCTTGGTCAAGGTGTTCCTGAAATATCAAACAAACAGATTTTCCTTCAACCTCTAATGGATTAGCGCCAAAGAAAGGTCAAAAAGCTCTCGTTGGAGATCGCCCTAGTAGAAGAAGCATTATGATTAGTGAAGGAGCATTATGATTAGTGAAGAAGCATTATGATTAGTGAAAAAGCATTAAGATTAGTGAAGAGGTATTAAGGTTAGTGAAGAAGCATTAAGATTACTGAAGGAGCATTATAATTAGTGAAGAAGCATTAGGATTAGTGAAGATGCATTGAGATTAGCAATGAAGCATTGAGATTAGTGATGTCATCAGATAAGGATTAATTAAATGATTTTAAAGGACTTAGGAACAGATTAATATTCATCTTCGTGTGTCATTAGTATCATCATTCTTCCTTTTTCCTGAGCAATAGGGTGATCACTGCCAAACCCAACAACCAGTGCTTTATCATTAAAGTTCTTGGTAACCTAAGGATTATCAGTAGACGTGGATGCTGTTTCCGTCATAATTATAATTATGGTAAGGTGCAGGCAAGGTTGATTCTGAAACCAAAAATTATGAAGCCTAAGCAATGTTTGGAGCAAGCAGTTCACTTTAAGAGCCACTTTGGTCTGTGAAGAGCTCGGACTGAATGCAAATTAGATGCTGGTAATGAGGGAGAAACTGCTAAACAGTCACCACTGCTGGATGGCGTCAGATGGGTCGAGTCAATGAAGATCCTTCGGGGAATGACCTTAGTGCTGACCCACTTGTTGAGGAAATCAAAACACCTGCTCAGGATCACTGCCTGCATTTCGTATACACTGAGATCACACGGTCTCTCATGGGTGGCGTTGAGCACTGAACATTGATGAAATAACCACAGCATCACAGCTGCTTTATGCTGCCACAGCATTAGTGGGATTCACTAATTCGAACTGATGATGACGTATTTACACTTAGGGTTTTATACAAGCAGTATTCATCCACACCAATAACAAACTGAAAAGCAAATAATCTTAACACTCTAGTGAGATCTCGTTTTCTTTATTTGTCTTGTTTAACTGTAAGCCACGATGTGCTTAGTCGCCTGGCATGATTTATACAGCAATAACATAAATATCATCATCATCATCATCAGATCTACCTGGAATAGAGACTACTTGTATAGGTGAATACAAACATATCCACCTGAGCTTATAAGACAACTATACTGTAGTTTCCACCCCGATGATTGAGTGTTTTATTAATTTATTCAAGAATGTATATAGCTCCCCTTTAAGGTAGCTACTCAGAAGCATATCTGACATGTTCAACAGCTTGCATTGTATTTATAAGCCAATGATGAAGGGGACGGAATAGCAAGGGGAGAGATTCAATGACTAATTTTCAGGTGTTGAGGTGACTTTTCTGAAAAACACAGTAATTAAGATAATAATAGTGATGATCATAATAATAATTATTATTATTTTAGTAATAATAATAATGATGATAATAATAAAAATAATGATAATAATAATAGTAATAATAATGGTAATAATAGTAATAATAATATAATAATGATGATAACTATGATCTTTATAAATTGCAACTGGCTAGTTTTAAGTAAGATTTATGTGACATGGTAGTAACAGATGATAAAAAGTTAAATAGGAGTTGAATTTGACTGTATGGCAACCTGCAAGGTGCTCATATGTTCTACTGTTCATTTTACCAATGCCACCCACTCAAACACAATTTACACTAGATTTACACATATAGTAATCACAATACATAAATACATGCATCAATATAATGATAGAGACCATGCCAACTAATGACTGACTGAAGAAAAGGTTCCAGAGGTTGATAAAAATATAATATAATTTCTAAAGAAACAGTATAGCATACAATGTTTGCCGGCACAACACACGTCTCACACGACACAGACTTCAGTAAGATGTGAAAAGACTTCACAAGACTTCACAAGACGCCTGTGGCGAATACGTAGAACAAGAACAGCAACAAGCAGCTCGATATGCATCACACGACACGAAACTGAGAGTGAAGACATTATATATTTCAAGATGGGTGTATATTGTATAACCGTAACGTCTTAAGAATACATCAGAAAGATTCTGACAGAAATTCTTAACTACTACCGCACAGTGGCTGGCAACTAGCCAAACTGTCGACCTCCGTACACCAAGGTATGTCCAAACTTCATAAACTTAGTAGTTTCAGTTTAACAAAGATCATTAGTTTTTCTTAGACCTGTTGGTTGCCTCTAATTATTAACCAAGAGGAAATGTCTCTAATTACACTCCCAATCACCTAAGGAACCCAGCAAGCAAGTACAGGTACAAGTACAGATATAAGCTTCATATATATATACACTGTGTCCGGAAAAAAGGGACTCCTTAATGATAATATGAAAATAAATAGTAAATATTCATCGATTTTGTAAATTTAAAAACTCTGGACACAGTGTATATTTACATATATTTACATTTATATATAACCAACCGGTATGGGCAGGTGTTCCCAACAATATATACATACAAGCATACATGTACATACATACTTACACAGATACATATCAACACACATGCACCTATTTACACATATGTACACACATACATACATAAATGACTTTAATATAACAACTTTGATGTACATCATATTTCATTGCAACTGTATGGCTATCTAGAAGCTGAGCATTGTCCAATTACAGACATGACAGTGTCCCTAGTCTTAGCTTACAAACCCAAGAGATCTTTGCAAGAAAGAGGTACGTGATAATTTTTTTGAATCAGACAATCCATCATTTGACACAAAAGGCAGAACAAAAAGGTTTCTTTGAAACGTCAGAGGAAAGAAAACGATGCATCATCATCATCATCTCATTCTTTAATTAGAAAGAAGGTCGTCAAAATATGTGAAGAGTTTATTATTACATTCCACAAAATTTATCATCCTAGAATACATGCACATGAGCACACAATCTGAGGACTTTGTTCTGAAAAGTACTGTAGAATGCCCAAATCCATTAGTGATTCAGTCATTCATTCACTTATTCATTCATTCGTTCATTCATTTCATTTTATATTACCAAATAAAGATACCTACTCAGATACACATGCAATCAAACTCCACATACAAGGTTAACTCAATCTTCAATCGTGTCGTGTGTCGTGTGAGACGTGTGTTGTGCCGGCAAACATTGTATGCTATACTGTTTCTTTAGAAATTATATTATATTTTTATCAACCTCTGGAACCTTTTCTTCAGTCAGTCATTAGTTGGCATGGTCTCTATCATTATATTGATGCATGTATTTATGTATTGTGATTACTATATGTGTAAATCTAGTGTAAATTGTGTTTGAGTTAATTGGAAGTGACAAATTTGTTCATATTTGAATGGGTCAACATTGTCTCCATTTGCAGACTTCTGCCAACCAATAAAGGGGAGCAGATCCAACAGAGTCATGTTGGCATGTAGTTGTGACGTTGATTCAGAAACCATCGCCTTTGTTGCCTTCCTTTGATGACGAATCATTTGATTAGAACCCAAAGCACTTCCAGTACATAGGCTCATCTTTGCAAACTGGATACCAGAATTATTGATAACAGAGTGGCCAAATCAGATGTCCTGCATGCTACTAGAGTTGTTATGGTGGGCGCATACCCCGGTGGCCTAGGGATTGAAATGATGGAGACTGCTCCACGTCTGTGTGTACTTACACACCAGGCTTTGTCCGCATATGATGAGTTCAGTACTTAATATAAATACTGCCACATCTGACAATAGGCAGATGCTGTGTTGGTTTAACGTCTATTGTGGGGGGTCTTTAACGGTTTCTGTTCTTCATGCTCATGGACTGCACTTTTAGGAAAATAGCTTCAGGTAGGCCAATCTAAGACGTGAATGCCTCAAGTGATCCGTGATCATTGCTTTAGACCTCTCCATTTTATCCCATGCCATGATGAGAAGATTGTCTTTCTTTTATCAGATTTATCTCTATTTTCAAACATTTTCTGTCTCGTCTGGAGAGCGTTCGGATGTGACTGGTTGTCGAAGGACTCCACACCTGCTATGCACAGACCATTATGTGCACAAAAACTCGGATGTTGTAATCGTTTAATAATTAATTCTCAATGCATTGATGCCTGCAGAAATATTTTGGCAAGAGCTGTGAGTCGCCGATTTTTATTGATGCTTTATCTGTAATTAAGCGATCCATCAGGTCCATTTCTTGCTAATCTAATCTAACATGGACACTTTTACATATAGTTCCATTACTGTAATGTATTGTAATAAGACATTTATATAGCACCCCTAAAAGATATCTACTCAGAGGCGCTCACTGCACTAATGTATTTTACTAACGAATATTTTGCATCAGTTAGCAAAAAAACAGGTTCTTGTCATCAAGCATTAATAGTGTCATATTCAGGTCATAGTCCTTTCCTCTGGTGAATGATGTCAGATAGATACGCGAGTCTTCTCACAATATGTTAATTGTATCCTATAAACTGTATGATTTTTGACTGATTACCAGTATTAGCTCTGAAACACAGAGAGTGAATGACAGTTGTGATGTGTGGTATTTTATCACATACAAGTAATTGATCGTGGATATTGATGAAGTGATGTCTTGTGTGGTGATATGTGTAATATGTTATGTTAAGAAATAGGATTTCATAATATTTTCTCTGTTTACTGTTACTCTACTTTTGTTACTGTTGTATGCTTAAAATAGTTTGTTATATTATATGAACACTGTGTTGTGTTCCCATTTTTTATGAATACTGTGTCATGTTCTCAGTATTTTAGCAGCGTGTCGTGTTCTCACTGTGCAGAAACATTGTGCAAATGTGAGCACAGTGAAGTGCGTGCCTTAATTCTTGGTTTTGTGAAACACGACTGGTCTGACATTTATACGGTCATTTGTTTCATCTTGTCTGTCACAATTCTTTCTCTTTTGATGATATGCCATTTTCATGAAACATATGTTCTCTGATTATCTATGATTTCCAATAATTTGCTTCAAGTCCCGTGGGGTTTCTTCGCAAGAGCAGATGGCCGAGCGAGGTCGATGACAAAACTGCATTCTGATAGGGCAGTCACATGTATCACGCGCCCTCAGCATTTCAGTGTGGAGTTTCTTGATCAATATGTATGAATGAAATTACCAGAATTGTGTTGCACTTTATTATTTGTTGCCCGTGGTAGACAACTACACTCAGTTATGACAGAAGACATGCTAGGTCATATAAGTATGGTAGTAGCCTTACTTACTTACTGACTTACTTATAGAACGAAAATCTAGTAACTGTTTTTTTTCATATTCTTGATAGGAAGGACACTACATTAATATCTAGATAAATACCTGCCTACAATGCCTACATTGTGCATGTGGTTATCCATGGACAGAAGAACTTACATATGAACATGCTTGAATGCATACATTCATACCTGTACAATGTACATACATAAATGGTACAAGTGCATACACACAGGCACTTACATTTGTAAAATACATTCATGTACAACATATTTAGCTAAATGCATTGATTAATGCCTTAAACACATAGACTTCACTTTTTAAGCTGTGCTACAATACTGCTCATAATATGGTCTAGGCTGACACTGGACATTCTCAGTTCACACTTGAACAGATCAAAGAAAGAGAGCCAGATGTGCAAGTAGGCATGCATAGGTCAATCCGCTTATTCTGGAATATAGCCATACGAATTGAGTTTCATTTTCAGTTACATGTTTAACATTCTCCATTTTCATTCATAATTTCTGATAACATTGAAGTGTAACTTAAAATAATTGCTTATTTCAAACTACTTTCTGACATTGTTTTAATCTGAAATGAACCATGTGCATCTGCAGGTTTATTCCACTTGCTCTTCTTGCTCTCATTTCATATTAACACATTGTAGGCCTATACTTCTAGTCAATCCTGAACCTTGTTCCAAACAGTAGTGGAACATTGGACCAAGAATCTGTTATATATAATATATCTAGGCCAAAGTTGAAGTGTAAATATTACTTTGGGGGAGTTGATGTGTAGAAACGCTAACTATCCTACAACAGCAATATTATTGTTCAGCAATAGTAGCTGAACCTCTTGAAAATGGCAGAGTCTGCCCGACACGATTGAAAGCCCATCTATTTAATGTCATGTTTTATTTGCTGTTGCAGTGTGTTTGTCATTTTCTGGTGGGATTTTCATACTGTTCACGGGAACGAATATGATGTCGATAAGTTCATTTAGTCGCACATTTCATCTGCCATTCGTGACAACGAGCCCTTCTGGTCAGCGTGACGGTACAGATCCACTTCGCAGCCAATTTACAGTCTATGTAAGGCCGCTCTACGAAGAGGCCATGATGGATGTAATACGCTTCTATGGATGGACTCACATTCTCTATATTTATGACGGCATAGAAGGTAATAATCTCTTAGTTCGTTTGATTTATTTCAGTTTCTTAGGCAACACCTGATGCTCTGTTAATATATATATTATATATATATATATATATATAATATATAAAAATATATATACTGTATATATATGCTTGGATGTTTCTGTTGATGTCATGACATTTAAAAAGAGTTCAGAGGGTTGTTCTTTTGTTTGAGTTTCTAAGAGAAGCAGGTACAAAGGTTGTTGATGGCTGTACCCACATCATCACCTCACAACAATATCCTTCATTTCTTGCATTGGAGGTGTTTTCACCTTTATAACGTGCAGCGTAAGTTAGATTGTCATATTGGTCGATTGGTTAGAATTGCAGTGAAAATCCAGAGTGTAGCATAAGAATTGGTTTTATCAGTTTGCGTAATAATTAACATAATGAGTAAAATCCATGGCCTGTCATGTGGCTTGAGATAAACCATTTATATGTACCTGTCCTCATTGTTTCTCATTGTTATGCCCTGTTAGTCAGGTGTGTGAATTTAATAAAAAAAAACAAATTCTTGTAATAAGATGAGTATTAAATTGATTGAATTTGTAATGTTCAGATTCAATAACTGAATGAATTATGCACAAAGTCTACAAAGCACAAGGTTCTCATATTTTGACTCAACACGAAGTGTTTGGCGCTTCGTTATTAAACATATTAGGCAAAAATTAGACAGTTCATTCTTCAGTTGCAACATCCTTCCTAGCCTATTCGTCCTTTCAATATTAAAACTGAATGCATTGCAAAACAAAATTTATTCATATTGATAGAAATTCCTAACTCCGCACACTGCTGTCGCCTACTTCATAACAGGCTTAGTCAACTGAAGTAACAATTCAGTGGTTATATCTTTTCACATATAAATTCGGCTGCAAAAAGATGCCATGGCAACACAACTGTCACTGCATAACAGAACCATAGAAGCAGCTGTCATGGCAACACAGCACTGCACTGCACTGTAACTTTAACTTCTACAAACATTACAAGCCCATAATGCCTCATTTCAATTAGTTACTAAGTTTCTATGTCAGTTAAAAAACGGCTATAACTGAAACGGTAGAAAGTTCCGCCACTGAAGCAAATGCAGTCTCTACTACATGTGCATAGAAGCGTCACAGTTCAACAGTCTCAGCAATTCTCATCTCCACTTAACTGATTTTGGACTTTCCCGAGCTGTTGTGCATACAACCAAATTGAGACTAGTCATGCTCAATAGTGCATAGTCTTTAGTAGTTTTGTTAAATTTTGTTGAAATATGAAGCAACCAGATGTTAGTGTATTAAGCCTAATAATGGAAATTGATCTCTTTAATGGTGATTTATAATTATTCATGCAAAGCAGCCCAGTTTCCGAACTTTGGTTTTGTAATTGCCAACAGATGAGACCAAGTTCTAAAAAATATTTTCAGGCTATAAATTACCAATATGGCTGTAAAGTTTAAGTTAGATTGCTGGTTTTATCTGAGTGCGTGGTATTCAGTCGGTCCTTTTCTCGACCGTTTCATCCTCCACTCAGAACTATTGCTTTTAAAAGTAGCAGAGCTCACAGTAAGATTCATTTCTTTTGGTGAATTTTTATTCTCATTTTGAGAGACGAGATCTAAGGCAATTACGATGTCCTTGCCATCAGATATCAATATGCAGCTCATCATTTTTAGATTTTGGCTCTGAGACATATTAATCTGTAATCTTTGGTCTTTGCGCTGACACCCATTTTCATCACAGACCAATATTGTGGCAATGGCTGGCCGCCAGTCATCTCCAGAGGTGCAATATGGACAAGCTTTGGGCTGAATAAACGTGTTTTACTGGGTGGGTGCAAAAAATGAATGCAGGGTTTACATTTTGGCCAATCATTAGGTACCAGTAAAATGGGCTGACTAGCAATAATTAGTATCACTCTTAGATTTGGAGCTCTGATTCGAATAATAGTTACTGATTTTAGAACTGACTGTCATTGATGCCAATTTAAGTGGTATGCATTTGTTTAAGGGTGTAGTTGTGAGGATCTATTTCCTTGCCAGTTGAGTATTGGCATGGCCATTGTGAGTTGACATCACTAGAGCCATATTGTCCTGAACGATATTCTACTCCTGGAAGGTGTAGTCAGTAATGGCAGGGTAAGGAAATAAAAGATTTAATTAATTAATTAATGGGGTCTAAGTTACTGTAAGTAATGGAATTAACGTCAGATCGAAACAACTGTGCATTAAGAAATTAATCTATAAGTCTAAACAATAATTGTAAGTTAAGGAATTTTCCTCTGACTACTTTCCTTATGCCTCATTTGATGTCTTATGTGTTATAATAATGGCGCAACTGCAGTCATTAGGTATATTAATTGTACCTAGATTTCAGTCAATGAAGACCATTGTGTAATAAGGGAAACTCGAAATGTTTCTTGGTAGGTTAGAATACACGGATTGACAGCTGAGGCCAATTCTAAAGTTTGTTCTCATGGGATTCAATGTGACTCGAATGCATGAGTCAACACTGTAGTTCGGTGACAGCTTAAACCATAATCATTCAATATATGTGTACCTTGTTCATGTTGTTGATACAACAAATTTATCAAAGGTTGAGTCCTGTGGAGGATGGATCTTTCATCAGAATGACACCAACAGAAAACCTTAATGTTTTGAACAATGTTCATGTGGCGACCTAAAAGAGATGACAGTCTGAGTTGAACCATGTATAGTCGACCATTCAGGCTCTAATCAGGCTTGGTGTTGCTCAGCTTTGCTTTGCTTGTCATTCCACAGCACAAGATCACCAGTTCAAGGTCAATGTCCTGATTGAATTAACCAAGTGACTTAGGTTCATATATTATCAAGCTGCAAGTGAATGCCAACAAAACTTAGCCACAGGACTTAAGAGAATTATTATTGTCATTAAATACATGTCTAAATGTCTCTGTGGAATGTGGCTGGACGTCTTAAATCGAGTTTAAGCCGTCCATTTTTAGGTGACTACAATCAAATTAACCACAGGGCTCAAAGGAATTTCATGAATAATCAAGATGCAGCTATTCAGAGTAACAAGTCATTCATAATTTATCCTGGAAGTCTTCTTTGAATATTGGATAAAGCACTGATCTCGACTGACCTTGGAAATTCAATACAGGTTCAACTTGGCATGTACTCAAGGATGCTTCACAAACACCTGCATTATCATCAATGCATTATGGCAATAAATATAAATAATAGAGGCTTAGAGTACAACTAAGTCTTTTTTATCACCTCTTGTAGTCGCCGAGCTGCCCACGCGGAATATAAATGACACCTCGGATAATTCTGGGATCTCTTGTGTTCCCTCTTCTTTATGTGCCATATGCTTTGTTTGTGCGAGATTTCAACCCTCGTTGGTCGAGTTGTCTTTCAGAAACTGGAGTTTTGCTGTTGAGGTTATTTTCTAGTGCTGTCTTGGTGACTGTGGATCACACATCATCCAAATGACTTATGCCCATGCTGGTCAACATTCTGCCCATGGGCTGATTTTAAGTGGTCCAGCCGATCGTGCTAAATTTTTGCAATTTGTTTTAAAAAATGAAGTAAAAGACACTGTTACTGGCCTACCTACATAGCTATGCATTCATAACTTGTGTCGTATGACAATGTGAATGTGTTTTATAGTAGTTGTATGGGCAAATGGGACAATGAGTAGGCCGCGCTCAGTAGAGTGGAGAGCGCTGCGACCCAATGCACTGAAAGTAGCAGAGATCACAAGATAGGCAGGGGCAAGATTGCCAGACCAAAGCAATGATACGATATGTGGGTAGGATTGGAATGGCCTTCATCTGGATCTTCAGCTCCTGCCTAAGAACTCTTTCTATTCTACTCTGAAATCTGTTGTGTTTGGCTGAGGTTGGACTGGGAGTACATCTGAATAGATTTCTTGAAGAGGCGCTATATCAATTTTAATTGATTGATTTATTGATTTATTGAATGATCGATTGGGTGTTACAATGAGATGTTAAATGTTAAACAACGATGAAACATGTGATCATTTATTTTGGGCTTGTTGCTATGCCAACCGGTGACATCAATGAATCAGTTTGCACAGAGAGGATCTTAGATAATGGAGGAGAAAAAGATCAGTTTGTTGACTGCAGTCGAATCGATAGTTTGACGTGGAGAAAACTGTGAGGTTCTCCAGAGAAATCCAAGGATTTAGATTTCATTGGGGATTGACTTTTACATAAAGTTAAGTCGAATAAGTGTACCTTGTGAGAATGAAAAAGATGCATTTGGTTGAAAGTGCCAGTAAGACGGTCTAATCATTAGCGTGAACCATTGGCAGTGAGATAGTTAAGAGCGTATGCGATCACGAACGATCGAAATACAACTTAACGGAGGGATTGTTTATATTCCGCGTGATTGATATCAGACGACCAGCTACAGGTAGACGATATGGATTTACCTTATTTTGTAACTACGCTCAAATCAACAGTCACCCAGGCCCTGGAAATTTTTGGGCATACTGAACAGTCTTCAAACTATTCTACAATTTGAATTGAACTGTTGGAAGAAGATGGGGTCGATGAGATCTGTATAAGTTGCCATCTTGCTTCACAATTGACAGGAGAACACTGCCACTGAACTTCAGTAAAAAGGGATTAAATAGGCTGATTATTAAAATAATACTGATATTTTGCAATAAACACAGCTCATTGGTATTGTGATATTGTTTGTATTTTATGCATTGAACTGTTTGATTTCTTATATAATAATCAACAAAATACTACTTGAAATGTCTGGTCTTTATTATATAGGAACTAATGTGATTAATCATCATCAGTCTTGTGTAGCAGGCTATAAAGCTATTTTAGATAAGCACTAGAGAGCTGTAGCACTTCTACTTATAGCATATGCAGTTTGTGTCCAACAAATTGCAGGCGTCGTCGTCGTCATCAGGTAGATGAAGTCAGTGAAATGAGTTTTGAAACAGACCTAGACAATGTACACCATTGTCTGCTCTGAACCGCATGGTGCGCTATTGCGCGTGACTAGTTCATGTTTGGTTGTATGCACAACAGCTCGGGAAAGTCCAAAATCAGTTAAGTGGAGATGAGAATTGCTGAGACTGTTGAACTGTGACGCTTCTATGCACATGTAGTAGAGACTGCATTTGCTTCAGTGGCGGAACTTTCTACCGTTTCAGTTATAGCCGTTTTTTAACTGACATAGAAACTTAGTAACTAATTGAAATGAGGCATTTTGGGCTTGTAATGATTGTAGAAGTTAAAGTTACAGTGCAGTGCTTTGTGTTGCCATGACAGCTGCTTCTATGGTTTTGTTATGCAGTGACAGTTGTGTTGCCATGGCATCTTTTGCTAGTCTCCTAGCAAATGATGTTTGGCTAACCGAGTCAGCTGGATTTTGTAATCGCTTTGATGTAATCCTGACAGCAGTCTGTAAGGAGCAGCATATCTATCTGATGTAAATCAATCTTATATCCAGCCAATTGAATAAATTATTCTTTATAGACAGCGCTTGTAATTCCTCAGATGTGACCTTTCAACAAATCGCTTTTGGACTTCAAAGCAAGGCATTGCATATAAGATTCGGAAACATCAGAGAAGGCTCTTCCAACCGGTCGATTCCCTGTCTGGGTAACATTTTGGAATAGACAGCTACATGATTTCCAGAAAATGAATGTTTATATGCTTTTAAATAAGTTAAATAAGTAGCATAAGATAATGTTATATTAGAACTAATTCTTACTGTCCACTTTATGAATTACATTTTCAATTTCCTCATCTCAAAATTCATGAGCAATTCAGTCCCCAAGTTAAGACTTTCAAACCATTTAGAGACCTCAGATAGTTCAAGTATAGGTTATTCTTAACTGGTTGTAATACTAACTTAGAGCAGTATCTATTACCGACAGGTTTTGATAAGCATGATTTTGTTTCGAAGCTTGCTTCCATAATGCCCTCCATTTGCCATTAACTTTGTCAATAAGTAACCACTTTCTAGATGGCCATAATGAAAAAAACACTTTTTGGCAGTCACCACTGGTTCAAAGAGCCATGGGCCAACTTCACAGCTTTAATTATTAATCGTATCTATTATATTTTATAATTAAAAAAACAAATTTAAAACTCTTCAATAATCAGGTTTTTTATATTTGTAACTTAATAGCCTGTGATTTGAAAATTCATAATTTTTATTTCCCTGTAAATTTAAATACAATTTAATGTTAAAATCCACAGTTATAATTACGTTATTAAAAACTTGCCGCTGAATTTAAAACAATGAACAAGTAGCATCTGTGTTGTGGTCTTTTGTGATGCTGTCTTGGCTAAAACTTCATGAATATTTATCATGCTAATTGAGACTCATTGCCTTAATTAGTTGAGGGATTTTTGAAAATTTCAATGGGATTAAACCATTTAACACTGCACTATCAACAGGATTAATATGTCTGTTAATATATATAGTCTAGTGTGGTCACACATCATCAAGGTACAAGACTTCCTAGGCAGCGGCATTGTGCCTTGGATGTCATGAGGCATCCTGGATGGTGCTGCATGCTAGATGCACAATAATCTAGCTTACCAGGGGTAATTGTTTCACTGTCAGTTATAGAACAAATCCTATTTTATATCGGATTTGCTGCATATGAATGAAATTACAGTAGTTTAGCATTTGCTATTGAAATCAATAGTCAAGTCTCAGTAGTTTATTTTGTCCTTAGTTGCACAAGTATATCCATGCTTCTAATTCAGATTTACTGTTCTTTCATGCATAGTCAAACGCCTTAAATAATTTAAAGAAACTGATGGCATGTGGATTGCTTGATTTTATACCAAAAGGGTGCCAGCATGAAATGCATTTGCTTTAAAATTTATGTATAAGTTGAAAACTCAAGTTTTTGTAGCAGATATTTAACTCATCTATAATCACAAATTAGAATTTTTTTATTTCTGGATTCCATTTAAATGCAGGTCTGTAGGGATGAACCGAGTTTGAATTTCTTGCCGAATCCGAGGCCGAGTTTCTAATATTTAAAAAGTGTCATTCACTTGATTCTTAGTATGGCAGTATGACTTTTATGAATATTTTTTTAGCTTTACCTTAGTTTTCTATTGGAAGTAGTAACCTTTATGCACTAATATTAGCAGTATGTTTGGTTTTAGTTAGGTTGATTGCCGTTTTGTAGATAAAATAATAGTATTTGTGTTTTATTAAGTCGATTATCGTTTTATAAATAAAAAAATCCAATTTTCGTTTCAAAACATAAAATCGGAAAGATTAAAACGCGGACTCATTGTTTGTACCGAGTCCGAGTTTTGCCTAGTATTTCGAAACTTGGCCATGAGCCGAGTTTCCGAACCGAGTTTCGGTTCATCCCTACAGATCTCCAACAGCTACTAAGAAAGATAAAAACGGATTGTGCAAGTAAATACTGGCCTGGTGTCTGATAAACGCGGGGTTTTATTTAGGCGCCTGTTGCCATCACCTATGCAAATCACATAGCAAGTGAAATCGAGAAAGACACGCTCTCGTGTTTTACTCGTTCAGTTCTTCTTCATCTTTTATGGCTATGGAATCGTTTGCTCTGAAAATATTTTGATGAAACGTACCCTGACCTAAATAAGACACATATTCTGTTATGCATACAACCAGCCAAATGGACTTATACAGGTTTAACTAGAAACATAGTTAGAAATATAGCTGGATTATTTTTTATCAGGTATATAAAATTTTAAACAATTTTATTCCCAAAAATTAGAACAATTATATGTATTTTTATTGACATTTTCCCAGAAAGTAGTTTGACATATGACCTTCTACTCTGGAATACGTAATTGTCCTCACCTCAAAGTCTAATTTAAAAGTAGCAACTCATCCAAACATCTGGTTCTATAAGTAAACCGTTTTCTTCCCTTCAGAGAACCTAGGGTTATGCACTGTTTATGCAGAACATATTTAGGGGAATGCTGGTGTTGTTTACATCATTCATGCTATAAAGATATGCAAATATGGTAATAATTACCAAGGGTTAGATAATTTGGACGAATTAGGGCTATGGTGGTTAGGTGGAGCCTAATCAATTCCTTGAAGAGAGAACGCCTTGTTGATGTAATGAAAGGTTTCGATGACATAATACGGTTAAATCATTTCCGTCAACGTATTTCAACATCTGAGACATTAATCTTGTGCTGAAGTTTCTGCGAATAGATGCAAGGTGTTGCTTCATTGGGAATCTGTCCGTACCTTTCCACACGGCCGATGATCCCATTCATGCCGTCACAGGTCACTGCCGACTCTGTCATACCGAGCAGTCGCCGCCGGCCACGCTTGTCGGACTTTCATGTATAAACGCCGTGACTGCTTTGCCTAAGCTGTCACTGTTACAGGGCTCCAACCATGCATGCGTTGGTGTGCACTTGCCTGTGTGTCTCCTGTCTGTGTAGTAGTTTATGTATGTTTGTGTGTATGGTGACCGGACAATTCGGTGCCGGATGAGTTTGTAAGTGTATTTAGACCAGATATCGGTGTGTAGTAACGCATTTTTAAAATATTCAGAATGGGAGCGAAATAATACTCTCCATATAATCGAGCACATGTTTGGTCATTGTAGAGACATAGTCAACACATAGGGACCGTGTCACCTTCTTACTAGAGTAGTCCTCCACTGTAAAGAAAACTAAAGAATATTACAACTTACATCGATTTCGGTTTCTGACTCACATAGTATTTACTAACGGCAGTAGAAGCTGATAGATCCATGTCTTAGTGTTACTGTACTCTTTAATCGCAGTTACTCAAGGTCAGTATTTTAGGGTTGTTGTCTTCACCAGTCTCTATAATAATTACCAGACATGTGCTGGATAATATGGAGAACACTATTTCGCTTCTGGTTTCTTCCCAATTCACTGCTCAGTTGAAACAATTCAAGAAATGCCGCTCAAAGTATGAGGAGACAGCTAAAGCAGAGGACAAAGCATGCAATGCATAATTATGTTTTCATTCGGAAACGAAATGCACCAAGTAAGACAGAACTGATCAGTAGGGGACAAATAGCACACAGTGCGTATCTAAGCAAAGGACATAATGTGTAGAAGAAGCAGTAAGACTTAGACATCATTCTATGAAACGTTGGACATCCGGTTAAAGACGATGGCAGACATTTCTCATGCCCGACATTCAGTTGTTATGCCAAGAATGAATGATTAAGCTTTCTTCATCTATGCATAAACAATGACCACACTTAAGCACAAACACAGCCAGACACACACACATTCAGTTCATCAGACTAACTCATCTTCAGACAGACAGACAGACTCACACACACACACACATGGTGAAACGTTTTTTGAGAAGAATGATTTATGTTACCTAAATCTCTTGTAAATGAAAGTGGGGCATAATCAGTTGGTTAAAAACATGAATATTCTGATTTACACCCATACACACGTAATCTAATGGATATGTAATGTGGCGGTTGTGGCAGTTTAACGACACTGTGTGATAACAAAGATCACTAGCGTCGCCCTTCTCCTATATCCAGGTTTCGAACTGGCGCTCCCTGAGTTCTTGCAGCGGCAGAGTTGGATATGTAATGTAATGGAAAATTTATATAGTGCCACTCGATATCAGAGGCGCGCACAACTCAACTCAGGCACACACACACACTCACACACACAGATGTAGGTATGATGGTACATGCATGCGCATGACAGCAAATACAACTAATACATTAAATATATGCAGTCGAACAAAATATTAAAAAAAACATCAAACTGCTAAGCAAAACTTGGCACAGTGGATACGATACTGGTAAGTGCCACGAAGTAAGCAGCATCAGCCTAGAACTTTATTATTTTGATGACCATCCATGGAATGAATGACCGCCCACCGTCCGTTGCCAACTCAACAGTGCACAGTACCTACACACCTCCATACATACATGTGTACATATGTGCAAACGTACCAAAGTGCAAACACACACATCATGTATACATACACACTCATACATGCTTACATACATACATCAAACATACTACAAACATTGAATACATACATTAAACACTATACTTACATGTTATGTATGCAATCATACGTAGATTATATACATGCATATATTGGGGATGTCCGAAATATCCTTAACTGCAAAAGAATCAGATTTCATCTGAGAATAAGGAATCACATACACGGCATTCGCAACATGTTGCGCCTGTGACGAATGGCGCCATTATCCTGTCAAATCCTGCAGATATGCAATGATGGGAATATGTAATGGCCACTTGAGGTTGTCTTTAACACTTTAATGATGATCTGCATTGGCTTCCCAGTCGACGCTTTTAGTGCCCTCTCATCATCAAGGTGTTAAATTAGCCTAACCGCATCCGCTGAGAAGAGGGTGATTTGGGAGAACACTGGAGTTATGGAAGAAAAAAACAACCAGCAGTGCAGTACCACATTGAAAAGGGTGAGGACAATTCTTTGTGGCAATAAGAGCACAATGATCGTGCGTCTTATACCATTAGGTCAGAGGCACCTCTGGCCAATTTTCTTGAAGAGGTGCTGTATAATTAGGCACTTGCAATCTCAATTACTGTTGTATATGGCATAAGTATTACTTGTGGAGCTGAAAGTTATGGGCAAGAAGTCTTGACTTTGGCCAAGATCTTGACTTTGAGTCACTTTTTCTTTTCTGAGAGGAGAAGTTGCTTTTCACATGAGAATTCAGTTTAACCAATCTGAAAGCAAACTTTCAGGAAGAAGTACAACTATTTTCTTGTGTAATGCCAATTAAGCGAATTCAGAATAAAAGGCAATATGATGCAGTCACCTACTATTAATATTCAGCTGAAAATGAGGTCAATTATTAGTATTCGACCACAGAGTAAAAGAAATGCAACACTCTACTTGGTACAAGTTTAGTTTCAACACCAAACGGCAGCAGTTGCAACAGAGAGAGCATGCTAGTGATGTAAATATGGTTGAAATACAACCCTTCATCATGATGAAACTTCAAATTTAGGCTAAAAGACAGTTTGCACAGGACTAGGCAGGCAGACTGTCATACAAATATCGAATGTAATAAAAGGAAGCTTACAGTAGAGTAGACAGAATGTGTAAGGAAACTGGGGGTTGAAAAGTCTTGAAGTGCATGAGCGCAGTTGTGAGAAGCAGAGTATTATGAAATGAACACAACTGATTAAGTGCAAGGTTAATGGTTAATAATATCTGATATAACTGGAATATCAGAATTAAGGAGAAGATCACAACCAGTGAAAGAAGTTTAGAAGTTTACAGACTATGTAGAACCAAACCAGCCAACCAGAAATCAGTTGGACAGAGGCAGGAGGGGCGTTGCTGTATAATGAAAGCTCTACGAGGTAAGTAATGAGACGTAATTGCACATGCTTTTCTAAGACGTAATTGCACATGCTTTTCTAAAGCCTCAATCTGATATCGATTAGGTGAGATACTTCACGACCTGCAGTGAGATAGTTGAAATATGAGGAATGACACCTTCATAGAAAGCATTTGGTGCGAAATTCCATTAAAAAGATCCAAGGTACTTGTGGGAGTTAGCTGCAGAGTGCCAGATGATCAGCCAAAGAAAGGGCAACAGGGAAACATCCTCATTAATTATGGGAGATATTTAATCAACCCTTCTGAATGGGGGAAATTAATGCGGAGATAGAAAAGGAATGAACTTGCTTATACTGTAATATTTGCAGCCTATGCTATAGCATCTCGTGGAGCCAAAGCAGAGTTACAAGAGGAACAGCTCAAACTTAGGTGTGATCAAGTGGACAACAGTCGATTGAAACAACAATGATTATTGATGGGTGATGTCACAGCTGGAATACTGCAACTAGTAATAGGATCAGAAAACATGACATAGAACAACTGCAGATAGAATCTGAGTTAAGAAGAAAGGCTTAGAACGTGTGGCCTAGCAACACTTAAGAGAAGAGGAAGGAGAAGAAGAGGCGGCCTAATTGAAGATCATCACTGGAAAGGAGGCAGGTCAGTGGATGATGTTCCATGAATTAGTATCAAACAAGGCAACTCAAAAAGATTGGAACAATTTACTAAAGAAACGAAAGGAACATTAAGGCATAAATTCTTCAATGTCATCACATCCTTGCAAAAAAATCGGATTTTTTGACCCAACCCCCTGTTGCATCGCCTACATTTTGTGAACCCTTCCCCAGGCGTACGTACATTTGAGCTCTATCCCACCCCCATTGCAAAGGTTAAATAGCTAAAACATCTATAAGACATTGATTGTACCACAGGCTATTTATTTTGTTAAGCGTTGTATTTATCAGCTTCAATTTGTTAACAGTTATGAAGAATTAAAACACTAACAACACTTGCATTTGAAACCATTTTAATGCTACATAAATTGATTAAGCAGCAATAATTTTATAGTGATTAGGTTTACAGTTCTGATCTTCATATTCTGTATTGTGGACGTCATAATTAGACAATTATATTTGCGTACATACATATTTTCGGGACCCCCTTCCCCACAATACGCACCCGTACGCAAAATGGCAGAAATTTTTAAACCCCCCATCCCCCTTGCTGCCTACGTGGATGACCGACCCCCAAGTACATGCTGTTATTGTCTTCTATCTTATCATTTCAGTAAAAATGCCAGCTTGGATTGGCACTTGAATTTAACAGGTGATGTTTGTATTGAGATCTAAGAGGATGGGAACAATAGTTTGAGAACTCGCATCTCATACTTTAAAAAAAATTTATGACAATTTTTTTAGCTGGGAATGAGTTTTATTACATGTTTAGCCTACTTTCAACTTTTTAAGCAAGTCATAGATGTACATTTAGGCAATGAATAATCAATGAGCCATTATAAAGACGGCTGATTAGCAACACAACAGTAACTGAATATCAGAGGAGTCTTGAACTTTGAACTCTGTCATAGTTGAGGTGTTTAACTTTAATTGTCAGTCATCAGAATGAGAAACCATCAGCGCCAGTCTTCTCCAGTCTAGTCATTGGTACAGCTTACATCCTCATCATCGCCCTCTGATTTTGAGTCAGACGCCGCGCACTGATCCCACTCGACTATGGATCTTGTCTTCCATTCTTCTTTTAGGCATTTTGGAAGTAATTTATGCTTTCCTTGTTCAACTTTTGCATATGCTGAACTTTGGTAGTTTGAAAAACGTATTTTTTAATGTAAATGCTTCTAGATTCTTGCTGAACTAATAGCTAATTCCTTGCCACAAATCAGCTCGTATTTACTGTTTACCCGTTTCCTTCTTCAAAATCTCTGCATGCATCCAATTTGGCCCACGTTCTTTCATCTTCGAGAAATTAGGTTTATTAACTAAATTAGCTTGTCATGTAAACCCTAATATATTTTTACATATTGAATTAATTTTACATTAAATAATAAGCAGAAGCAAAACCTTGAAAAATATTATCACATTGTTTTGCTTATGCTACTTTTGCAAAACTCAACTGTCAATGAAAAAATGTCCAACAATTTAAAAGAATTTTTACGAATTTCAATGAGTTTTTAAATGGGCAAACAATTTGTGAAATTTGTCCTAATTTTAAAACCAAAATGATAAATTCTGGAATTGTGATAATTGATAGTTTGCCTTATTCGTTCATTCTTTCCAAGTATTTATGTAGCACTTCTCAATGAGTTGACCTACAGGTAATTCGCATTTATAACGTATCCTTGAGAGCATAGAAGCTGCTCACAAGTGCATAATATTCGATCCCTAATGAAAGATACTGGATACTTTGAAGTGCTGATAATGATCATGTGTGGGTATCTGCGCCTCCTGAACAATGGCTCGCTCATGTGACACAGGTACCCACAGATTCTAAGCAGATCATTCTATGTTAAGCATAGCAACTGAATAAGCATGACATTAGATGTTTTCTAATTAAACACTTCTTTTTGCACAACAATTTATAGGTAGATATCTAATGTATGACATAAATTCATTCATTCGGAATGAATGAATCGAAATTATAGAGAGTTTATAATTTCTTCATTCTTGCCAGACTCAGACTAAAATCTTCTTGGCCTAGGTGTTTTCCCAGTGTTGATGATGCAGCGTGTTTAGACTTTAGAACTAAATTGAAAGTGTTTCTGTTTTCTAAGGCGTATCCTGTCTGTTGACTTTCGTTCTATGTTGTACGGCGCCCTTGTAGCGGTAAGGGCCGCGTTTACGGCGCCTTATAAATCGGCGTTGTTGTTATTATTATTATTATTATTATTATTATTATTGTTACTTAGATTGAGTTTAGGTGTACATAGAACACTAGAACTACCTTGACGTGTCTCTGTCTATTACTAATGACCATCAGACACTTATACTCATTGTCTCTTTATGCCTGTTAATTCCTCCAGTCTTGCTACTAGTCAAATTAGTCTAAAATAAATTCATTAGATTTCCACCCAATTGGGTTGATGCGAGGAGGGTCAAATTGAATTCACTGCCCACCTATGCGTTGCTGGTCTGATGCTTTCATGACCGCCGCCTACTGGTGACTTCATTGTGCTATTGATGGGGCAGTGCTCTGTTACCGTTGTGGCATTGTTTTGCGCCGGTGAAGACTAGTCCATAATTTATCGGGCTACGTGCCATGGTCTTCAGCACCGGTACTTTACCGACATGTGAGGCATAGCTTTGCGGGTCTCTACAGCGCGTCAGAGGTGTCGGCTGACAGGAAACTCGTGCCAGACAATAAATAGCCATAGACGGATGACTGCAACACTTCATCCTACGTCAATTTCTAGGAGAAGTCGTTTAACGCCAGGTTGCAACTGCTGCTGCTGCTGATGTTTTAAGTGTCTGCTGGTGTGATAAGTTAAGCTCGTTAATAGAGTTCAAAGCAAATAATAATGCTTAGCGTTATAATCTCTATCTGTTGCATCACGAAATGTGACATGTTGCACCAGCTGAGCTGTGAGAGAGGTTCAAAGTCCTCGCAATTATTGTCAATTTTTGTCTAATGTTCTGCAAATAAGCAATTCACATGAATATAAACCATTTACATTTGAACATGTATTACAACAGCAAAATTTCTTTAAGCTCTGTATGTCTCTGTCTGTCTTTCTCTGTCTGTCTTTCTCTGTCTGTCTTTCTCTGTCTGTCTTTCTCTGTCTGTCTTTCTCTGTCTGTCTTTCTCTGTCTGTCTTTCTCTGTCTGTCTTTCTCTGTCTGTCTTTCTCTGTCTGTCTTTTTCTGTCTGTCTTTCTCTGTCTGTCTTTTTCTGTCTGTCTGTCTGTCTGTCTGTCTCTTTCTCTGTGTCTGTGTCTCTCTGTGCATGTGTCTGTCTCTGTCTGTCTGTCTGTCTCTCTGTCTCTCTCTATCTATCTATCTATCTATCTATCTATCTATCTATCTATCTCTCTCTCTGAGCTTTTGTACTATGCTGAATAATACCAAAAACTTATGCCTTTGGAGTTACTGGGAATGTTTAAGCCTAATTGTCTTGCAAAGGTTTACAAAGCTATAGAATGTTTCACAGCATATCCGACTGTATGGAACTAGCTGACTCATGGATGATATGTTGAAACTATACTAATAAAAGAATGGTTTTAGGTTTATAGGCGAGGCCAGAAAACAAATGGACAGTGAGTGAATTGTGTCACAAGTTGTTGTTCTAGCAGGAGAAAGAGAGAAAAAATTTATTGTAGAGTACTTTAAATCCAGGGATGTTATATCAAATTAGTTGATTTACCCATCCTAGGATGTGAAATTAATTATTGGCTGCTCATTTGTTCTTCTGACCATCAGTTCCTTTATCCAACTGTCAGCCTATTAATCCAACTGCCATTCCATCCATTAACGGTCAGTCTCTCTATCCAATTATTGTCCATCTGACCATGGGGTTGATCTAGATAATAATTGTATGAGTAAAATTTGAAGCAGAAATACACACTGCCATTTGACAAAGGATTTAGTGAGAGAGAGTGTCATAAAAATGTTGACATCATGAAACCTTTCTTGACACATTTCATCTAATTTGTTTTACATTTCTGTTGGTTTATATAATTAATTGTAATGGTTTTTTATTTGCAACAATTCCAATGAAATTGTCAGTAGCAAACTGGCAATCGACTAGCACTGAATTGTTTTATATTTTAGAAAAGTATGTAAATTTGGATAACTTTTGTGGATAAGGACTATATTTTAGGTGTAATGACTCAAAGACCAGTATTGTGCTTTGGACATTCTATGATAAGTTGATTTATTTGGTCAGTCTTTTCCTATCCTTTCTTTCCCTTAACTTTATGTACAATCACTGTTTCTTCCAACGAGGTCTGTCTCGATTGGAGCGTATCTACCGGGAGGTGGCTCAGAAGACGTTGGCAGTGGAAATTGAGTGCTTGCATATCATCGACGTCAGAGGGTCCTACATGGCTCTCCGAGGCCTTGACCAACGACAGCCCGCTGGAAACAAATACATTGTGCTTGACATATCGAACATATCTAGTCTTCAGGACATCCTCCACCAGGTTAGAGACTGCCTTCCATACTCAAAACACCATGCTCTTTGGGTTTTACTTTCAAACACCTTCAGTTGATACTAAGTAATTAGGGTATGATATTATATCATGTCAATAGAACTCTACAGGTCTATGTCCACAATGGAAAATAAATGTTCATAATAATCTCAAATTACTCATACACGGTTTCATTATGATCGAATACACAATTAATGAATCATATTATGGGAGAGTGTTGTTTCAAACATTATAATATAATTGCAGCAGAAAAAAACCAAAATATTTTTGTCAGCAAATATAAGAAATATGGACATGGACTTGTATGGTTATATGGGCACATTATGGGTATTTGATCCATGAGGCCTTTAGTCTCATGCCTCCATATTAATGCCTACCTGCAAATGTTTATGTAACACCTTTTATATGGCTTTTAAAGAACTTTTCAAGGCAATGCCGTAGATGTGTCTGCAAGGATTATATCTAAGTATAGGCAATAATTGAAGGCTGTAAGAAATTATGTGCAAAGACTTGCGTGATAATCGCCTTAGTGAAGCACAAACATGTACACTCACTGTTTCAAAGAGAGCACTGTTCATTTTATCATCAACCAATCAGGAGGGAGCTGCTTATTAATTGATCAGGTGACTTACTTATTTGCTTTATTTAAGCACTGATTATGCGTGCAGGGTATGTAAGTTGGAGTTTCAGGTACGGATGTAGTGTGTCTTGCTAGAGGAGAGGACGGAGTCATGGAAAGTCCGGAGGAAAATAGCGTGTCTAGCCTTGTGCCTTAAATGATGGTAACGAGTTGTCAAGTTGGGCCTTTTGTGGTAGATGATTCCAATATGGGAAAAGCACAGCAGCTACAAGGCCCATCATCCTATGATTGTTTTGGACGTTGGTTCTAGCAAGAAGCCAGTAAGGCAGTAGCAGAAGAATGCAACAAATCTAACAGGGTGATTATTGAGTTATCTGACGGAAGACTGACATTCCGAGTCTTAAGGGTAGACATTCAGTTTTGAACTTAAGTGGTCTGGAAAGTGGAATGTGCTGACAATAAACATCTGTATAGTTGGTGTAGTCCATTGCATGAAGTGGTAAGAAGAAATAATTTTAATAAGAATTTTAATGCTATAGTTTAACAACATCAACTAATTGTCCTGATGTGCCTTTTTTTAGAATCTAGTCTTGTCTTCTCTTTCCATTTTCTTCTCCACTCCACCTTTTGCTGTCACTTTTTGTGTCTCGGCTTCATTGATTCTGTAATTATGTAATTTATTCGTCCAGACTTTGATTCGTGTCAAGGGTATACACCTGTTAGATGAAGGATAGCATTGGCATTTAGCGTTGTTTTGTATTACTCTGCACCTAAGAGTTCATGATGCTTTGTTGAGAGTATCTTATTGACATCATTCGTTGTCATCAATCACTTACTGATTTACAGATTCAACGGGTCGGAATGAACCGTGACAATTACCATTATCTTCTGGGTGGATTGGTGAGTATTAATATGTCTCTGATTTCCTCCCATGTGTGGCATTAATATTGTGCCATCTGTCACTCGATGGTCTCATTAATCACACTGTCTGTGCCTCGTTTTAAACATCTTTTCTCATTTCTGTCATGAAGACATCTGTTGTGTGACGGATTTCTGGTCATCGTTGTCGCAGCAGATGACTTTTTCTGTTCAGTTGAGCTCTTATGAAAACAGATGATAATGAATCAGGTCTGATTATTTGCTGATCTTAACAGATTGACTAATCTTATGACTTTCTTGATAACATCGAGTCACTAACTCTCATCATCATCATTATCATCGCTCTCCATCTCTCTTATATCGTACATTGAAAACCAAAGTTTAACAGAGATTCTTCTGTTTTCTTTTACTCGTTTTCTGACTTCAGCTTGGTCATAGATACTTTTATGTCAATTGATGAATTGATCAAATCATTGATTGGTCCATTTAAGTAAATAAATCAGAGAATTTATATTGCAAATATCATAAGCAATCATCGTCTTTGATCAATGTACCAGCACATTTTGCTAACTGCAAACAATCTATATGTTTGCTATGATATGCACTTTATGAGGTGGCCATATCGTGAGTCCTTCTGCTCTCAAGTGGCGCTATATAAGTGTTTCATTACAATTACAATAATAGTAAATGCCTGGTTGAATCATGATACTAATTAAGTTCTAATGAATCAAATGTTAAGCTTTGAAGTTGATATAATATTATATGCTTTTGCTTGTCCATTGAAGGCCATGGATGAATTAGACTTGAGAGATTTTACATTTGGAGGCGTCAATATCACTGGATTTACACTCGTCGATACATCAGTCTCCGATGCTCAGACTGCATCATCGTCATCGACGACGACGTCCAGAGTTCAAGTTTTCAATAAGCCGACTGTAAGTGCCAAACGTCTTCTGCTGACCATCCCAGTCATATAGTGCAGCACAACAAAGTAGCTATGTAATGTAATGTAATCAATCAATCAAGTAGTTGTGTAGCATCTGTAAATTTCCCTTTTAAAACTCTTATAGTTGGGAATAGTTTTGCAAAGTAATGTAATGAAGAGGAACTTAATATTTATATAGCACCTTGATGAACGTTTGATAATCTTATCAGCAGAAGGGCTGCCCAGAGGATCCGATGAGGTGATACACTGCAGCAGAATTGAAGGTTTATGACCTATGTTAAATTGTTAATCTTTGGCAAATTCTGGACAAGGTGTTGAGATATGGTAATATAATGTTTGTGAAGTAGCTGTAATTAAAAATGTGTAATATAATAAATCTTTTTAGTGTATCTTTAAGTTCAAAGATAATAATTTTTTATTGTAATATATACAGTGCATAATATACATTGTTTCCTCATTTCTGTTGTTTCTTGTTACTGTGTTTTGACTGTCTTACTCAGCTGTGTCATGCATATTGATTTTTGAGCTTGTCAGATTGGGTCAGAAGGAATAAGAAGTTGATGTAACAACAGCACTTACCGTGATTTTACAGATGATATTATTAGATGTGTTAAGCTGTAGTGTTAAACACAAGCTTTATGGACTTGTGAAAAGCATCTTCGAAACACCTGAATAATGAAGTGAAACTATTCGAATGCAAAATACCTTAAGTGATATTTTTGTGTGATTCAATCTACGACGTTTTATCGCATAAGTACAATGATTCACTTTGCCTCTCGAAAGATAAATAGCAGCAATAAAATATGCAAAAGCAATTGGTTTCTACTGTTCACATTCACGCCAAATGGACTACTTCAAACTGAACTCTCTGTCCTTCGACTGATCTATTTATGCTAAATTTGTCCAAACTGAGTAGACATCATAATGAAAGTCTGCTTTATAGCTCTTTGAGAACACTTGTATGATACTTAAAATCACACTGTATGCAACGTGTGACATTAGTTTACCGAGGACGGTAGTGACGTTGCAGTCATGATAAAATTTTGCTTTATGCCAGACGGCAGACGTGTCCTGCAGATCGAAATGCAACAACTCATCGCCGCTGCCAGAATACAGAGCGGATCCACATCAGACATGATTGCATTAGCCAGTCATCAATGGCAACGGCTGATTAATATTAGCGTACAGGAGAGATGGAAATGTTGGGATGGGACTGCAATGATGGCTGCACTAATTGACAAATGAAAGCAACAGGGAGTGCTTTCAAGTCTGTAGCAAATGAGGATTGCTTAGGAAATGTTGAATCGCTCTGAATCTGACTAGCTCTAGCAATACATTGTGATGTATGAAATCTGATCATTTATATAGCACCTTCAAGTACCTCACAAATAATAAATAAAATGCACTGTAATGACCCATTGCCAAAAAGAAACAGAAATTTAGTGAACAGCAATTGAAAGGAGAATATTACAGTGATCGTCAATGGTAATGCGAGTTTCCACCTGGAAGTACAGGAAGCGTAGGCGGAATGACCTGCCACGAGCAACATTTCGTGCGTGTTTGGCTGTCTGGATATTGAATATCAATCGATCATTCTTATGTCAGTGCAAACTAATTGCAATGCAGCTTGGCCCTCGAATCCTTCGTCGTCGTGTCCGGCTGACGTTTGCGTGCATCAAGAGGAGATCTCCTCCTTCGTCGACATCAAGATGGCTCAGTGTCTGCGTGCTGACCTTTTATGCCTGCTCCCTGAACTGTCTTAATCATCGCAGAGCACAACGCTATAACATTCCAGTGGCTGAGATGATTGCGTGCCTCGTAATAGAGTCGGTTACAGCGCAGTGACCAATTCTTTGCCATCGTCGTCGTCGTCTTCGTTATCAACAGGCTGCTATCACTGTTACACATCGGTTATGCTCGCACAGTTCTTGAATTTTTTATGACCTGACAGGTGTCCTCTCCACAGTTGTTTTTACGCTTATAGGCTACTTCGCACCTCATCTGCTGCTGGGTAACCTAATCTAGTTAAGCTATGGCGCTGTTATCATAAGCACAAGGCTCCAATCGGTGGTCACTGCTCGTGAAACTGTAGTCAATGTTGTAAATGAGAAGAGAAACTGAATTGAGGTGTGATTAGTCAGAAAAGAGCTAAGTTTTGTACTGGATGGCATAAGGAATTAAATTTACAGAAGGCTAGAAACTGGGTAGTAAACTCCGACTCTTTGGAACATCCCTCGCAGTATTTAATAGCCGACAGTATGTTTGTTAGTTGATTGTAAGATTATCTTTCATGAGATGTGGGCCAGGAGTTGTTGAGATAGGTCGGCTCAGTTGAGTTGAATATTTTTTGAACTAAACGACATCTATTTAATTTTGTTCTTTGCTCAATGTGCAGGTTGTGTAATGAGTGCAACATTGGTGTAATATGGTGATACTTGGAGGCATTTGATATAAACAAGCAAGCAAACAAAAAACATTTTATTTACACAAATTTTAAATCCATCAAATAAACTTTGCTATGTCATGCAGAAGACATTGACAAGAGTCAAGAGAGGTGCCCAGAAGAGGTAATAATGATCCTGCTGTTAGGGCCACCAACTTTTATCATCTAGCTTCATTGGGAATAGTGGCAAGTGCAATAAAGTAATAACTACATTAATCTTAACTAGTTAATTAAAACAATGTTCCAAGGTAGCTTAACAAGTGACTTGGCTTTTGACAAAGGCATAATTACATCCATTCATTTATTACGGAAATTTATATAGCTCTCCTTCAAGCTTACTACTTAGGAGCGCTCCCAACTCAACCCCGCCTGAACAGAACGGTCTTTAGGCTACTAACTGCGAAGCCGTGTTGAGTCGGTGTTTACACGCCGGAGCGCCACCTAGTATTCATAATCTATCTAAAGAGTACGACTCAGTAAGTTGTCAGTATAGTTTAAAAGTACAACCAAAAGTAACTGTTTGCTATGGCTTGTGTCAGAGAATTTCGAACCGTTTTTGTAGTTTGCATAGATATCTTTTATCAATCCCAATGAAATATGTTGCAGTGGTTGAGATGGCAGGAAACAAGAGCAGTTGCAACCATGACCAAGACAGTTTAAGGCTAAGACAGTTTGAAGCACAGTTTGAGGCTAAGACAGTTTGAGGCTAAGACCGTAATGTAATGTAATATAAATCCTCGAAAATTTCTCAGCGCCTACAAAAACCGAGTCAGGGAGACCAGCTTATTCACCAGCGCTATGCCAAATCAAGTCCGCAATAGCCAATCCTCTCGTTTCTTTTCGGTGCCGAGTCGAAATCCAGGGAGTCAAGCCAAGGAGACAGCATGATGCTACGGTGGTAGTCGATGATGAGGGTGGTCGCACAGGAGTAGAATCTGGATAGGACACATTGAAGAGTTCAGTTTTTAGTCGTGAATGGAAAGTAGCAGGGGATAATGAATGCGGAGGAGAGGTTATATTTGGAGGTGAAATGTAGGGGTGAGCAAACTGACGGAGTCTGTTCCAAAGTGCTGGTGCAGCATAGACTAAGGAGCGGGCAAGAGCATTCTGAATTGTTTGGAGGCTTCTTATTTGTGAGGAATCAATGTTGTGAAAGAGAGAATTGCAATAATCTAGCTTTGAGTGAACAATTGATGTGGCTATTGTGCATGCAGTCTTGTAGTTGAGAATTGGGCGCAATCGACGAAGGTCGCGGATGTGCATATAGCAGGTGTGAGATAGCTGAGTGATGTGGTCAGAAAAGGTAAGTTTGAAGCACAGCTTGAGGCTAAGACAGTTTGAGACTAAGACAGTTTGAAGCACAGTTTGAAGCTAAGACAGTTTGAGTCATGTAAGATCTAATTCCTTGAATGTGCCGAATGTGAAAGTGAGATGATTAGCATGTGGTTTTAACATGGCCAGAGATGGACTTCGTGGAATCATTGGGGTTACTTCCTCCAAGTTGTGTATACATGTGGAGTGATCAACGGCCAATACACCTAACTGATGTCAGCCAATCAAATTTCCAATGGTGCTGTCTTGTACCTATGAAGTCGAATTCAGTCTTAGAAGAATTCAGCAAATCCATTTTGCTGGCCATGCAGAATGAACTTTAAGCTGAAATAATTGGAGAGCTGAATTAGAGGAGAACCTAATATTCAAAGAAATAGCTTCTTGTTGGCGCACATTGATAGGGCACAGAACTTTATCTCAATGGTGAAGTGGTATTTAATGTTAACTCTTTCAGGAGAGTGCCGTGCACAGAACCTTGTGGTTCAAGGCAGTTGGTATCAATGTGAGTTGATTGTTATGGACTGAATCGACTGATTGAGTATGAGCCAAGAACAGAATCAGAAAGACCAATCTATTGTTAAAGAGTAGCATAATAATTGGCATTAGTGGCAGAAGCTGCAGAATGATAAGTATAATGGGAGCAGTTGCCTTTCCCTTGTCTTTGGAGATGATTGCCGGTATGTAATTGTGAAGGACAAGTAGTGCATTTCCATGGAGTGGAATTTATGATTGGCAGACTGGAGGGAGGGATAGAGTGTGTGTGTGTGTCAGGAAAATGACCATGCAAGCAATGCAGCTACCTTTCCAGGATTTTAGAGATGACATTGAGGGTATATATGGGGCTATAGTTTGATATATCCTCAGGAGAAAGAGATGGTTTGTCTCAAGGGAATGGTCAACAAAGTGTGAGGGGATGCACGAGGACCCTACATCATGAGAGATTTGACACTTGGCGTAATAATTGGGCCTCTGTACAAAAGTTTATTAAAAATACAGGACATGGTAGGCTGAGTAGGCACTTTGTAATGTGCAGTAGTGTAGACATTTGAGCTTCTATGATTGGCATGTATATATGGCCCTTAAGCAAATCCTTCATGCAGAGTTGCTTTTCGATATAATATGTATTCGGGCTATGAAATCTAGGATTATAAATGTAAGAAATGAGATTGCCATTCACTCTTATGTTCTTGCTTTAATGCATTCGATCATTAAATTTATTTTTCACTCACTGCTATAAAAGCACAAACACATGATTTAAAGCGATTTCAAAAATAATAAATATACTATTCTTTGGATTGATACTGAGTATTTACTTTGTTCTAGGCTTCAGGGTTGACAATGATAGTGTTCATATGCACTATGAAAAAATTGCTTTTCTATAAATTTTCGTGTAGCTGGAAGCAGCACTTACAATTGATGCCATTTCTGTGATAATTGAGAGTCTTCGGATGGTGCTAAACACGGAATCAGAAGTGATTCGAAACACGTTTCGTCGTGGACAGATGTACAACAATGGAACTGTGGGCATCCAGTGTCGGACCCAATTGCCTTCCCCTCTTGTTCTTGGCCCAGCTATCCTAAAGTACATAAAAGAGGTACAACACATTTCTACTCTACCTATGGTAAGCAATAGAAATAGCCAAAAATTGTCTCAAATTGTAATAAATTTCACCTGAGATGTCCACAAAATTTTAAATTAATTAATTGCATTGCAAAACATAGTAGCAGTAATCGACCATGGGAAAGTAAAATTCGGCTATCGTACCTTGTGACTTCAGGTTTGTTTGTTTGAAGTTAAAAGAAGGCTATGGTGTATGATGCTTCTTGGTAAGATTTGAATGGTGTTTTGTTGGGTCCAATTGTGCCACACCCCGTGTGGTTCAACAAGATCAAGTGTTAGGACGCAACCTTCCCAGCTGGCTCCTCTGGGGGATCTGGATGGCATCCGACCACAGCACCCCAGGATCTGGTTACTTGTCACGAGATCGGGTCAGTCAGGCCTGAGAGCAGTTTCAGTGGACTAGCCTTCATAGTATTGTATTGTATTTTGTAAGCTATGGGTTAAGCACTGAAGTTATGAGATGAAATATTGCATTCAATATTAATTGTAGTCATACTTATATTCAATGTAGTCCAAGCGATTGTCTGCAGAGTATATGAGATATCAGTTTCTGTTCTATGGTCTTAGGTTAAATTGTTCGGTAAGACTGGTCTTGTGGCATTCAATGATCAAGGATATCGCAAGGACTTTCAACTTAATGTTCTTGAACTTAACATAAACAGTGACCCAAAGCAGGTGAGAATAATTCTAACCAACAAAATATTCTCAGAGCTTCTACAGCAGATAGCATAAGTGCTGTCCAACATTTTTGACAAAATAAATTGTGTTTGAGCTGAAGTCTACACCAGTAAACAGAAGCAGCAACGATAAAAATTTATATTCAAATTTTTTTTTAAAGTGAGTAATCATAATGATTGCCTGTATGTATGCCTACATGTATATGGCATGCCTTATAATAGCTTAGCTCCAACACTATATCAATGAACAAGTTAAAGTAAAAACATGTGTTTTTCGGGACCTTCTTTTGTCTGGTAGATGGCGCAATCGTTCCATTTCCTTAAGAGATTTTTGATTACATATCATTGATGATGTAAACTTGCTGGAGTGAAGCTCATCAAGGAGGACTCGTTCGAGTGGTTAAACGATATTTAATTTTATGGATTTTTGTCATTTTTTTACCAAATTTTTCAGTTATGTCTGTAAAAATGTGATACGTTGCATTGTCATCCAAGCTTGAAATGTGTGCAAAATTTCAGCTCTTTAGGTCGACGAAACATACCAAAAAAAGAGTTGAAAGAATTCGACGAACCGACGATCCAACGATCCATCCATGACAAACTTTAAGCAAGCCAAGTTAAATAAAAGCGGGTAAAAATAAATGTTCAAGCACCTTTTTAGTGAAATATTTGGCTATAAATTGTGCTTGTAATTTTTTCAAACTTTCTTGGAAACATGTTTAAATGTTTGTTTCACCATTTGGTTATAAATGGTATGGCGTCAGCTTTTAAGATAAAACTCAGCTGATATTCACACATACCTCAGTAGCACAGTCACTTGAACTCCACATTTTTTGTAAAAAATTACTTCATTGGCCATTCAGATTCTGTTTCAGGGTAGCAACTTTGTCTGTTCTTATATTTATACTAATTGGATGATGTTTGTCAAAATCTTAATCCATAGCCGTGTGGTACCTCTGTAGATTGGCCTTTTTCAAAACAGAGACAGACAGACAGAAACCGACAGACAGAGAGAGGGAGGGAGGGAGGGAGGGAGAGACAGAGAGGGGAGAGAGAGTTAGAGAAACACAGACAGACAGACAGTGAATTGCATTGTGATTACTGGATTTTATGTTCACATCGTCAAATGAAATCCAATGATAATCCCAGTTATGAATGACTAGCAAAATAGGATTGTGATTTAAAATTTAGATCTAAACAAAGATGACTGACACTCTTTAGGCTTTCTATTGCTGTTGAGGGACCGATCATCTGATATCCTTGCTTTCTCCTGAAGCTCACTGCTTTGCTTTATGTGTTCTGGTAAATCGTAGTTCCATGGTACTCCATTGACAACCTCCTCTCCAAGGACTATACTATTTCTCATTTACTGACCACTCTTCCTGTCTGCCATTCATTGTCTTCATACATGGATTTTTCTGTCCACTGTGGAAGATATTTGCCAAACCTTTTAAGCCATTGCTTTCAGAACTTTAGTGTCAGTCTTGTTTACCATTTTCTTGTTGTTTTTTCCTTTTACCCAAACAATCTCTAAATTGCTTCTTGATATGATCCGTTTCTTTATATCATTCCAATCTCTCCTACGCTGTATAGAAATCCAACACTTATCAGAGCTGCTGTTCTTTTTAACTATGCTGGGGGCTGGGATTGCTACCTCTGAGTAGTTTTCTTGAATTGGTACTGAATGAAACGAATGCTGTGAGAGATATATATCTGCATAGTTGGCCAGCATCACTGACTGATGTACGTTGTTAACTCCTTGTGCTATATTAGACATGAAATGCATTGATAAGTCCTTTTCTGAATAATGTGGTCAATAGATTGGTGTCTGGACACATCGACAAGGCCTCAACATCAGTCGAGACCTAAGGGGAGAACGGCCACCTGCAAAAATCATCTTCTACAACAAGACACGAATTGTAACAACAATCATCGTAAGTCGTGATTTCTCTGTTATTTCACTCTTGCCAATTAGTTCATTTTTCTGTTATCTTTTTCACCTGATCCTAAAATTTGTCATAAACGTTTTTCTTATTGTATTTTGCTAATCTTCTGTGTTAATTTATATTTGACACAAGATTTTTTCTTTCTTCATGACGTTCTTGCATGAACTTGAGGCACATTAAGTCATGTTGCTTAGAATAAAAACAGTATCTCTGGATGTCAACGTGTAGCCAGGATGCCTCACTTTTCTGCTTTGCTTCAGAAGCAGACAATTTTGATTAAAGGCAAGTGCATTTCAGTGATGGGCACAAGAAAAAACTCAAGGCCAAGACCGAGACCAACAGGTCCAAGACCAAGACTGAGTGGTCCAAAACCAAGACCAAAACCGATACTCTTTTTTATAAGCAATTCAGTTTATTAAGAGGCTATAGTGGAATAACATACTTAAAACATTAATTTTATTGCTGAAGAATACAAATCTTAATAATGGTTCAGAAAAAAGTTTTACTACCTTCTCTTAATTTTTTTGGATTTTTTTACTTCGGCCTGGGAATATTACACTCTAAATTACTTACAGTATACGAACAAGTAGATTGACGTTCGGTTCGAATGGTGTACTTGTACCACGGACCTCGGAATTGTAGGTTAACAGTGTCTACACATGGCTGACCACATAATTATTAGATTGTTCCACAACCTTGAAATTTTTGAAAGCACATTTTGAAATTGCTGGCTCCATTGCAAATGCATTTTTTTCTGCCCATATTAACATGCAAATATAGATCTATTAGTTTGGTCAGCATGCCATAAATCGATAACAATCGCATAGGTCCTAAACATCCGGTGTCTCTAATAGTCGAAAATAACGGACAAATATCGTAAAATTACTCTGATATGACAAATGACCAAGAACGCTTATTATTTAAGTCGGAGACCAATCCCAAGACCGTTCCTTTAAGACCAAGACCGACGCATTCAAGACTGAGACCAAGACCGATGGTCAGAGACCAAAACCATGACCGACGCATTCGAGACCAAGACCGCAGTTTTCCGGTCTCGAGACCGTCTTGAGACCAAGACCGCGGTCTCGAGACCACATCCCTGGTGCACTTAGGAGGTGTTCGTTCAATGCACATCTCTATAGTAAGTAATGTGTGTAAGAGCAGTTTATGTACTTGATCTGAATATTCTAAAAGTGCAGCATATTATAAATGTAGCAATTTTTTGGTGCAAGCACCATCAGCTTCTTATGCATAAGATTGATGCATTATTATTATTAGTAGTATTATTATTATTATTACTAAATAGTATTATTATTATTAAATATTATTTTTATTATTAAATATTATTATTATTATTATTATTAAATATTATTATTATACCTAATGGAAGAGAAGAAGAAGACTGTGCAGTAGGGTTCATTGAACACGTAACCTAATAACGTTCTCTAACTCTACACATGATACATGTTCAATTTAATATGTGTACATATGATATCTGAGTTACACTGGTTCCTATGTGTAGTATGTACACTTGATTATACACTTTTGAAATCTAATAACAGTATACCTTTTTTCAGATGTATACAACATATGCATGTATAGTAGCTATACAGTACTAAACTCAGTTAAAATAAGATGCACTTAAATCTGCCAAATTCCTGAATCGTTCCATATAATTTTGAGCATGCGCAGCATATTTAAACACCAAACGGCGTTTTTGCAAGCCTCATGAGAAACAACAGCGACACACACCATCTCCTTAACTGCAAATGAATAATGGCAAGCACGAAGATCTAGCCGCGTATTATCGTGTTAGCGAAGAGTAATAACATGATATGAAAATAATTATTGGCGGCATGTAACAGTTTTGTTAGAATCCTCTTCGCACAGTCTTTTGAGCAGCAGAATGCCTGGAATTGTTTTTTGCAGTCGCCTCCTTATTTGATGAAACGTAAGCAGCCAGATGATGGACACGTCCTGATGGAAAACGACCAGTACGAGGGATACTGCGCCGATCTTGCGGTGGAGATTTCAAAAATTGTGGGGTTCGATTATGAACTGCGACTCGTGGGCGACAAGAAATATGGTGCTAGGATGAACAGCGGCATGTGGAATGGCATGGTTGGGGAACTAACGAAGGGGGTAAGAAAATAAATCAAACACCAGGTAACCTCTCATTAGACAGTGCGTAGATTCTTACAGATTTATGATGCCTTTTCAACTCTGCAACTATGGTTAGAAGCCAATATATAATGTGGATTTGACAGCTTATATATTTTTAGCCATGTTATTGATAGACAGAGGTGACCCAAACTTTTGAGATTTATGTCCTCCATAGTCCAATGGTTTGGCTGATGTGCAGCTGGCTGCAATCCACAGGTTGCTAGTTCAATAACCTTCGGCAGTCAACAGAAAATTGCCCCTATTATCCTATTATCGTAACGTAATAATTGATCATTATCATCATCAATTATCTCTGTCATTGTTAACTCTTTGTCTAACTATCTCATTACCTTGCCCTAAATTGCTTTGTATTTCCTAACCTAGCTTTCCATTACCTTACTTAACTTACTTAGCCTTAACTTACATTGGTGGCTCAGCTTACTTAACTAGACTTATCTGTTAACCTTTCCTTGCCATATATGGCCTTACTCGTCTAGCCTTACTTGTTTGGCCTTATCCTGTTCTCTCTGTCTACTTTCGTGTTGACACTGTTTTGTACTGTACATTTCTCTCTCGATGTTGTTAGGAAGCGGATCTGGCCATTGCTCCACTGACGATATCGTCGATGCGTGAACGTGTGATCGATTTCTCGAAGCCATTCATGGATCTTGGAATCAGCATCATGATCAAGAAACCTGAGAAGCAGAAGCCAGGCGTATTCTCATTCATGGATCCACTGTCCAGCCAGATCTGGCTGTGCATCGGAATGTCCTATATCGGAGTTAGCTTCATCCTCTTCCTTGTCAGTCGATTCAGTCCGTACGAATGGCAGATCGAGGACAGACTTAGCGGACCAAGTTTCACCAATGATTTCACAATGCTGAACAGCCTTTGGTTCTCCCTAGGAGCTTTCATGCGCCAAGGCTGCGACATGTCACCAAGGTACGTAGGCTTCTTCACTGTAAGTTGTTTAACTTGGAGGAATGCAGAATCTTTAGTTAATACTTCATTAGTCTGTAGTGTTCGAAGATTGAAAATTTTATTAGGATGATGATGTTTGAACCAAATGTCAAATCTGCTCCAAGCAGTAGTAATTAAGTGCTAGGTGACAATTGACTGGTTTTGGATGCAATCCTTTATTCAAGGTTAGGTAAGTCCTGTTTTGTATTGTGTTAGATTAACTGCAAGTGAGGTAATATCTGCTAGTAGCTACAGCTCTCTACTCGACATTCATTAAAATCAATTCACATCATTCCATCTTGATTAGCTGTGAAGCATCAAAAAGCTTAACTCAACTTTGTGTTCGATAATTTGGACAATAGACAGCAAAGACAATGGATACAATGCTGATGTTGTACAAATCCCTAATTTGGCCACAGTGGGAATACTACATTCAGGCATGGAGTCCATACCTGAATCAAGACATGGAATAACTGAAAGTGCAAGGAAGATCTGCCAAAAGAATTTGGGGTTACAAGGATTTCAGTTACAAAGAAAGATTGAAGAGATGTGGGCTAGCAACAATGGAGAGAAGGAGGCGCCGAGGAGATCTAATCGATACTAATCGATCACTGGAAAGGAAGCGCAATAGAGGGCTAGGTTCTATGAATTAGCACAAGGCAAGGCAACTCGAAAACACCGGTATAAATTATTTAGGAAGCTGAAAGGAACATTATTGCAGAAAGAGCAATAGACGGGAAATGGCTTGGATGATCTCAGTGGACCCTATAACAGCTTTTAAGAGGAAGCTAGGAGGTTGGGTCATTAAGAGTCTCATGTTCATTTAACACAGACTACCGGGATACGTCTTCTGAACCAGTTAAAAACCCTTGTTGTTGTGTTATGTCACCATTTTAGCATCCCATTCTAATAGGAAACATTTTGTTTTTTGATTGAGACCAGTGATATTTTACTTCAGGATAAATAATTTTCATTTCCCTTCTTTTTCAGTTCAAGTGTCCTCAATTTCGGTTCTTATTTCAATTACAGTTCTTAAACATTTTAGTTCTGCTTATAATTACAGTTCTCTAAATAATTTAAGTTCCCATTTCAGTTTGTGCTTTAAAATAATTACATTTCTACTTTCTTTTACTGAAAGTGTCAAATTGAACCAAGTTCTAGCAACATTAATCAAGGAGGCATTTATTTAAATTTAAAAATACTCTAATTTCCAGTGACTTGTTCATTCTGTTCCTTCATCCAGTTGTTAGTAACCCACACAGATAAAATGTTCAATTCATTTCGGCTTGGGAAGCCGGAGCTGCAAGAAGGTCTTTTGCAAGTGGGGCAATCTTGCCATAGTGTCGGACAATAGTCTTCAGTTTCAAGTCTATTACTGCAGCATGTGTTCAACTGAGCAGCTTAAGCACCTCAACCTTGGCAATGCAGTCAAAGTGTCCTGGGAACAATGGGTTTTTTTTAAAGTTAACTGTTTTCAAAGCTGCAGAGCCTGTGGAAGACTGTGAATTGTCTTTCTTGACTTATTTTTTCCACAAATTACAAAATAGATTTATCCTGCAGACTGAAGGTGGATGATTTTGCAGCATTTTAAGTAGCTGTGAATTCTGGTACTAGAAGAACTGATGCTACTGTTGGATACAACAGACAAGCCGCAGCTGCTATTGGATTGTACTTATCAGAATGTGGGTATCAAATGGAAGCGAATCTACTTTGAAAGTCTTTAAGCATTGAAGAGGTCAGTGTCTGGCAGACGGAATTTGCAGCAATGGTATTCCAGGTTCAGAAGAGATGAAATAATGTTAGACAACGACATAATATCACTTTGCAGTGTATCAGTATAAATATATATATATATATATATATATATATATATATATACTGCAAATGGTTCCAGAGGACTTTAGTTTTCCTCCAGTTTGGACCACTCGCTGGCCAGAAGCCAAGCAAAGTACACACGAGTCGCTCAAAATATTGCAAAAAGTAACAAGTAAATTAAAAGTAATTTTAAGTAATTTCCATTTGGAAACTAATTTTCGGTTTTATTGTAATTTTCGTTTCAGGTGTTTAATTTACGTTCTATTTCAATTTCCGTTTTAAAATAATTTCAGTTTACTTTATAATTTTACTTAACAGATATCAATAATTTCCATTCTAATTTTACTTCTCGTTAGCAAAAATATCACTGATTGAGACTCTTTTCTGTAAGGGATTATGTTGCACAAACTTCTGTGCTGCTGATCATTCTGAAGTAATTCTTTTTCAGCTTTAGTCTCTGAATGCAGACTTTCATATCCTTTTGTCCCACAGTGATCCCTTTGGTAACCTAACCTAATATTTCAGCAACAGGTCTTAACATTGCTGTACCCTTGTTCTTGACAGGTCATTGTCTGGACGCATAGTCGGCAGCGCGTGGTGGTTTTTCACTCTCATCATCATATCATCGTACACGGCCAACCTCGCGGCTTTCTTGACTGTCGAGCGAATGTTGACCCCAATTCAGAACGTGGACGATTTAGCGAAGCAAACGGAGATTCTGTATGGCAGTCTGGATGCAGGATCCACAACAGATTTCTTTAAAGTAAGTCTTGTAACTAATAATATTATAATAATGGCAATTCACATGGCTTCATCTGGTAAGTAGCAATCTTCTGATGCTATTTTAATTATCAATGACACATGCAAGTGATAAGAGTTAAATAATAAGGCAGAATTTCAGTTATTTTTGAAAGCATGAAAACTTTTGGCTTCCTCGATTGATACCAGTTAATGACCTTTTTTATGACCACAGATCGGTAATTGATTAGTGATTAGTGAAGCTTGCACTCTGACAGCACAACAGAGAATATTGCTGCTCTCCTGTTTGTAATAGATGGGCCATTACAAGATTCTGTCTTTTTATGCTGAAATATTTGCAAGTTTTGTTGCATGTTCTGGTTTTAAAACTCATCATCAGACGTTTGTGTGTACCAGCTGAAATATTGTACACCGTTTGAAACCATATAAATAGGTTTATTATGATGATGACTGCTCTTCATTTCTTCATATCGGATGCTCTCTTTGTGCTCATCTATCTTTGTCTGCATGATTGACCTAGTTTAAACTTCTTTGTAACAGAATGTCTCCAGTCTGTAAAATTAATGGGTTGCTTGAAATACAACATGAAGGAAGATGAAAAATGAAGACATTGATGTAATGTGCAGTTTGTAATGAAGTGCAAAGATTCTTTGAGTATGACAGAACAATCTATGCAGAGGCACAAATACTTAGACATGGCTTGTTTCTGGATTTGCATAGATGTCAAAGATACCAATTTATGAGCGCATGTGGAAGTTCATGGAACAAGCAAAGCCGAGAGTATTCGTCGAAAAGACTGAGGAAGGCGTCCAGAGAGTCCGAGCCTCTAAGGGAAAGTACGCTTTTCTACTTGAATCTACGATGAATGACTACTACAACCAGCGTAAGCCATGCAACACAATGAAGGTTGGAGGAAACTTAGATGCAAAAGGCTATGGTGTGGCCACTCCTATTGGCTCTGACCTTAGGTGAGTTAGATAGCTGAGGTCTAGGCTATTTGCTTAATGTAAACATGCAAAGCCTCATGGCTAATAGTGTGAAGACTATAATGTAGTCAATAATTTTATGCCAATTAATCTATATACCTCCATGGTTCCAGTGACCTGTAATTTATTCAAAGATGAAAATTGTATTTGTATGCCTGGATCCTCCTTAATACACTTGCTGTCATTGATAGTTACATCAAGAAATGCTATGCAGTGAGTTTGTCTTGTAATGAGGTCATTTTCCACAGCCATGATTCATGTCCATTACCATGTTCTATCAGAATTTATGTTACATGGAGGCATGTTATAAGCAAGTTGAGGTGTCTTGAGGCATCTTTTAAGAGCTTGTCAAAGGTATTGTCCAATTACAAGGTTACTGTTTGCTTGCGAATTGCTTTATGACATTTTCATCAGTATCATTTTATCAGTTCATCTACAATGCATCATCTCACGACGCGATTGTCGTGTCAGATAAAAAATGTTTATCATCTGCATGCCATGCCATGCCTTGCAATGAATGTCTTCTTAGGACCAAATGGCCAAGCAGATAATGTAAATTTCTTCTCATTTATATTATAGCTTATGATGTTGATCTAAACATTGACACTGGCTATTGCATAATTACAACCTAACATGTATAATTATATACACTTAATCATCGTAATCTAGCATCATAAAACCTGTACAGATGAGCTCTCACTTAATATTGATGAATGCAAATATAAAGATAATTAATACATGTGTACCTTACATGTATATCTGTGGTGGATTATAGAGAACCAGTAAGTTTAGCCGTACTGCAGCTGCTGGAGACAGGAGTTCTGCAAAAGTTTCACAAGAGATGGTGGTACGACAAAGGGGAATGTTCAGCAGACGAAGGAAAGGTCAGCTGTGACTTGGTACTCTTTCATAGACTTAACACTATTAAGCAGAATGTTGTCCTAAAGTTAAGGTAAGAAGTTGAACACATGTCAAAAATTCATTTGATAGATTAAGTATTATGTCATTAATTATTAGTGAACACTTTAAATCTCACATTACCCAGTGATGCATCATGTGGTATGTGTACAGGATAATCTCATTTCCCCAAAAATGTTATATAAAAACATTTGTACAGTGCTGCTCAAAATCAACAGCACTCTCAACAGTTGTCTGTGCTTGGGCCAGAGTACAGGAAAGTCTTGAGGCGTCTTTTGAACTGGGTATGTGAGAGGGCTAGTATTATTCCAGGTGCAGGGACATTGGAAGACAATTCTAAGCTGAGGGTCCAACATAGGAAAAGCTCCTGGATTGTATCATAGCACAGTGCATACACGAAACAATGAGAAGGCTGTGAGTGGAAGATCTCCATGAAGCCCTTGTTGGTAAAGAGGACACCAGAGTGCCGAAAGACCGCAAGCAGGTGGGTCTCGGCCACCGAAACTAGGCAGCTGCACATATGTGAGGCGGGGGGTCAAAACCCACCGTTTGTCGACTCCTAGTAATGAGATTAAGGCTGAAATAGGTGAGAGGGGTCAAAAACACAGAAAATTGTTTTATGGTATATTGTTACAAATAAATATGCCTACTTTGAATATCTGAAATTAAAAATGTTGAATTCAAATATTTAGTTGGAGAAAAATGACTGGTGTCTAGATTTGCATTGCTAAAATATACATGTTTTTAATGGAGAACGACCAAGATTTCATACGCCAACTGGCCATTATTTTGATTTTATATGATGTTAAATAGTTAGCCAATGAAGTTAGTCCCAAATAAGACATGACATATTTTGGGCAAACTTTGGAGTGCAGCCTATGAAATGAGTATCAGTATTGAAAATAGATTGAAGTTTGAAAGAATTGGAGGCAGTAAGGCCACTGTATACAGAATTGCAGATCATTGCGTTGACTAAATTATTGATAGATGAAGCGAGAGAGTGCGAATGTAACGAAGTTGACACAGATGATAAACAGAATCTGGAAACTGAGTTGATCTGGTTCCTGAATATCAATCAATCAATCAATCAATCATAAATAATTCAAGATATCTACTCAGAGGCGCTCTAATGAAAGGGTATATGAAGAAAATCACTACAGATGTACCTTACATGTGCATTTCCAAACAATTCCCAGGTCATAAACAGAAGAGGCAAATTGGATGAGTGGGAACCTGAGTTGGAGATAAACTGTATAGATCTTATGAAGCTGGAGGCGACCACCGAGATATAGGAACGGTTTCTTGTCAGAGACATTATTTTGTTCTTATAAGTATGTATACTTATATGTGACATGTGGCACTGCAAGTCTAGAACCAACTGAACATTGATAAAATTAGGGAAAGCATTATTATTATTATTATCATTATTATCATTATTATTGTTATTACCGGTATTATTATTATTATGACAATGATGATGATGACATTTTTAATGTGCACAAAGTTACACAGAAATACAAAATATGAACAATGTTCGGTTAGTCACCAGATGAAGGGCAGTTAGATACTTGAGAATTTGTGAGTTTTGAGGACTCTCGAGAAAACAGATAAAAAGTTACTGGTAAGCATAAAAAAATGTTGGTTCATAGATTCCATTCCTAATGGGCAGCAACAGGGAATGCACGAGAGCCTACGACAGTGTGCAGAAAGCTGTAAGGGGGTACTAGTGGCTGAAGGTGCATCACAAGAATTTTTTAGGTCCCTCAGGCCAGTTATATCTTTTATGTAAATTCTGCAGCTGACCAAGCAGAGAGCAAGTGAATTTATGACAATTTGGTGTTAGGTATATTGATATACCTAACGTTATATCCATCGCAAACACCATTAACCATTCAGAGGCGTTGATGTCGACTGTGTGCCAGCATGTATCGAAATTTATTATAATACAACTAAATCTACTTATTTACATGTCATAATGATTAATGAGGAAAGATCTGCTTAAAAGCACACATAGCACGCTTGTTTTAACTCTTCCATAGAAACTCCTCAGAAGCTTGTTCTCAATGGGCCATTTTGCTGAGGTACAAACATGACCTTGAAGTAATCCAACCATCTTCCCAAATTATGCTGGTATTCATTTATTGACCACTAAGAAATGGAAGATCGGCTGTGAGATCGACATAGATTCATGTTCAATAAAAACGCCTTTGTACCAATCCTGGTTGAATTTTGCATAACTTCACTGTGCCTGTGAGCATCATATCAGTAAAATCAGGCAGGCATCCCATTGCTTACTTACTATACCTACCCAGGGGTGTGGATGCAGCATGCAAGATCTATAAACCGGAACTAAATTTATGGGAAACCAATAATAATCAGCCCAAGTGCCTCTGAGTAGAATTTTGTCAGGACATGCTGTATAAACTAAATATGGCAAAGTAAACCAAGTAGACAGGACCGTATCGAGCTATAATTGCGCCCTGTGCCTAGCATCAATCTGGCGCCCCACATTTTGAAAATAGTACATTTTATGGAATAATAAGTTATTCCATCCTGAAATTTGCGCCCTTTCCACATTTGCGCCCTGGGCCACACCCCGCTGGCCCCTCCCTCGGTACGGCCCTGCAAGTAGATGATGTTCCATCCATTGCTAAGCACAAATTCTGCCTCAGACTTGCAGTTGTCATGTTTTTTAAGACAAGTGGATCATCACAAAGTGCTCTGACTCTGAGCAATGTTGCCGGAATATTCTACATTCTGATCAGTGGACTTGGCCTTTCGATGGTCATATCACTTTTGGAGTTTCTCTACAAATCGAAACGTAGAGCCAGAAGACATAAGGTTAATTATTATGACCATCATCATAATTATATGAGAAATAGTAATGATAATAACAAGAATTATAATTATTACTAAAGTTATCACTATTATTGGTTTTGTTATTATTGTTATTTCATATTATTGTATGATACATTTAGGCAGATACTTATTCTATTAATAATAACCATTTTCAGTGCTGTTCTTTTCTGGCGGAACATGCTGGAACGGCGTTCCGGCACCTTTTTTCAATTACTAAAAATAAAAATCGTACAAAACTCAGGATTTTGATATAAAACCTTACAATTTAGATTTTTTAAATTCTAAAATTTATAAGTAATTGTAGGCCTATAGATTGTGATCATTGTGTCCTATAATATTTGTTTCTGTTCGGTATCTATTTTAACGTCATTTCTTTCAACAATACAGATGCGTTTGATCACATTTTTTCTAGAAAAAAAGCACTGACCAATTTTAATATTATTTATTATCATTTATATGTTATAACTATAATTGCGATAAGAAAAAAAGGAAAAGGAGCAAGACTAGAAAAGAAGACATTTGGAGGAAGAATAGAAGAAGAAGAAGAGGAGGAAGAGAAAGATGAAGAAAACACTAATAACATCATAGCAAATAGAATGACTTAGGGCAAAAAAGGTCAGAAGCAATTAAAATTCCAGTCAAAAACAACGCGGTGATGCGTGATTTGAAAAGGTTTAATGATGGCAAAATGTTGACATTTATTTTTGGTTTGAGTTGCAATATTTTTTATCTGTATTTGTAGTTAAAGTTAAAAACAGAATCATTTTGTTATCAAGATGATTATAATTAGGATATATATGTTCTAAGTACCTGGTTTCGTATTGAAAGTTGCAAGTTTATTACTGAATAATACACTACATTACTTGATTTCAGAAAACGTACATGGAAGCTAAACGGCCAAAAACAAACTTCTGTTCGGTAAGATTAGTGCTTCTAAATAAGTAGAATATGGTACTTTCAGTTATTAATAAGAGTTTTAAAGCAGTAGTCAATATGAAAAACTAATCATTAGCAACTACTTAGTATGAGTTATTATTATCACTAATTTAATATAGAAGGGTTGATTAACACATTAATATAATAAAGGAAGAACTAATGCACACGATTCGCAAAAGGCGTTGAGTACCAACTACCTTCGCTAGAGGGCCACAGTCAATTTTACACAACACACATGCCACACGATCAACCGCAGGAATGGGAAGGGTAAGGGAGATATGATGTAAAGAAGAGGAAGAGGGAGGAAGAGGCAGAGATATAGAAAGGGAGAAGCAGAGAGGAGAGAGAAGAGAAAGTGGCAGAGGGAGTAATGCATAGAAGTGGCACATAAATCCTTGTTCAATGAGCAAAATGCTCTTCCATAAACTCTTGTACTGCTGATGGCCATGGGCTGCATGTACTTGCCTCTTCTTGCTCCAGTAGCAGCCATAGTGTTCAAAGGTCTAATCAACAAATCCCTACTACACATCTGAGATGATCACTGTGATGATCTTTGACCAAGTCCTTAATACCCAATTCCATAGCATTCTCGGCACATAATATAGCTGGATTAATATTACACAAAAGGTGCAGCATAGAAAACAATGTGAACAGATAAATAAGCAAGTATGTGGCATGAATTGCATGTATGTGTGTGATTTGTCTGTTGCAGTGCAGTTACTCGGGACCCTCTCAAATCGTCACATTCTCAAATTACGGTGAAGTTCACTCTCGACCCCACACGCAGGTATGACGGAGTGACAGACAAATCACTGAGGAGAGGAGTCTGATTAATTAAACATCTCAACATGGAACGCACTTCGATCCACGTGGTAAATCTGCTTTGGGAAAAGACTTCAATCAGAACTCAGCCACTTCAAAGAGATGCAACTTATCTGACGTAAAAACTCCGTGTTCACGCTGAAGCTTCCTAGATGAAATCTTGCCGAAAGAGTTTTCTGAAAATGCCTACTAATCGAATGTGTTTGCAAAGAAGTCTTGGATGAACATTTAATACAGATTTTGACCAGGCGATCTGTAGTTTTATGCTGCCAGTGTTTAGCCTGATTTCAGAGTAGATTCCCTAAGTGGAAAAGTTTGTTCAACCAATATCTTCTAGAAGGTTTGGATTCCCATTTTCTAGGGTCCCTTGAGGAGGTGTTTAGCAGTGTCAGGTGCATATTCTGCAGTAAATTCCTGGTGCAGAATTAGGAGTTAAATAGCTTTAGAGTAAAATTACTAACTTTGTCTTTGCTGTTGGTTCACTGAAGATAGTTGTAGGATAAATTTCTAACCAGATAATTGATTAACAATCAATGTCTTGTACTCTATTTGGCATTGACATTTCTTGTTTTATTCTGGTTATCTTGCTAAATGCAGGACCAGTGTCTGTGTATGTGCAGCTTTTGAGGCAATATGTCATGACGGACCAGCCAGGTATCAGTATTCAAACTTTAAGGAATGATTTTTTTCATTTTGAATCCTAAGCCACAGTATCATCAGTTTACAAATTCAATTTATCTTATATTGAAAAATGAAATTATGTAAAAGGTGCTTTGTCCAGTGAGATATATAAATATATACATTATTTTTTTTTCTCTCGTGTGTGTATATATATATAGGCAAGGTGTGTATAGTTAGCCAATGATATATTTCATTTATACTACAGTGGTGTGCGAAAATTTAGAATCACCAACATATTCGTTTCAACGTTTATACTACTACCACATCACAAGAAAGTTTATTATTAACAATTTGCAGTTAGGAATAATTGAATGCACTAGTAAGCTTTAGCTATAATTTTAGCACCAACAATATTAAAAGTGACAACACAGTGGAACATTTCACATTGAATATAAAACTGGTAGTAGAACTCAGAATATATCCAACAATAAGAACATAGCCTACATAAAGCAGCATAGAGCCAAAGACCACCTCATCTTTCAGAAAACTTAACATCTACCATGAAACTGTTAGTGCTGCACAGTGGACAATTTTAGCAAATGGGACAGGTATGTCATTTTGTGCAGCAGGGTAAAGAAATGTGTGGCCAAAACGGCCGAGGATAGATTAGACGAAGATATAGAGCTCCATGAGTTAAGATGGAGCACATCGTGCAAGACAATTACAAATATGCATCAAGTGTTTAATCTCAGTGTGTCCACTCATACGTAAACCAGCGCAGTTCCAACCACATAGAGCTAGATATATGCCTAAACTTGGGCTGATCATGTGCTGCAGAAGAATGAGGTGGAACAAGTCTCCAAGAGTTGAGCCATGCTACAATGACCAGATAGGTATGGAGAGATGTGGTCACTTGACTTTGACGACAACAATAGGCAGCAAAACTGACTGGAATTATTCTGACTGTTGTAGAACTTATAGAACTATCATTCTGTCCGCTCTCTTTTCATAGCTGTTAACCTTGTTAGAACCTTTGTGAAATGTTATAGCGATGGCATTGCTAGCTAGCTAGAGCTGCTGCTTCATTTAACTAAGTTCCACACATTTCTACTGTGGGACTAAGGTTACCGAAGGAAGAAGAATTTCTGTAAAGTAAAATAAACAAGCAGCATAAAGAAAACAGTATCAATGTAGTCTTCAAAATCCTGTAAAATTTATGTTAATTAATTTAGATAAATTTTAGAATTTAGTTAGTATGAAGTGGATGGAAGAAATTTCAAGGAGCTAAAAGCTCATCATGACTGTGGCAAGGCATAGGTTTGAAATTTGACAATATAAGAAGACATGCTACACCAAAGGCGACATGGATACCAACGTATGTAGAAGCATTTGCACGGGTGGAATGAGCAGATCTTCAATGTTATCACTCTTTTAAATTAACTTTAAGGCTTATTTGTTCAAGATTATGAATAGACTTTTCTGTTATGTGCTTTTGTGCATGATTCATTTTTTTAGGCATGTTATAAATGATAAATGACAGTTTAATAGTAATAAGAAGATGAAGAACCTAAAATATAAAATATAAACAATCTAGACTAATGAGTTTCTAGTTTTTTGTAGAATTTGTGAATAGAATGACTAGTTAAAAGCAGTGTTGTTTGTGGGGCTTCAACATCCCTATCTATTCTTATTACCTAGCTAAGTAGGTGAAAATGTGTTGGGGTTCAGGTGTTGACATAGTTCAAATTGGTTTTGTAAACTAAAGTGTAAAAAGAGTTCTGTACATTATGGTTTACGTTATTTTTGCATACAACTATTTAGATGTGTGATCATTTAATTCAAGAGTTGTCAGTTGTTTTGTCTGTAACATATTATTAACAACATTACAATTATAATTTTATCCTGTGTTTGTGTGCTTTGATGACCTGTAACATTTTTGACCTTGCCAGCTGTTTTGACAAACACTGGTGAAGTAGACTATTTACGAGGGATGGTAGAAATTCATTGAGTCATGGAAGTCATGAATTCCATGATTTTTGGCATTTGCCATGAATTTCCCCAAATACCGCGTGAATTGGTGTGATTTTGGGCAAATTTTTTAAAATAATGCAGCGCGATGTTGGAACAGACATTTCTTTCCTCTGAGTCACAGTTTTTCAGAAGAGAACTTGGCATTACATGTAATATGGTTTACCATTGCAGAAACTAACTTCCCCTATAGGTGTCATCGCTAACTTATAACTCCTTACAATACTCCCAGTCAAAATACCTTCGAGAACTCTTCACCATCCAGCCAGCACGTTCTATCAAATCGTCATCCTGTCTCACCCTTACTCGACTCCCATTCACCTCTCATCTCAAGTCCTCCAACCTAGCCATATCCAATGCTGTACCACGTCTCTGGAACGGTCTGCCTCCTGAATTCCGTACATTTTCAGTTCCTCCACCACCACCGCCTATCATCCAACATCATCTGTTCCAAGCTCCCCAATCCATCACCCCCGGGCTTTCCATTCTAAACTTAAGTCTTACCTTTTCAAGAATTCTTACGCAGACTCCCTACTTGATATTCCACCTGTCAATCCTCAACCAAGATGACACTCTCCTTAACAGCTACTCTGCCTCCGCTGACCTCCTGGAAACCGGACTATGCTCTACCATGGACTATCTTTGGACAACCCCTCTGATTTGATGCAGCGCTCGTGAATAAGCTGGTACCCTACGCTTGGCTTTCAAGCAGCGCTTTAGAAATTTGGAGATTACGATTACACTCGTGCCCTTTATTTCACTTTATTCTGCTTACAGAATCCTGCTTGCTCATGACTTCTTCACCAACTCAGAATCTGCTTTAAAGAAGTTGGGTCTTTTCACACAGGGTTTTACTTCCTGGGTCTGGTCCATGACCATCTAACTACCAGATGATCACTAGTTATGAAATGCTCAACACAACACTCACATTCTCAACCATACTTTCATCAGATGTCAGCATTAAGTCCAAAATGTTGTCTCCTTTGGCTTGACTTCATGACATGCTGCTTCATAAAGCTGGCCTTAACCATTGAATGATAGTAATGTCTCAGCTGTGTCCTCAGGCACAGCTTTTAATAGGAATCTATTGGGCTATTAAGCGTGTTCCAGATCAATATGCAGTGGTTTTAACAAACTATACGTCTGCTGAACCGGTTTTGTATTATGCAATAATAGTGGCGCCATCAAGTGAATGTGCATTTTACACCGTATTCTAGGGCTAACGATAAATTATCGTCGACACGTTGTAAATAAGTATAGACGAAAAGTGAGACTTGTAAACTCAACGTAGTCTACCTGTCCGCGACGTATCGAAACAGCCTGCACTTTTTTTGTACATAATGACTACACATAGCCTACACAGGTCTACACAATTAGAATCTTAGCTGGTCACGGTGGCCGCTGCGATCCGTGCGATTCTTGAAATTACATAGCTAGATTACTTTCATACTAGTAGGCCTACACTGTAAAAATAAATCAAACAATAGTAGAGTAATTAGGTTAGATTACATTCGATTAGTAATTAGGCAATTATTCTTGATGGTGTAATTCGATCGAACATGCTTAGGCCTATCATCATGGCAGGCTGGGCAACCACCCACCCACAACTGTGTCAGCGACAACACGTAGGCCTACGTTGTTCATCCCAAAACATTTGGATTTTTTATCATTTTAACAATCACAATGGTTGATAGATTAGGTATTGACACTGATTGTTAGACTAAATTAGGCCTATAGGGACTTTTGGGAAATGAGTGACGAATCAAGTAAGCTATACGCCTACAGTTGCACTCACTGTGAAGCCCACGGTTATTTATTTCCTTCCACGCAATGGTTGTTGCAACCTTCATTGTGGCAGCAGATATGCTCGGTATTCTAGTTACATAATCACAGAAAAGCCTTATTTGATAGGCCTTCGTACTATTTTCCAATGTTCCTTGGAGACAGACATGAATACGTTGTAGGCTTACTTGATTCTCTAGCTAACAATCTAGAAACCGGATTCGCATTTTCTTTGGAATACGCTTCACACAAGCCCTCTCTGGCTCGACGCAGCGCTCGTGAATAATCCGGTGCCCTGTGCATGGCTGTTGAGTAACGCTTTATTAGTGTGGAGATTACGACTACACCTTAATTACAAGTCGAATGGAATGGATCGATGGTTGAATCCAGAATTTCACAAGGCTTTGACGTTGCCAGACTTTAGTTTGACGTTATGATATCTTAAGTGGTAGGCCCTAGCTAATAAAGCTAATGTTTGTTAGCGTGCGTGTGTTCGCGGCGAATATGAAATTGTTTCTTTTATCCCAAACTAGGACAAATGATGAAGTTTAAGTTTGTCTCAAATGTTGGACACTTCTGGAATAATTCAACTGCAACTAGACCAATATAATTTTGAACAGCTGAGTTTCGTGTAAAACGAAAATTCGCAGCAAGTTCTCAGTCAATGAATGATTTACTAATTATACGAGTTGATGCAAGTTAGTAATCAAAGGCCGAGTCCTTATTAATGAAGTAGGCGTGTATGAGGCGTTGTTTATTTATTCATAGCAAACGGGCCCCGCCTTAACGTGTTAGAGTTATTCACAAGCTGGGCAGCGAATTGAATCTTTTCAATCGTCGAATCTATTAGCTATTCAGCGAAAGGCGGAGCTTAGAGCGTTTGGATGGGAGGCTTCTGAGGACTTTATTAAATATTCATAAGATAGGCGATAGGGAAGGGAGGTTATTAGCATTTTAAGCGCAGTGTACGCGTGACTAGTATGGCGTTCGCTTGTCCATGTGTTGGTATGTTTATTTATTTATTTATTTATTCGCCGATTAAAGTCGGTCGATGCGGTATCTGAGTAATACTGTCGACTGCGTTTTGTTTCACCGTCTGTCGGCATCGGATGTACGGATGTTGTGCTGCTTTCATACTCGCGTTTGCGTTTTTATGGACGAGATGAGGAGGACTTCGACAAAGGAGAGTCGGCTTTAGGCCAGACTTGAACACGATGCCTGAGACGAGGCAGACTTCGCCGTCATCATCGTCGTCGTTGTTGTGGGGTATAGTCGTAATCGTCGCAGTCCAGTTGATGACTTCGGCTGCTGGAGCCGTAACACCGGCGACCCAGGGAGGGAGTGGCGGTGGTACAGGGTCGGAGCGCAAGGAGAAGGCTGTTCTTGACATCGTGGTGCTCCAGCGGCGCAATGGAAGCCTAGTGCTTTCGGACACGATTCAACTGTCTGGTGTCTTCTCATCAGCTGGTACTGTCGAATACGCCAAAGGTTATCTGCGTCAGGTCAGTCAGCTTACTACAATGGTCGTTTACTTAGTCTATGAACACAATGGTTTTGAGTCAGCTTGAGGTGTTTGGATACTGAAAACGTTTTAAGAAGATTTAGAGAACTGATTGCTTGGTTGCATTTGCACCACCAGCAGCTAATGACCCTTAACCTCTTGACCACCCTTCTGAAGCGATTCTGTAGATGCATATGAACACTTGTGTTATTTTTACCTTAGCCATAGTGTTGGGCAGGTCAAAGACTATGCTAACACTTAACATCATTGGAGTCATCAATACTAAAACTCTAGTTAACAACAGTGAAAAGTTCCCATTTGTGAGTTCTTACGTATAAGCAGGGGCCAACAGAAAATTTTTTAATCCTGGGCTGATAGTGAATACCATGCTCAGAGTTCCTACAAATAGCATGGAAGGAGAGAGGCAACAGCAGATCGGAGGCTCACACCACACGCACCCAACACAGATGGTATAAGACACCGAATCTGGGCATCTCTCTGTCACCATGTCTGTGGAGAAAGAAATTCATTGCATCTGGCCATTGGTTGTTGGGTGCAACAGTAGAAGGGCCACCACCAATACATGGACATCTCCTGACTCTTTCAAATGGAGCTGTTCTTATTCTGCAGCTGGTAACCTGTGATTCCTCTGAGTGGGTGAGTTGACCCTTGGTGCAAAGCCTCAATAGCAAATGTCCAAAAATCAATAAAAATATTAAGAGACAAAGGTGAGATGATAGCACATTAGAAAGTCTGAATTAGTTCAAAGTCTCAGATGACCAACCTTTTTCTAAAAAAACTGCAAGAGAATCAAGCAGCCATTTTGGTACTTGCCCAGACTGTATCCCCAAAAATGTGGACATAATAAACAGGTATATTCATTCATTCATTCATTCATTCATTCATTCATTCATTCTGGGCTTTTATATAGAGACCCTTCAAGAAACCTATTCAGGAGCGCTCCCACGCCAACCACGACTAAATAAAAAAGACTTGAGGAACTTCTAAAAACTTGACGGTGGGGCCACGAGCAATGAGCCGAGCTCAAGTAGGAGATCATTCTATAATGAAGGGCCCACAACCGAGAAAGCACAGCGCTGCCTAATAGCCAAGCGAGCGCGTGGAACTACATGTTCATATTCCAAAGCTACTTCATTTCTTCATCTGCACTGTATTTAATGTACTGTGGTAAACACCAAAACACACTTGGATAAACACTAATAATATGCTTGCCAAAGACATCTGCATACAAATGCAATTGAATGGACTCAGTAATGGATGACAGTATATATGCATGGAATAAGTCTGAGAAACGGTTATAGGTGATCAGATGGCAGTAGGGTGAGTGCCTCCCAAAGTAGCAATCTTGGCTTTACACAGCAGCTGATGCTTTCAAACAATGTCATCCAAATTCAAAGCTACATTGCAGCCTCTAAATTATATGCCTTCTACAAAGATATTCCATTCCTTATGAGCTGTTCAGTTTCTCAATTTCAGCTTTTCTACCAGCTGCAAATTACATAGTTTACTCATTGTCCACAGAACCCAAATCTGATATCCTATTTACATTGCCAATTCGGTGGAAATTCGGTATTACACATACCAAAACTAATACTATTGGTATGTGTAAAATCAATAAGTATTGTAGCTATGACAAAAGTACTTCTACATCTAATAGACATAAGCCAAAATAAGCCATTTTTTTATGATCACACCCCACTACCTCACAAAAATATACTGCCCTTTTTCTCACTGGACCTAACTGATCATTGTCAAGGTCTGTCAACTTTTTCACACATATGTATGTGCCTGTTTTTACTGAGCGAGGCCTACTCATTGTCCCATTTGCCCTTACAACTATTCTAAACAAAATTGTGCCTTCTCAGTGACTGACCTCTCACTCTGGGACATTGGCGTTGCACTTGTCACCCAAGGTCCACTCAGACTTATTTTATATCGCCTTCAAAAGTTCTTTTTAACTGTGCCGGGGTTGGGAGCGCTTCTGAGTAGTAGACCTGAAGGGGCACTATATAAATTTTCATAATGAATGAATAACAATGAATGTGTACAAGTGGTTGCAAACCTTAAGACACGACATTGTTTACATTATGTATAGTGCAGAGGAGATAAGAAGAACTAGGGCAATCGCTGAAACCAAATTCACCAGTCAGCTATGGGTCTGAAGGCTAGTGAATTAGCATTTTCTTAGCATTTCCTACTCACAACAAGTAAGAGCATGTGTCAAGTCCCCTTCTCATCATCAGCACTTGTGTGAGGTAATTTAAAGGTGCTATAATAAGTACCTCTCTAGATACATAATATGCATGCATACAAATATGCATTCAATGAATACATACATACATGCATGCATACATAGTTACATGCATGCACTAGTTGTAGTATTGAAAAAGTATTCTATATTAGCAGGCAGCCCAGCTTAATCTACTGCTGGGGAAGAAGGGGAGGGAGACTCAAGGTACCATTTTCTTTTCGGAGCCAGTGAGGGATGAATGCCATATTGATGGATGTTGTATTAGTGCATATCAGGACTTGCCATGTGTTTCTTCAATAATACTATAGTGCATTGTTGGATGCTCAAAGGCATTTGTAAACAGAGAGCTTACTCAGTGTCAGTGCACATTGTCTTGCTTGCAATTATCGGAGCACAGAGCTTTTGCTCTACTGATTCAACCATGATGTTATCATCAAGAGCTGTGTAGTGCTTAGTCTTGCTATGCTTGGCTGCTATGATTATTTAACATCTCATTGAGTGTAGCAGCATCACTACTAACGGTTTGCAATTATAGTTAAGTAGAGAAGGGTAACAACAGGTAAGGTAAAGTAAGACATGGCAAGATACGAGTCCTACCTTACTTTATATAATCTGGGAAAAGTTCAAAGCCAGTGTAATACAGGCCACAATTGATGGGCATCAGTCATTTGTTAGCAAAAGATAACATAACCTGCAGTGGACTACAACAGTATGCTTGAAATGTCAATAAGCCTTTTACAGCTCGGCAGGGCTGTTCAACTGAAGGTCTTTGTTGAGTTTTTATCAGTTAACGATCCTCTTGTGTTCCTGAGTGTGAAGCTGGCGTGTAATTTCCGTCTCAGTTGCATTGTTCTATTGTATTGTAATGAGAAAGATGAGAGCTTGGCTTTGACTGCCGCCGACGAGACAGCCGAGAGCAGCTCGGCTGTTGGCCAATCTGTGCCGTATATACGACTGTGTTGTACACTGCTTAACGAGGGCTCTTGGCCTCGGAATTTCATGGCAGGCATTAAATCTGGAGTGATACGTTTTACAAGAATTATTTGTTTCATCTCACAGTCCTCGTTTCTTAAGTTGCATTTGCTATTTGGCATTTGCTAATGCGTTTCACATTCAACCCTGCATTCTGGATTTTGAATCCCAGTGTATCAGAGAAAAATTAGTTGTTGCTGCTGTTGCTAAGCCATGTTGCGTTTCCAGAAAGGTTTTCTGTTGTGCTTGTGTTGTGCCAGGCCAGAGATCGTGATTTTCTGAAGAGCAATATTGGCAGAGTTCTGTAATAAAGTTACGTTGATTTCATTTATGTCTGTCACTTTGCCAGCTCTATGAAACCATAAAATAAACTCAACTCTCTTACTCTGAACTAAGCCTGATCTTATAATTGCCACGGTGAAATATTTAAAAAATTGAAAAGATGGGAATAAGCTGGATCTTGTGTCTTTGCCATTTTGGTACTGAATAGGGAAGAAATACATTCAATGAGTCAGAAGTTTACAGGGTATAATGCTGAATGTTGTCATGGTTACAGTGGGCTGAATGTTTCTGTGCACTTCCTAATTTGGGTGGCAATGTAATCCAATGATGTGGCACTATTTAAGGGTCCTAAGCAATCATGCACATCCTGATTTGCTGTGTATCCCAACATAGACACAGGTTGTACCTAAAAAATACCTCTGCATTACAGGTTCTGGAATCCAAAGTGTAATGTAACAGCCTAAGTATTGCCTTGTAAATGGCATTGTTTGTGCCTCATTATACAGAGGAGATTTGTGGAAGGAGAATCATCTGCTACTTGTTATTTGTGGGGTAAAGGGATTTGAGCCTTGCATGCAGATGCAGAAACCAGATGGCAGTAGCTGTCGCCTGTGTCACTTGTTAGGCAATTGGCTTCATCTATAAGTAATTATGAATCTTCATCAGGTCTGGGCAACTGATGAAACGGCAAAGCTTTTGCAGCTCAAGGAAATTTTATAGGGTGTTGGCAGCTCTATGCAATTAGCTGTTTCACTGTGTTAAGTTAACACCAATACGTGCAACACGGTTTTTCCCTTGACTTGACACCGAACTGCTGTACAAATGGCACTTTATTTTGACTCTAGAGTTATATTTTAATCCTTGGCACTGGTGTCATTTTCGGAGTTGATGTGAACGAAGGCTTCATGTCATCACAATGTCCTGATTTAATCTTCTTTTTGAGCTTCACATTTCCATTTGCATGATTTCACTATGGCCTTCTATCCTTTATTTTTCTTTATTTATGTTGCACTTCCACACATTTCCCTGGTGTCCGCTCGATAGTCCTAAGGCTCAATAGTCTGAAGGTTCGACCGTCCGAAGATTCTATACTCCGACATTAACTGGATAAATTGATGAAAAGTGTATAAAACTGGGAGCTGAATTGATATGAAAAGAATCATGCCTAAATGGAAGCTGGGTGAATGAAAGAATGGTGCAATCCAACCAAACATAATTCTTTTCATCAATCCAGCTACCATGAAAACCGCAATCTTGTCGCCTTTTGACCGGACACCATGCAATCTTCGGACTTTCAAACCTTCGGACTATCGACACAGCCATTTCTTCATTATGCTTTCACTGTTGAATTTCGTTCTTCCCTTTACTTTCCTAGATTTCCTATGATAATTACTTATTTTATAGACCAAGCACAAGTAAGTAAGCACATAGGTTTTATTATTATGATTATGTTGTTTTTTGTGCCAGATTCTTTAACAAATCAAACTGATTTCATTGCTTTGGTATACGCAGTGGCTTTACGTGATGAATTTTGACAAACAACAATTTTGCATGTCGAGTGATGTGGCCACCACAGTAGTGTCTAGGGTAATCAGAGATGAGTTTTTATGGTAAGTGTGGCTTGCATCCATAGCCAGTCGTAAAACGGCAAAATGGATTTACAGTTGGACAAACAGAGTCTTCCAAGAAAGGGCAAAGGATTCGGAGTCAGGCGTGTTCCTATAGCAGCGGCAATGGCCAGTGATGATGGGCGTGCTGGGGGGGTGGCAGTTGGGGTAGAGCCCTCTGGGGCGCTGTTTGTCTAGGCAATGCATGTGACTTCCCTTTGCTGATGTGGAGTTTATTGCCCTTGCACCCTAAGAAGGCAAATAAAGGAGGGTGGTTATGGCCCAGTATTAGCAAGTCATGTGGCTGTTACTTACTGATGGCTGTGAATGGCTTATAGACTTACAGCCAGGGTAAGGGATTGCACTTTGTACTGTGATGGCTAATGAGGCTCTCAAACTATGTGTAATAATGATCAATGGCTAAGACTATGGATAACGATGCCATACATAGGTCGTGCTGGAATCTCTGGAAGAGATTCGTGCTGGAAGAGATTCGTGGTTGATTGAACTGATGTGGCTTAAAGCCTTCAACAGCTTTCTTTGGTTCTGGTGGATGGCTATTTTGAGGATTGCTTGTCTCTGTCAAAACAATCAGTATTGTCCGATGAGCTAAAACTAGAGATTAGATATTCACCAATTGTACATGTCAATGATGTTAGTTTAGCTGTAAGATATTTTGTATTCCTTGGGCTTATTATTTTTATGAAGCGATACACAATGACTAAGATTCCTATTATAAACATGTTCTAGTAATTCCTATTTACACATCTATGTTAATTATAAGAAAGACTGGAATGACTTAGCAGATACATGTACTGTGAATAGATTGTTCGTTTTTTGGGGTATGGGATTATGGGGATACCTGGTCCTTGCCGATTAAGTATCTCCCCCATGCATTGTGCCCATCCATTTAACTCTTACATAAGAGTGTCTTCCCCAAGTGAATCCAAAAACGAATCCGTAATTTAGAAGACATGTTTCTTTGAATTGTTGAATGTGTTATTTGAAATTCCTGCTACTGTTCGGGGTTTTGAACTTCGGCCTTTTGGCAAACGTTTGCCTTATTAGCCAACGACCTGCAGTGCACCGACAAGCCTCGGTTAAATCCGGCCAATATATCCACGAGCATTACAAAGGGGCTTAAGATTAAGGAAGGGTTAAGCACACCAATGGACTGAATGGCGTAGGGCATTTCGATGTCACCGAGTGCTGCACTGATTTAGGGTTTCATTGTTGGGTTGAGGCTGACGTCGCTACAGATGGAGGGATGGTCATAATGGGAGAAAGGAGGAGAGAGGGGGGAAACAAATCTCCTCGGTTTAAGTCCGGCTAAATACTTAGTGCTTAACCTGACCGTGCAAAGCGTGCGAGGCTGACGCCCTAAACGGGGCGGTGCGGATGCGCCCTTTGAGGGACTGTATGCTCAAATGGGAGAGTGTTCAAATGACCGTTCAAAGGCTGACGAAAAATACAGGCCGTAAAAAGGACAGAACAGGTGTTGTCTTAGGTTTTTCATTTTCGCCTTATCATGGTCTATCCATGATACAGCCAGCCAGCCAGCCACCAAACAATGTCAAGAGCTGCAGTTAGCATTAGATGACCGTGCCACTGCGTTTTTTGCTGCTTTATGTCGGTCAAATAGGATGACAGTGGAACCCCTTTAAACACTAATTGCGGCTACAAATTGTTGGGTGCTGAGCGCCAATATCTAGTGAGACTAGACTTGGAATTGTCCTCTTCGGTATATTCAGATTTCTTATTGTGTATAGTGGAAGACCAGTGGGTTTTCAATGGAAGCAGCGTACAAGGCCAAGTCAGAAAGACTCTCTTCATATGACGGGTGTCTGGCTTTAAACATAAATCCCCAGATCTTGATTTTGAAATGTATCGGGTTCAAAGAACCCCGTATGGAAAATTCACCCTCTCTGCATCAGTGCAAATTATTATGGAACATAACTAATTAGGTTGAACAGAAGGATTTGGGATTGTTCTTGTTAACTGAGGTTACGCACCCAGTTGTTGTGATAATGGCGGCTTCTCAGAAGATTCGTCGTTGTGTGTGTGTATGTGTGAGGAGAGGGGTTATTGTGGCGGCTGCTGCTGTAGCTGCTGGTCGATTGTTTTCAATTGCAGGCTGTGCAGGGCGATTTGGGTCAGCTTTGCATTAGGCGATAAACTGTCGATCACCTGGTTAATGTTAATCGACCAGATGCCTCCTCCTCCTCCTCCTCCTCAATGGCAGCCTCTGCATTCTTTTGGCCTCTACTTTCGATGACCACTGCATTCGTTGGCCTTTGCATTTGTTGGCTTTTGCATTTGTTGGACTCGGCAATCAGTGATTTGCTGCATTCGTTGGCCTCTGCATTTATTGGCCTCAGCATTTGGTGGCCTCACCATGCACACGTATCTTGGCCTCACGGATCAGGAGAATTACGCGTTTTACATCAATTGTTTAGGGCAGAGGGTCCGTGTGAGACGCCGCCGCCATTTCTGGCTTTGTTGTTGGAGACCGGTGAGTCTAACGAGACAATTGTTCTTTAGAGGACAAGAGGTCGACTCATGCGGCTCCAGACACCACCTCCTCGTCCTCCCCCTGATACTCCTCATAGTTTCTACCTCCTCCTCCCTCCTGTTCTTCCTCCTCCTCCTCCTTCCTCCTAATACTCGGCTTCTTCTGAATAATTCGACGCCAACCGACCGACTACTACATCATCGGTCTGCCGCCGTCAGTTGCTAATCCATAATCAGATGGCGAGATAATCCGACTGACGACGACGACGACACGGCGGCTGCCGTCGGTCGGTCGGTTGGTGCCTCGGGGCGGCGGTGGCTGCTGCTGCAGTGGCGGTGGCTGCTGTTGCTTAGTCTGTTCGGAACAATGATTGAATGTAATCGGCATTAGTGGACGATTTTTATAATTGGATTCCGGTGGAGGAGGGTGAGAGGGGTGGAGGAGGGGTGAGAGTGGTGGGTCAGGGTTTTCTCTTCCACCTTTGTTTGACGTATTTATATTGATGCTGAGAGGTGAATTCACCATGTGCAATTCTAGGCTTAGGTTTTTGAGACACATGATTGATAGGGCTAGGGTAGGCTACTGTTTATGGTCGAATGCAGTGGAGTGAGGTTAATGATTGTAGCTATAGGAGTTAAATATTTAAGGAAAAGTGGGTAGAGTCAGAATCAGTGAGGGGCTATTACCCATTTCCTGAATCTCTTTCTTTTGATACAGTCTATATAATTATGGCTTTTCAATAGAGATAGAGTGCTTGCTTGCCTTGTGACGGGAAGTGGGATGGCTAATGCATTTAGACATTGAACTGGTCTTTCAATGCCACCACCATGTGATGATTTATCTAGAAACTTTTGCACTGTATAAATATAAACAAGTAAAATGTCTCTTTTGATTTTCATGTTTTTGTATTTGACATCTTGTGTTGTTCAGCTGTGGAACTGTTACTCTTTAGAAACTGAAAGTTCTGTTTTCTCTTATTTAAAAAAATTATTGATATGACTGCTGATTGATGATTATTATATAAATAGAAATAAATATGTGGTGACTTAGTATGTGTTTTTGTATTAAGTTTCACGTTCTTGAGTTTGCCCAATCATGATGAACACTCTCTTTTGGCTGCGTTTTGTATGGTTATCCCTAATACCCTCTGGAAATATAGGGTTTGTAGGATTATACATAATTATAATTAAGGCAATTTATATAGTGTTGTAAGTGGCAAGCTACTTCTTTGATGCTGTACACTGTCAACTGCTAAGAGCTAAACATCTCTAAAGTACATTTTAATGGGTTTTTTTAAATATGAAGAGTGTTGTCGTCCTGAAGGAAGGCTGTTCTTGGAGCGCGGTTGAGCCACTCGAGAGTCTGATCATTCGTTTAGTCTAAGACTCTGAGCTGCTGAAACAAATACATCTCCAGACTTTCATCCCTATTGTGGCTGGGGTTCCTTGGTTTATAACCAGCACTGTGTTGTGGCTAGTTTTGGTTGGGTTTAAAAAAATGCATTTTGGCCTGGTTTTTAGAGTCATAAGCAGGGGTTGATGTCTTCACCTCCTCCCCTCACTCGTCATTATTATTATTTCACTAAGTCTTCTTACTTTAATTTCAGTTTGGTCTTTTATTAGTGGTGCTGAGTATTAATCATTTGTATGCATATGCGTGTGCGTGCATGCGAATGTATGTGTGTGTGTGCGTGCGTGCACTTCTGAACTTTGGGAGGAGAGCAATATCACATACAGTTGTATTGCATTGGATATAGTCATCTGGAGGGTGGCTGATAGTGATATCTCCTGGTTTTCCCTTGGAATTCTCTCTTGACTAACAATAAAGATGCAGCCTATAAAAGCCAAGGTGTTTAAGATTTCTACTCTATAGGTTACACGTGCTTTCCTTCATCGAGTTTATTCGCGTTCGGTGCCTACCATTCTTCGCCCCCCCCCCCACCACAGAGTAACCCGCCCTTCCCCCCACAAAGTACTTGGACAGCAGATTCCTTTAGGATTGTACCATATAATCCCACTAAAAGCGATTATCTGCAAAGAACAAACCAAGAAGGTTCTTGCTTTTAGTTGACGATAAGAAGCGCCCGGAAGATCAAACAGCGCACATCAAAGGCAATCAATAAAATTGCCGACCACTTGAGAATTGATAGGGAGTGGGTGGGCTGTGTATCTGGCTCGTGCAGCCGGGGTGGGGGTGGAGAGCCACATTTTTAATTCCTGTGTAAACATCTGCCTACCCCAATTACTCTGGTTAATACTTAAGGTGTGTGAATGACAAAGTTATGTGGGCATATTTAGATACATGTATAGTAAGAGGTAAGACAGATGCAGCTGCAGAAGCTCACTGGTCCAGAGGTTATAAGCTGAGACATGAGCACAGCCACCGCAATCCAACCACAAACAACAGTGTATATGTCTTTGTAAGTTCCAAAAGTCTGTTGGCACTGGTTTACCAACTTCAACAAATGGAGATCCGAATTGGCTTCACATGAAATGGCACTCCAGATAGGCAGTTGGTCCGTCCATCCGTCGGTCGGTCGGTTACCCATCCAAGTAGGCCTACTGTGAAGGCTATTGATGATGTTTAATTGTGCACGCTGTATCTGCCAGCATCTCATCAGCTGCTCAGCAACACAGTGAGTGGGCGGAATAGATGCATTGGTGCAAATCAAAGGCATTATGTATGCATGTCTGCTTAAGGTGACGACCTCTGGTCTGCAAAGCACGAGAAGAATCAGTGAAGCCTAACTTGGCAGCATCTGCAATTGTTCTGGTAGTGAACACTAGCGCGAATTTTTATAATGTCCAGTGAATAAATGATGACTAGTTGTTAGCAACAAACAAAATTAGCAGCCTGTAATGTAATGCCTGGATTACTGCATTTGTAATTCAACATTTTTATCCATTTAGCTCAGAATTTGCTGATCTTCAATTTAATTTTTTTTATAAGGATTAATCCTGCCAGGAAGATCATGGATCCGCTTTGTGAAGTTAAAATTTTGTGAAGTGCTACGAGACAATTGCTATCAAAAATCAACTGGCTTTGTGCTAATATTAGCAATAATAACGACAATTTATATGGCGCCGTAAAACGGCCATGCTGCTAGTAGGGCGCATGTGACAAATCTTATTTGTCCTAGCGTTGACCTATTCTTTACTAATGGCAAATCTGTGTCATCTCATTTTCTTGGCTTGATTGATTGATTGATTGATCGATTGTGGCTATGATGACTTTGACATAATATTATTCAATTCGTGTGGCATTCAGTTTTTGTTGTTGTTTTTGGTGGATTATATGTGTAGTCTTTATATAGTGCATCAGTAAGTGAGAGATGTTTGTTTTCTAATCGATTCATCTTCATTGCTAATATGGTGCTGAATTGCTGATCCACTGGCACTTTCCAAGCAGGGGCACCAGCATATGTGGCTCTGCTTTGCATATGCTTCCTGTGTGATCTACAGGTAACAGTTTCTGACATGTGTGGTGCAGTTGATATGCAATCGATCGCTTCACCATCCGGTTAATCAATACCATTATTTGGCATTATTCTGTGTGTTGTATATGTTGTGCATGATGCCCTACCATCTGATGGCTGTCAATCTAGAGATTGGGGTTTAAACTACTTCTACAGATAGAGTCAGAGGGGTGTCCGCTCGATCATCCGAAGGTTCGATGGCACGAATGTTCGATAGTCTGATGGTTCTACACTCTGACATTAATTTAAATAGAAGCTGGATAAATTGATGAAAAGTGTGCAAAACTGGGAGCTGGATTCATATGAAAGGAATCATGCCTAAATGGAAGCTGGAAGAATGAAAAGAATGGTGCAATCATGTTTCTAACCATATTCGCTCTCTCAGTCTATATCTTGCATTTTCTTATGCTGTCACTATGCCTCTTTCAGTCCATGTGTAGTTGGCAATATATGTGTGTGTTTGTGTGTGTGTATGTGTGTGCGTGCGTGCGTGTGTGTGCGCTGTTCCTAGTGTTATTATTTGGTCTGAGTTTACCTAACTGTGTCCTCTTGTTTTCATAGCATTATTTGGCTGATGACCTCATCTGGTTTGCTGATAAAGCTGTTGATGTTTGCTGTATTGTTTCTGTTGTTGCTGCTGCTGCTGCTGCTGCTTCTTCCTTTACTGCTGTTGATGATGTGATGCTGTTGGTGATGCTTTGTTGTTGATCAATGTGCGATTGTACGTACCGAATGTACGTTATTTTTACCTATAGTATACGTATGTGGTAAATGCACGTTACTATGCTGTTACTTTGATATCAGTATATGAAGCAAATAAAGAAGATATGTCCAGCAAAATGAAACAGAACTAGCCTACTAATGCATCGCTTTAGTTCTTCACCCTTACTACTGATGGCCTCTGTCAGCTTCTCATATAATATACCGATTGTCTTCTTATATAATATACCAATTTTCTACTTACAGTGAGCCACCTAGACAATAGGTAGTCTTTAGTCCAATAATGAATTTATTTACTGTTGCTCATCACTCATCTGTTCATTGAAACTGCAATTCCATTTTCAATGTAGGTGTACATACGTTATTTTCAATAACATACGTCGTATGGTATGTGTACGCTATTCTGATAAGTAGTGTACGGTCACACTGTGTGTTGATGTTGGCGTGGCTATGTTTGATGCAACGCTTCTGCTTCTGTTTGGTGATACTGATGCTTCTGCTTGTCATGAGATGATGGTAAGACTGATGATGCTAATTTGATGATGACGATGACGATGATGATGTGCTTGTTTTATGTACAGATCCACACGTGTGCTGATGAGACGGATGGTCTGTGGTCAGGGCTCGAGTATAACTGGATGGCAGTTTTCAAACTCCTGGAACCACGAGATGAATACCCGAGTCCATTCTGTGCTCAGCCATATGACAAGGTCAGCAGATAATTATGACTCTCTTTCTGTAAAGTAGGAGTTCGTCAAGTTCCATCATCGAAGTTATGAGACATAAAGGGAATTCGGTGAGTGCATAGTGACCGTATTGCCACAATCATGGTACAGAGCTCTGCTATATTACTGAACTCAAACATTGAGTAATATAATCTGGAGTTCTCTACAGTTCCAAAAAAGTGAAGTTGCACGAGCCAGCCTATTCCAAAGTGAAAATTACAAGTGTGTACTGTTTACTTTTTACCAGAGGTATATGTGGTTCCCAGGTGTTCGGGTAATAAATAGATAATAATTGTCATCTCGCATGAACAATGAAGACAATAGAGTGACTTCATTGTTGTTTTAAATCTGATATCTGGGTCCATAAATTTTATAGCTTTTGAGAACATATTCAAATAGTCTGATGATATCAATGAAGACGATTTGTTCCAAATGAATCTCTCTACATGATTTCAGTATTGTACTCTGGGATGATATCATCCTTTGACATATAAATAATAACAGTACTAATAAGAAACTTTTATTGTACAATTGCTTTATATTTATTTGCTTCTTACTTTTTATATATTGTTTATTATTACATTAAATATTTATTGCTGGTGTTATTACTTGATTATTAGTAATTTCCTTTTATTTCATGTAATTTTATCATCATCATTATCACTAATCATTAATTATTATTTGCAGTATTATCATTATTGCGTAGGTGGCTGACTGTAAGTTGAAAATTGGTGCAGGAGAAACATTTGGCCCACAATATGTTTAGATGCTTAGTTCTGTAAAAGTGTCAGATTATTATTTTACAACTGCTGTTGTTAATATTTATTACAGTTGTTAGCATTTATAACATGCTACTGGTTTTTTATATATTATTGTTGCACTTTGATGGCTGTTTTTCTTAATTGTCATCAGCATTTAGGTTGAGAATATGGTGACATGTAAAGTCATACCCAATTGGGTGGTGAACTATGTGCCAGTTTTTAAAAGTTGAACCTGAGTCGCTGCTTTTTATGTGTGCCATAGTTTTATGAGTGTTATTGGCGGTTGGCTTTGGTCGCGGCAGAAAAACAGACCACGCTTAGTATTCAGTCCGTTCATTTTAGCGTAGCGTTGTCATAATCGCTCTCCCAGCTGCTGTTCATTCGGGTTGAGAGTATGAGTAGAGAGTAGGCCTACTTCGACTTAGTCTGCGAGAGTATTTTGGGGTTGAGTTCGAGAGTATTTCGGTTTAAGTTCAACGTTTAGTGGGTCTGCTGTGCCTGCGATTGTCATCGACGTGCGAGTGTGGTAAAGATTTTGCATTGGCCTTCTCTGCTGCCAGCGCCGCTCGTTGTCTTTATGCCGTCGTTATCGTTGCCAGTCGTCGGCTGGCCTCAGCTAGGAAGGCGCAGTGCAATGTTTATCGGCATGGCTGGCGTGTTTGATTTGGCCGAGTCTTTCATATCTTGTCGTTGCTCAAACAATGAGCGCGCAGATCAAAGAGCGCAGAGCCAATGCTGCGCGAGCCAATCGAAAAAATTGCGCACACATCAAAGCAGCGTTAATAGCGCTTTTGCCGACGCTCAACGGGCAGCTAGACAAATATTTATCCGGTGAAATATCCAGGCGTATTAACGGCAGCATCGTCGGCCTTTGTGAGTTCCTGCTCGAAGTGTGTGTGTTCGTGTATGTGCGTGTGTATGCGTGAATGTGGGTGTGAGTGTGTGCCTGTCCGTAATGTGTTCGAGCCACTGTGTCTGCGATCGTGTGTCTTGGTCCGCAATTCAATTCACCCTTTGGCGACAGCAGCAGCAGCAGCGTAGCCAGACAACCGTAAAACGAGGAATTCATCATCCTTGGAAGCCCTACCATATTGTTTCGGTGATACACTGTTCTGATGAAATTAAGTTCTGATGGAAAATAAAAATTCCTGTAATGATTGCTGACCTTGACAGACCTTGAATCATTATCCATCAAAGCGTAGTTGCATAGCTTCATAGACAGATGCAGATTCATGCTCTGTATACAAATATAAGATATATCATGAGCATTGTTTTTTGCATTCTATGTTTTTTGCATTCTATGTTTTTTACATTTATTGTTGCTCATAACGGTCCATTTTTATTATGTTCGATTAATTGCTTTTTAGGCAAAGTTGGCGATCGCAAAAGGTGCAAAGGCTGTGATTGTTGATGTTAGGGACAATGAGGCAGCAGCCAGACAGGTAATAAGCACAATAATAATAATAATAATAATAATGATAATGATAATAATGATAATAATAATAATATTGATAATAATAATAAGGAAAATGTTGATAATAACAACCATGTATAAATACAATAAAAATATTAGCTTTAGCATTATGGTTAATAATCACCACAGTCGTTTGTTAATTTTCTTTTGTATAACTAGATAAGTATTATCTATCTTATGATTCTTATCTATAAATTATCTAATCACATTTTTATCTAGTTTTGCTCATTCAGTTAATAAAAGCATTACTGAATCTGAACCCATCTGTTCTAAACTTATTCAGTCACTTATGTAACATAGTCTGTTATCTACCCTAACTTATTTAGTCACTTATGTAATGTAGTCTGTTACATGAGTAATGTAGAGGTTATCTAATATAAGCTCATTTAGTGACATATGTAAAGTAGTCTGTTATCCAATCTGACCTAATCTTAACTATATGTATAATTGAATCACATATGTGATGTTGTCTGTGTGTTTATCGAGTTTCTCATTTTACATTTTCTCATGAGTTCCTTGGAGAACTTTTTAAGATGTTGTGTAGCTTAGTTGCATTACATTACATTACTTTGAATTTTAGTTTAGATATTAAAGTTTGTCTAAATATGTGATCGATCATCAAGCTTATTTGACAACAATATCTGATCGAGTGTAATGGAGTCTCCAGGGTTGTGAAGGAAAGACTGATCATGAACCTCAAATTCCCAAGAGCCAAATGTTGTTACTGTAATTGAAAAGTGTATTAAAGGCCATTAATAAAGGTCAGTAACAGTCCAACCAGGTCATTGTCATAATCGACAAACAGGGAGTGTTCAGGTGGTTGCTGAACTGATGGAAGAGAAAGGGTACTTCAATTTTAATTCACCCCAACGTAAATTTTAGTTCCCCCTAACCAATTTATGTGTGGGCAGAGTACACACGTCCAGACTATACAATTAAGGTGGTGGCCAGAATTGAACCATGACCCTAATATCAACCCTAACCCCAAACCTGACCTCTAATCCTGACCCCAACCTACCCACTCCCTTGCCCCAGCCCTAACCCCAGTTCTAACCCCAGCCATAACCCTAATCCTAACCCCAAACCTAACCCTACATAGTGTTACGTATTAGAGACGTAATTATAACGTCACCAGTAGGATCAGCGATAATGGTTTCTTTTGCGGTGCAGTGAATTAAAATTGAAAGAGAAAGAGTTGGTCGTTGTTTGACATTTGGCCTTCTTAGTATCAGAGGGTAAGGATCCTAGCCCTCTGAGATTGCTACATATTCTGCACATGAGGAACATTTGGCTCACACTAAATCAAACATTTAGTGTTGTCTCCTGATATATCCAGATGCCTCTGATACTGCGAAAAGTACTTCCTCAATAGCTATGTTTTGCTAAAGCAGACACTAAAGTTTTGACATCTGGAACATTCCTTTGTTAGTAGTTCTTGTGTATATATATATATATATATATATATATATACATATATATATATATATATATATATATATATTATATTTATTCATTTATATTGCACTGCTCACAGCAGTGGCCATTCAGTAGTGTTGCCATGGCAATAATCCTGAGAGTAGAAAAAGGCTTTGAGGATGGAGAAGAATTTAGGAAGAGACCCAGAAAGAATGTTAACACGTTTAAAAGAAGAAGGAAAGCTGTAGGATTGGATACCACTTACACTTTACATGTATATTGGATAAGTGTTTTATTTGTATACATGGACCGACACATAGACACCGTTTACAGCCAGAAAGATTGTCGGCAAACGCTCATTCCATTCTAGTACTGAACCTGTTGTGGTTTTGGGGTTCTGGCCACGCTAGTGTCTGCAGCGACGAGACATTGGTTTTATGGGGTTGATTTGCTGCTGTCCGTCTCCCCCTGGGGCTGGTCGTCGTCGGCGGCTGATGTGGCTGGGCTCCAGCGTCATTTAGAAGTGGATTTTAAGCGTCCGCCCTGTTTTCATTGGGATAAATAAAAACTACAAATGGTTCTGATTTAAAATCTAATATCCGTCTCAGAGACTATAACCGAATGAGCAATGGTTGTCAGTCTGCATTCAAATAATTGACTCAATAGTAATGGATAACACACTGGGGTGCAGAGCAGAGGAAGTGTGTTGCCACTACCCCCTAACGGTGACTAGTCCATCATTTGCTAGGCAGTAGTTTAATTAGATGTATGACATGATGGCTGCCTTGCATAGCTGACATGCAGTTAAATTAGACCTGTAATAACTTGTTGTCATCCATTCACACTGTACTTGTAATCATACTGCAGTTTTCCTGTTTGAAATTATATGTAAATATTATTATTGCGGCATATTATTATTATTATTATTATTATATGGAAATTTCGGATGCCCATAATATAATCCATTCAGAAAGTATATGGAAGTTAGCAGTTTGTAAGTCAGTCTTTTTGCCAGAAGTGCTTCTTGTTGAAGTTGGAATTATAGCTATTCATGCTTATCCTCAACACAGTTCACTTAATATGCCGCCAAGAATCCCATCTCGATACCTTCGACATGGGGGAACTATGTATGGCTGTTGGGCAACTTTCTACCCAAAAAAAATCAGTACATGGCTGTCTGAACTTGTTGCTTGGAAAGTTTTTCTAGATATCATTTGACTGTATTCTGCAGTGTAGGAGGGAGCCATAGAACTGCCATTTAGAGAACACTGTTGTTGAGGTTAGAGCAGTGCAATATAGTTTAGCCCTAGTCCACTACACATTGATATTGAGCCAGTCATTCTGCTGGCTGTAAAGACGTGCAGGTGCCATATGGTGTACATTACGTATGGCACCGTCTAACAATAACATTTACAAGCTATTCTCACAAGTCCCATGTCCCTCTCTTGGCATTTTTTGATGCATCTTCAGCGTTCGATATGGTAGACCATGATGTACTTCTGCATCTCCTCGAAACATCCTTTGGTCTTAGTGGTCTCCCTCTTCTTTGGTTTCGCTCTTATCTTACTGATTGTACCCAAATGATCATCCTAGGTGACTCCCACAGTTCTTGGGTACCTGTTCAATTTGGCGTACCTCATGGATCCGTACTGAGTCCACTTCTATACATCATGTTTACAGCTGATATTCCTCGCCTTTTTGAAAAGCACTCGACGTCAGGTCACCTTTACGCTGATGATGTTCAGGCCTTCGTGCATGGCTCTACTTCCAACCAACTTGCTCTTTGCCAATCTATTGAATCACTCTCTGCTGATCTCAACTGTTGGATATCCTCAAACCGTCTCTCACTCAATTCTTCTAAGACTCAATTGATCTGGTTGGGCACCCGTCAGCATCTGCTTAAACTTGATTACGCTTTACTTGCCAAGCGGTTCCCTCAGTTTAGTTTCTCTGCAAATGTCCGCAATCTGGGCGTCACTCTGGACAGTACTCTATCCTTCTCTGCACATATCTCTAATCTCTCTCGTTCCAGCTTCTATCATCTGCGGCGACTATAGCATCCGACGATCTGTGTCTTCAGCCATTTTTTTCGACCATGGTTCACGCCTTCATCTGCTCCCACATTGACTATTGTAACTCATTACTCATCGGCCTACCAAAACTCCGCCTCACTCCGCTCCAGTCTGTACTCAATGCAGCTGCTCGTTTGATCGCCCGTCTTCCACGTTTCTCACATATTTCTACTTTCACGACTCAACATCTTCATTGGCTTCCCTTGACTGATAGGATTCATTTCAAAGTTCTCTTTCTTACATTCAAAGCGTTGTTGGGTCAAGCTCCACTCTATCTATGTGAACTTATCAGGAAACCTATCTCAGCCACCACCGGACGTTCTCTCCGTTCTTTAGACCGTCACGATCTTCTAGTACCGCAGTCTAGAACTGCCACATCTCAGCATCGTGCCTATGTCTCTGTTGGCCCTTTGCTTTGGAACAGCCTTCCTGCTGTGATTCGTGCTGCAATCTTATCTAGTAGCACAACTGTTTCTGCTCGTTCTCTTAAGACTTTTCTTTTCTCCAGAGGTTTTTCGCACTGGGAGCGCTTCTGATTAGGTTGTACTGTGAGAGGCGCTTTATAAATCCGTAGATAGAATAGAATAGAAAGTGACGACTAACCTCCTTATAATATAATGATGATGATGATGGATGATGATGATGGTGCAGAACACTTTATACTTTAAGATGATGGAATCTGTTAATTTTTAATTCATTTTTAATGCAGCTTCGTCGTTTCCGTCGAACGTTGTCGCGGCCGGTGATCATTGTCCGAGGCAAAGACGCTGGACATCTGAGGCGCATCTTACTGTGGGAGGTGGAGGCTGTTGGACACATCAAAGCAGCTGAAGATGATCAACAGTTGACAGTCATCAGCGAGGTATACAAAGGTTGCTAAGGCATAACTTCCTATGTTAACCCTTTAGTGATAAGATGCATTGGTTTCTCATACATTTTAGTACAGGGTCATATTGATAGAGAGTTAAAGTGCATCCGGAGTATAGCATGGTTGGTGTACTGTTATTTTCAGCTTTAACATTTTCTTAGAAATTGTATTGTATTGAAATGCACTAAAATTGTAATGTAGGAAAGATGAGCTGCAGCCTGACTTGCACTTGTTGCTCTGGCACATCCAGATTCCTTGGCTATGTTAGCAATGTCGTTGATATGTCTCGGTTAAAAGAAAAATGCCTGATGGTTTGAAGCACGCTATTACTGGTCATATGTGCTTTCTATTGCCAACCTCTCATGACATATCCTATGGCGTGTAGAGGTAGCAGTGGCCATATTGAACTATAAGCCGCAGAAGGATCAATTCGTTTATTACCTTTGGCTTTATTAGTGTGTTAATTATTATGTCTATGTATGACTTGTATGTGTATATATTAGGGACCGACCAGGTAAACAATTTCCACCGGGTACCGAATCCGAGTATTAGAATGTACTATTTGCTGGATTTGGGTACAGACTATTGTCAAACAGTAATTGTCAAGCTTTGACTTCTCTTTCACAAGTTCTGAACTTGTTCTTGGCTTTCTGCAGAACAACAAACAAGACTATTACAACATGGCCATCTTTCTTGGAGTTCTCATTCTCTTCAGCATCATCAGCATCCTCGTCATTCTTCAGGTACACAGTACTGCGATTACTCTAACTCATACCATATGCTTTTATTTGCAAAATATATTTTTAACTTTGTGTATAGTTTAAATAGACATTTATGTAAAAACTTCTATGTTGCATAGTCGTTGCCCCACCTAGCGAATGCAGATGAGGCATAATGAAGTTATTGTTAATTTACTTACAGTAGAAATGATCTCAGAGTAATGAAAAAAATGCATTGTGGGATGGAATCTTATGTAAGCAAAGTCATGTTTGTCCTCAAAACCATCCAGAAAAGTGCTCATCATCATCCTTCAGTATCAGAACGCCTCTGATTAGGTTGTACTGTGAGAGGCGCTTTATAAATCCGTAAATAGGATAGGATAGGATAGTATCGAAAAAGAGCAACTGTATTATCATCTAGAAAATTTGCAGATGTGTTGCATTGAGGCACTACATGCAACTAGGCGAATGTTGAAACAATCGAGTGACTCAACTGTCATTACATTTGTTCTATATAAATATATACTCAAAAAAAGAAGCACTAGGTATAAGGGAATGTTGCATTGAAACAGAGAAGTTATGTAGTTTTTCCTTTGTTTGTTTCAGTTGAAGAGAAAGTGGAAACCTAAACAGGTCAGGGAGTTCAGCTTAAAAATTCTATTTTTAGTAAATTAAATTCTTATTTTCGATCTAGGTAGAAGTAATCCCCAGAAACAAGCTGCTTACACTTGTAAATATTCGAAGAATCTGGTTCCTTTCCTCCATAACAGGAATGAACTCAGAACACTGTAGAATTTAGGTGATGGATGGGAAAAGAAAAGTACCTCTCTTATTAGTATCATTATCATAAATTTCTTTTGGGGTGTCGGCTCGACTTGCTGTGCCCTAGCCAACTCGGTTGTACGTAATAACTGACTATACATGACTGGGAAAATGAGGCAGCATGGTAGAGGGCTATCTAATTCTCTTAACTTCGGCTATGAAGGTGAATCGTCATATGCCAATCCAAATAAAGTTAAGTTGCGAATACGTCACACCAATAGCTGCAGCTTGGTCTAGATCAACACTTTATTGACAAGAGCTTGCATTGGTCCAAGAAGATTTTAGTGCACTCTTGGCGGTAATACAAGTGTTAAGGGACTTCTCTTCTTCAATTCTTCTTCAATTCTTATTTTGTTCTTGATGTTGTTTAGTTACAGTTTGCAAATAATGCACAAATGTCTGTCATATACCATATATTCAGTGTTTGTATAATTGTATATCATATCTTCCGTAGATATGTTCTCAGAAGTGCTAACAGCCCCATAACAGGTTTCAAGGACAAGTTAAAGCAACAGATACTGCACCTGCCGAGAAGAAGAAACATAGATCTCGAGTAGAGAGAGAATGCATTGTCAAAGACAGCAGCATTCCCTAATGAATTCTGTTGTCTCTAAATCAGTTTGATTTACTCTGTGTCCCACAAGGAGCCACTTGAATGTCACTGAAGACAAGGAACTGTCGTTGGTTGCATTTATATCAATTACTGGCAGCTACAAATACAGCATGATGTTTCTTGTTCCTATTAGGAATCAGTGACAGAGAAGACCAGGAGAGTTCTTAAGAAGATAGCAACGAGAAGGTATCATCTGGTCAACAGCTGGACAGATTGCAACAGTGACACTTGCGCCATCTGCCTCGAAGACTACACCACCGGACAGGTTGTGCTGCTGCTTGCTTATACTTTTATTTTGCATTTGGTTTGACATTTTATGCAGAATATGTTTGCATATGACACTAAACAGTGTCCTAAACTCTTTTTCTCATGGATGACTCTCTGAAAATTACTTCTAGTTAGTGAGTGGCCATTCGATCAACTAACAGTCCTTACAGGATGAAGTATATTTCGGATATTAAGGTAATAGTACAGCCCAAGGACATTGTGATAATCGTTGGCATGGTTCTCTATGGAGCAGTTCTGTTTCCACTATGCATTCTAGCAATGATTAGTTCATGTAGGTCTGAAATCGAGTGACAGGACAACCTTTGCTTAGTGTCACAATCAGAGGAGACAATACATTTTTGAACTATCAGTTACACAGTGGCACCTTCTCTGTTAAAGTAGGGTATTTGTAGTTGTAAAACAGTAGCTATATAGATTTATTGTTTCTCTAATGAATGTCTTTTTTTTCTCCATGAAACAGGAATTAAGAGTTCTTCCATGTAACCACGAGTTTCACAAGACCTGCGTCGATCCTTGGCTCCTCCATAACCAAACGTGTCCACTCTGCCTTTACAATATAGTCGGTAAGCTAAGTAGCAGCAACTCATGTTCATTGCAAGATAAACATTTACTCTGCACTTGGTCTTCAACTCGCATTTCATAATGTTATGTGACCTGATATTTGTTTACTGCTCCTTAAAAGTCTCCGAGATGTGTTGTTAATATAATTTAACATACCCATCGAGTCACAAGAAACAGCTTAAGAAACACTCCCAACTTAACTTAAGTCACACCTCAGATCTTCTTTCTGACATGTTGCATCAATATCGTACAAGGCCAACTCTTACCAAAGATGCGTCACAGACTGTAGCCTGCTCTTTCGTCTACTACATGTATTTGGTAAGAATTTACATACATAGTCTACTTACAAATCCTACCTTACATACATACATTGTATAAATCCATTAGGGAATTGCTCAAAACACTATTTAGTTTAGGAAAGGCTCATTAGTAGATTCTTTTTCAAGTGCTGATAGGTACAAAATATATTTGGGAAATTTTATTATTTAGGGGTGCCATGATGGGAGCAGAATTCGCCACATAATATGGCATCTACCACAGAAAGTTAAAAAATTTCTTATAATAATTTCACAAGTTTGCAGCAAATAGATATACAATGCACTTTGAAAAGGTTGCTGATAACATAACTTTACAGAAATATAATATAATTTAGTACTAGGTTGGTTCTTTTCAGTGTTGCTCTTTGAATGTTCTATTAGGACATGATATTCAATATTTTGTTACTATATATTTCAGAATGCTCTGCGATCTCAAAGGAAGGCTCAACATGCACCATAAGTGGCCTTGGCAATCAATACGTGCCAGCAACTATGCTCGGCATGGAGATGAACAGCCGTTTCCCACTGCAGCCTCACGATAGATCAAGGACTTGTCTCCTTGACCAGACTCGCTACGTCTGGAACGACGAGACTGGTGGTCCGGCACGTACTAGTGAAACCTCACTACATCTGAACGAAGTGTGCGAGAGAAACGGGTCATCTGGCCCAGACCTGCTCAGACAGAACTTGCGAAGTTTCAGGGAGTCTGGACTCCGGACTAAGCCAGGGATTCAGTCACACGTGCCGCTTAAAATTTACCCAAGAATGAGAAGTCGAAAGCACTCGCGGGTACGACAGAAGCAGAGGCCAAGTCACCAGATGTCCTATCTCGTCTCGACGCTTTCAAACAAAGTTGGCGTCTTCTCAAGTGATGAATTGTCACCAAAAAGAATCTTGCCATGTCTTTCGGACAAGGAACCAGTGTGTTCGTGTAGTGGAGGATCGGCGCACTCCTGCAGCAACGGATCGGCGCACTCTTGTAGCAGACGAGCAGTGTACTCGTGCGGTGCTGGACCTTTGTACTCGCAGTCTGGTCAGAGCGATGCTGACGTGAGCAATCTGAGCGCTGACGACGATATAAGCCGATTTTGCCAGAACTACTCTCCAGATGGCGGTACTAGCAATTGCAGCATGGTGGGTAGTGACTTCATACTCGGTGATGTAAGCAGCTTTGATTCACAGGCGACAGATTGGTCACTGAGAACCAAAGTTACTGCAGCACCATATCTGTCTCCTCTTGGTCATCATTCGTTGGCATTGTCTTCACTGCCAAATACTCATCTGGATGACTGCAATACGGTTCGTGCTACTTCCAATGTGGAACAATACCGGAATCCTTCCACTTCAAACAATTTTAGCTTGGACAGAAAGCAAGCCGAGAGCTTGTCGTGTGAGCCATTTCTTGAAACGTTACCTTCATTAGAAACCAGATTATGCAAGATACGCTACTGCACAAACCGCTCGACGTTCGTTCCTCTGAAGCACATTGACCTGCTCTGTAATTCTACTGGTTTGCACAAACATTCCATGCAATGTCCAAAATTGAATGGATTGGTAGGGGATACCATCTACAAGCAAGTCAGCTGCAGCAGAGTGGTGGCCACAGAAGCAGATTGTTTTTCATGTCCAACACGTACAGACTCAGATTTTTGCCCAGAACACATTTATAGACCCTCAATGGAAATTACGTACCCCAATGCTGTGTATTCTAAGAGCGGAATTGAACAGAATTTCTACAGTTTTTGTGATGCGTCATCGTCTTGGGACCAGTCATCCGACTGTAGCCTTCAACTCTCGCTTCTATCACTCGGCGACAGTCAAGCTAGCTTCTCTACATAGCAGGCTCTAAATGGTTAAAGCAGGCAATGATGCACTTGAAGTATACAAGCATAAGTAAATATTTATTCAGTCTCTGTCTCGAGTAAATTTTAATGTAAGTTGAAGCATGCTACAAATCTCACGGTGGACTCTTCTGCAGGAAATTATACTTCTGTATTCTTTAACTAATTCTATTTGATATACTAGTACGGCACGTGTATTTCTCAATAACTGCAGCATGGTGGCAGGTCCCAACTTTTGTCTGATTGGAAACTGCAAAATTTTGGCCAAGAATTTACTCTTGTTGTTGAAAAACATTCTTTTTGGTTAAGAGGTTTGTGGTACCAACTGCAAACATCTTTGCCTTTCTGTTCTGCATCTGTGCTTTGTATCCCAGTGCACTCGGTGAAATCGACAATTCCTTGTTGAGTCGTGAAACCTGAAATAGTGTTGTTTTTGGATTGCTGTTATCGTGTCTATGCTTCACCCGTTCAAGTTTTCATCCTAATGGCTGTCAGGGCAGTTAATATCGCGATACTTTGCAATACTTTTGTTAGTATCGCAGCGAGTATCGCGATAGTTTTATTTTGTTGGTATCGCATGTGTATCGTGATACCTATTTTAGCCTGTCAGCGATACTCGATACCAATACTTTTTCTCCCTGAAATTTATGTTGTTTCACAAGAAATATGAGAAGTTTATCGTTCGGCTTTGATAAGTTTATGCCTTTATATATATATATATATATATATATATATATATATAATATATATATATATAATATATATATAAAGGCACAAACCCACTCAAAAGTGGGTTTGTACGTTTCCTTTTGCGTTCATTGGTAGAAGTGGTTTGCCTAATTAATTTGGCTACTTCAAAGCCATTGTGATTGGCCCAAGGACCAATATGCACAGGATTGGAAAGTCCGCATGTATGTTCCTTAGTGTCAACAGTTTTGGGCGATATTAGGAAGCCAGAAGTTTAAATCCTTTTAAAATAAGTTTAAATAATAAGTTAATTCATGAACCTTTAGTAATGAAGCCAAATTTACGAATAACTACCGGGTATGTCAGCAAAATGTAAAAAAATGCCATTGGATGTTTAAAGCGCCATATTTTCAAACAGAAGCAACATTTAGATTGGGGCGACATCTGTGTTTAAGAATAAAGCGTATACATTGAAATATGACGAGTAACCATTCATCTTATCTAGATTCCTTGTGATTAGCCAAATTTAGGAAATTTTATATAATTTTTGGTGCATGAATTCTAATTCATGCTAAGGTCGAATTTAGCAAGCCTGTTAAAAAGTATTGGTAAAAATATTGGTATTGCAATACATTTCAGAAAATGTATTGGTATCGCGATACTTTTAATTAGGAAGTATTGGTATTGCTATTGCAATACTTTTTTTCAGTATTGTTAACAGCCCTGATGGCTGTATGCTGGAAAGAATGTGCAGAGACTAGCAGTCGAAAGATCCTATTATAACTCTTGTGTTGTAATTACCTTCAGATTTTAGCTACAGTGAAAGTAAGTACTGAGAACTGTGTATGCTCTGCAAGTTTCAAGTTATTTTTCTTGAAATAATGCAGACTTTGTTGTGTAGAATCGGGTCAAATACTCAATTACCAATAATAACGTTTTAAGTATTTTTCTAAATGTGTAAGTATTGCTTTGTTACCTCCAGCAACTAGATTTTGTGGATTATTTTAATTAAATTTGTTTATTATTTTATTAATATTTTGTTTATCTTCTGTTTCATCGTTTATATTATGTACTGCCTGCATTTTGTCCTGTTGTCACTGAATAGTTACAGAAATTCAAAATTTGAAGTTGTTAATTATGTTGCACACGAAACAACTGACGAAAATCATGAAATATTTCACTTCCTGACTCCCCCCAAATGTTTTCAGTAAGGGTTATAAAAAAAGCTAGGGTTGAACTTTCCACAAGCCCCAGAACTAAAACAGCGGCACCATGTAGGAAGCTCTTGTACTTGGTTATAAAAGTTGCTTGGATCAGTATTTTTCACAAACAATAGGAGGACTTTCGAATGCATGGGGATATTTATGTAGCACCTTTTTGTGGCAAAAACAAGACAAACCGTGAGAGCTGATGAAGCACAAGATCTGAGATGTTCTGTGGCGCATGGTCTTCCAAGTAACCCTTATTGCCGGTCACCTATGTAGGTAATTGATTTTGTTGTGAAAGCATTTTCAATGTAATCTTTTTGGTGCGGTAACAAATTATCAAATTTAAATCTTTATTAGTTGTTCCTCATATCATCATCATCATCATCATCGCTTGTTCTCACTTCAAACAGGTACTTAGCAATTTTATTTACCAATTGATGTATAAAGATTCCAATAGAGCTTTACAAAACATATACCAAATGTACATGATGTTCAGTTTGTTGGTTTTAAATATAAAATCAATATCCTTTCACCTTGAGATATTGTATTTAAGCATTTGTAGAGTGCTTTTAGTAGGGTGAGTCGTTCAAAAGCAGGTTTTAAGAAAAACGAAAGAAAATGAGACTACCAGATAGAATTTTAGTGCAAACAGAAGGAGAAGGTGCATTCCACAGAGCTATAAGTGTTGTTTGTGTAGACCAGCATTTCCCAAACACTTTTTTCCATGGCCTGGTTATTTGTATATCGTTCGAGACCAGCATTCTTATTGCCTATACTATAGGTAAAATTGTGTGCTGGTGATGCCTAGCTGTCAGGGGAGTGACTGACTGCTTGAAGCATAAAATCATCTTTTTATTTATTTACTTTAATCTTAAAAATAAAATTAATCAAATCAAATATTGAATTAAAAGATTTGGACAACCCAGAATATTTATTCCGGTGCCGGGTCGTGACCCATCATTTGGAAAACACTTGTGATATGAGCAGAAAATGATTCAAACAACATAGTATTTATTTACATTTGGTCAGTTTTAGACTAGTAATATATACATAAAATTGGCAAAAGTAGGTTATCTAACTGAGTAGTTAAAGCCTCCAATAAAGAAGTCAATACGATCTCTAGAAGACAAATGAATGGAAACATTTTTATTCAAGGAAATATGAGCAGAAAATGATTCAAAACATAGTATTTAGTTACATTTGGTCAGTTTTAGACTAGTAGTATATACATAAAAATTGGCAAAAGTAGGTTATCTAACTGAGTAGTGAAAGCCTCCAATAAAGAAGTCAATACGATCGCTAGAAGACATTTAAACCAAGGTATAGACAGTGCACCTAAAACAAACATGAACATTACAGTTAGTTTAAAGATTACAACATAAGCAGACCAGTCCTTGCATTGTCATGGCACAGCTGTATGATGAAGTCATAACAAGCACAACGGTTGGCCTCAAGTGTAGTTTGACGAACAAAAAGTGTCTGTCATTGCTCTCTGTAAGATGGTGTGCAGTAGAACACCAAGTGTGACTTAATAGAGGTTTCCTATGCAGCATGGTTTTCATTGGTCTATGTCTAGGAATAAAATATATGTGGTATATATATATATATATATACCACATATATTTTATATATATATATACACCACATATATTTTATGTGTATATATATATATATACCACATATATTATATATATATATATATACACCACATATATTTTATGTATATATATATGTATATATATATATATACACGCACATATATACATGATGCACAATCAGACCAGCATAAGAGGTGTAGGATGCAATATGATAACAAAATCATTAAGCAGTTAGCAAGATAGAGGGTTGATGCTGTAATGAATAATAATATTAAGTACATACATACATGTAGATTAGGTTACATCAAGCAGAATGACAAGTTTTCAACCATTTTCATGCACCAGTTTATAGTAATATGTCAACACCATATGATTCATGTGTAGTATTATACTCTTGCAGTGGTCAGACCATTACCTGGAATGATCTTTCCTTAGATTTGTTTATCAGTGACTGAGAATATTAAATATGCCTATAATGAAGACTGGAAAATCGTCTTCCATTGCTATGGTTGGGGTGCATGTTCAGCAAATGAAAGCTTTAATCTAAAATGTCCCTCTGACTGTAATAATTGAAACTCAATAACCACATAGCATTGCACAACTGTTTCTGTGTTGAATTGTATCACAAACAAAACTATGAATTTAATGAGTGATATGAAACTTTGAAAAATATCCTTAACCTTTTAACTCAAAGCATTCAAGTGCAGTAAATTTCATGAGTTCTAGCTTGACAATATGAGAAACCACTAACAATAGAAAGTCATTCATTCTAATGTTAGTATCTTTGGAATGACATAAATCACAAGTGTTTACCTGTTATATGGAGGAGAATTATGAATGCACACTGGCCAAAAATTGCACAAAAAGTGCCTTCAACAGTCTTTCTTGTGCCTAAAAATAGTAATTCTATGCTCAGAAATTAAAATTGTATATATAGCCATCATATAAATTATTTTCAAATGTTTTGCTTGAGAGAAAGTTGTTTAAAATATGCAATGTATGACCATGTCCATTTCATGGGCACAACAAGAACAAAGATCAACAATATGACATAAAACTTTAACATGCCTTAATAGTGTCCCTTCAAGATATCTACTCAGACGCGCTCAATCGTAATTATATAGTAAGCTGAAAATGAAGAGTGCCATGAAATTTCTAGGTGTTGTAATACTAATATAAAGCACATTTCAAAAAACCTCTCAGATTGTTAAACTGTTACAATCTAGTCTACTGTCTATGTAAAGGAAAGTAATTACAATTGAACAGAACACCTAGCAAAAAACTAAGATTGATGTAAGTGCGGCGTTTACCGAGGTATGGTTACTGCTTTAGCTAACCATGAGGCTGAAAAGGTTTAAGATCTGGAAAACATTACATTACATTACAGCATGTGACTTCAACATTCAACTAAGGTACACAAACCTTAATAGAAAAAGAGGCCAAAATCTTTAGTTTAACTAACCCATCCACTTGTGGGATCCAAATTTCAAACCAACAACAGAAGCGACTGTGTCACCGATGCCCAGTGACAGGAGTCCACTGTACAGAGCGACACGTGTCACATGAGAGCAGTCGATCCAAAGAGGAATGGAGCAGCCAATCAGAAGGTAGATGTGTGTCAGGATGACTGGACCTTCGTCTCGTTCATCAACAAATACTTGGAAATACTGATGAAGCATTTCACCAATCGGAGGAATGAGCAAAACCCTCATAGACTAAAAATAAAACAACTTGTCTTCAGTTCAGTCAACAAATTAATCTCTTCTATCCCAAAGTATCTGCACTGTCACATCATTCTTGCAGAACAGTTCACTCAGTGATTTATAATAATCATCGATGTTTTACATATTATTATGGCAACCATCTTGCAAGTGCAGCTGTGGGATTATTTATACTGAAGCACACTAGATTTGTACCTAATACAGAAAATCCATTTTCTTTTTATTTACCAAATAAAGGCAAACTCAAGGCAAAGAATGAAGGAAATGAGAAGTGAACATAAAGCAATTATGTATTTAGAATGAATAACAAATAAAGCATTATGTTCGCATCAATCAGATATTTATAGCCCCTGTCCTAGCAAAATAATCAGAGAAGTTGGAGCATTTTTTACGGGGAAAGTTTGCTATTGTCACAACTTTGCAACTTTGGTACACAACGAGTTAATATTAAATGCTACTAATACCAACCTACATAAAAAATGACAATAATGTTCACAAAGTCATGAAAACCAATCTAGATCAGGAAATTCCTAGCCATGCAATTGATCAATAGTACATAAAATGCAAAGCTGTAAAAAGATCCCTTCTGTTGATTATACTGATAGCACCGATGCTACGAGTAGCCGATTATTGGAACAGCCGATACCGATTTTCAAGCTGATCATTTCAAAAGTTGATATTTGTAATTTTTTTTCTTTTTTATAGTGATAATTGAGAAAAACACAAATAAACTCATTTCAACATTTTCACTGGCTGAAGCAAAATGAACCAGTAAGTGGTATTGTTATATCATCGATCTGACATCTGGAGAGTTGCAAAAACTAAGAAATTCTTTAACATAGACTCCAATACCGATTGTGTTTATAATTAGCCCAATTACGTGTATATGCCTAGCAATACAGCTTAGAAGGACTGGCTTGATTCCAACCTCATACAGTAAAAGTCTCCATTAAAGGATTCTACAGTACATAATTGTGCTACTGAAAACTACTTGCTGTGCAGCATACAACAAAGCATTAAATTACCTTACATTAAACTTAATTAACACAAAGCCTTTAAATACTGAGAAGAACCACAAACCTCAAGCATCACAAGAACAACAAAAGCACAGCTGACTGCAGTGTATAAAATTTCGACATCCAACAAAAGTCCTGGCAGGAAAATGACCAACACAAGCAAATGAAAGTGTTTTCGGACAGTAGATGCTGCAGGATGATGGGCCTTGACGTTTTGATCTTTCGAGGTTGAAATCTGAACAACACTTGAGGCGTTAAAGTAAACAATAGCAACTGCTGCTAGGCAACTGATGAACCAATAGCAGAAGAGATACATCTAAAACAACAAAAACACGATCTATTACAAGGCAACTGATGAACTAATAGCAGAAAAGAAACACATAGTAAAACAATGGCAACTGTTGTCAGGAAGGCAAGTAATAGACCAATCACAGAAGAGATATATTGAAAAAATCAAAGCAACTATTACATTGACAAACATGGCAAAACAAATTAGACTGGAGCAACCTGCAAGATGCATATATATACATTGCTTACAGGCAAAAGGAACATCTCCAATAGATGCTGATTTTGTGGAAGGACCAGCAATCCAGAATGTGTGACGCTGTCCTGTTGTGGTACTAACACAGGAACCAGCTGAATCCGATACAAGGCGACACAACTCACAAAGTATGCCGGAGCACTACCAAGATGGTAAACGCAAGACCAACACAGCCATCCCATAGAAGATATTTTGCATTACTGGAAGCCAGTGCAGCGTGTCACTCATACAGGCTGCGACAGAGGCATATATAGGGATGAAAATGTTTGTCAACTGACAGCAGATCGGAAATACATCTAAACAACATCAGCAATTGATGATCATAGTATCTTCTATTAATGCTACTATTTATTATAAGTAATGTTATAAATTACTAAACACAAGCTGTAAAACCATTGCTCAACTACATTTTAGTCTGTCTTTTACAAGCACTATACATTATACAAAATATGTACACACAGAGACCAGCTGAAAGTTCCTTCAAATTATGCAAATATATTTATTATTGTCATAGATATACCTTTATTCTGTCTCCAGCAATATAATCAAAGCACCAGGTGACAAAGTCTTGATTAAAAAACGTTAACAAAATCGGCAAAGAAAACGTCGCAGCAACGCCTGGCACCAGGAAATAATAACCAATTGTAGAACGAAAACAGGGAACGAGAAAAAGCACAACAAGGACTGCAGCACAAGATGAGACAGCCGTCTAAAACAGAAGAAATATTCACAACTTCAGTGAATCAGAAACTGAAGATACACTGCTGAACAAGAGCTCAAGAGTTCAAATCATTATGCACCTGAAACTAACAATACCTTGCCACATAACACAACCGATAAACAAAAAAGTTGTTCATGTTGTGGAATCGTAGTTGTAGTGTTTGTATTTAAGCAAACACAGAATAACCTCTTACAAGACAACAAAGCTTACAACAAATACATAAACAGAAGAGTGTAACAAACATAAACAAGCTGCCATCACGTGTTACTTCAAAACACAACTTTAGTGGTCAAAAGTTTAAAACACAAGTTCATTTGGCAGACCTGTTCTAGTGAATCTACTATCATCATATGCAAGTATTCAGTGGGCAAACTTAACGATTCCACATTTGCAAACCATCATTGGTAATCATAACAACACAAATGGCAGTTAAAATTTCAAGTGTAAATGAAGCAAGAATTCTGGAAGCATGCCATCCTAGTCAACGAATCGCCTACATTGACCTGTATGGTGATTTTCTTAATATATCTAGTATATAAAAAAGTTAACTGTATGGTCATTATTGAAAAACTGCCTATCACAGCATTATAGAAGTAATTTAGTCATAATTATGGAGTGTTAATTCCAGTCAAAATGAATCAGTTTCACTAGTTTATAAAAGATTATGAGATTCAAGTGAGGCAAAATCTCACCTGAATAAAGAGGATTACTTGTACAGATGGAGTCAGACCATCACCCCTCTTCAGTCGTTCCTATATAAAATTTGATCAAAAACTTGTCTCAAACTAACATAATAAAACCTGTCTTTGATGAAGCCAATGAATTTCAATCCATATATCATCAACACAGTAAACAAAATAAAAGATTTCAGTTCAAAGTACACAATTTGAACCTACTCACTTTTTAGCGACAGTGCAGCATCAAAGTAATTACCGGTATTATTTAAATTCAATATAAAAATTTCAGTTTGAGAAATTTGCCAAATGAATTTATGCATAAAGATAACAACAAATGATCTAGTTCTTGCAACATTCACAAGGCATTAACAGATGGTACTTCAAATCAATAGAATTCAATACCCGTGCAGATAAGGTAAAAGATCAAGTCTTTCACTATGGGGCACATAAGAAATCCTTATACAGGAGTTCGACGAGTTTCAGTTCTTCCTTATTATTTACCAACTAAGGACGTATTCTATAACTTATTATCAAATATAGATAATCCCTAGGCAGAAGTACATGCCAATATGAATTCACTGCACACATCACTAAGAAGGTTCTTTATTTATTTTTATTAATTCTGAATAAATAAGCTTCTTAAAACGACACTGTTTGCGCTCATTTCCTCATTTCCTTAATTCAATGCCTGGAGACTTCGTATTTGGTAAATAAAAAGAGACAGAATGGTTGTTTCACAAAGAATTTCAAACTGCAATTCAGGGACAATCTTAGGAACAATCTCAGGACTAATGATATTACAGACATGTACTTGAAAAATGAGACACAACCATATCATATTCAAATTATTCTATAACCATTTATTAATCATTTAGACATCTGTTCTTCTTACCCATGCATGAAGATAGCGCACGCCTGCCGATATGCAGAACATAGCACAACCCTGAGACACAATGGCGGCCTCACCCAGCGTAAAACTACGAGGAAGCCATGCAGGAAGATAACGATGGAGAAAGAACTGAACAAACAGCACTCCAAGACAAATACAGAGTGCAGTCGTACCTACAACACGACACTTAAAAGATTACCCAGATACGCGTCATGGGCGTTTTATCACCTTTAAAACCCACGTTAATAAACCAGTTAATACTGTTGAACAAGGTTCAAACCCAGAGGTACAAAGCAAAAATCAGCTGTTACCAGGACAGGAGACAAACAGCCTTTAACCTCATTACTGCATCTTGAGTTCAAATTGTAATTCGAACGGACAACACTGTTAACAAATTAATGCTCTAGTGCAGCATTCCCAAATGGCGAGTCACAATCCGGCACTGAGCCACAGAAGATGAATTCCTGTTTGCCTAAATCTTTTACTTAATATTTGATTTTATTAATTTTAAATAAACTAAATAAATATAAACATAACTTTATGCTACAAGCAGTCAGTCACTCCCTGGAACAGAAGGATCGAGTCTACAACTGATCAACTTGTCTTTAGCAAATACATCAAACAACCTTAATTACTTGATCATGTTATAGTTCTGAAGTATGCATGTTATTACAAAATTTACAAATCTGTAACAAAACTTTTAAACCACATTATAATAATTTTTGAATTACCTAGTAAACTCCATGCCTTCAAGGTCAAAAGAAACCCGGCAACAGCCACAGCAAAGACAGATGTCACAAGTAAAAGAATATCACAGCCTCTGAATCGCTTTTTCTTCAAGTACTCTGCCATGAATTCATGGCACATCACAACAAGTGAAATAATGAATGATCCCTTGAGGAAGACCTGCTGCAGATCAGCATCTGGGAAAATAGAAAGAGAAGCATTTCAATCATTCCACTTCTTTGCAATCTATGTTCTATTGATTAAAAGTCAATCTGAAGTCACAGGTCGGTTATTGAATCTAACAGAGTTCACTGACAACAGAAAAGCAATCATTTATGAGACAACCTCTAAGGAATCCAACACAATATATTTAAATTAAAGATTATAATATATTAGGTCAAGGTTCACTCTAGAGTGCCATCTATCATCTGCTTCATCCAGAGATGCAAACAGGTTTTGAAAAGTGGGGGGTATAATTTAAAAAAGATGGAGAAAAGCGCAACAAAATTCCCCCCCTCTTTTTGAATTTTGCCCCCCCATAAATTTGAAAAATGGCGGCCACAAATTATCTTAACAAAAGTCATCTTAAAAAGCCATTGGAGAAACATAAAAGGAACGATTTGGGGGCACATGGGGGGGGGCACTGAGCACTGAAACTGGGAGCTTTTCCACCCCAGTTTTGAAACTGGGGGACCGGAGCCCTCCTGCCCCCGCTTGTTACACCCCTGGCTTCATCTCTTGAGTAGATGTGTTCTTTCTTTGTACTCTCTCTCTCCCTCCCTCCCTCTCTCCTCCCTCCCTTCTTCTCTCTCTCTGCAGAATGCACAGAAATCATACTCACACTGGCCTGATGTGGGTTCTGATGTACCTCTGGTAGACACTTCAGACAGTAATTTTGCTACAGGAAGTAGACAGCAGCACAGGATTCCAGACGCAGCATTTCGCCTAAAAAGCAAACACGTCCAAGAATAAACTGCAAACCTCATTTGCTGTCTGTTACAAGTTAACACAGTTGTGCTGCTAAGGTCAGACTCTTTCAACCTTAGGACCATTGCAACTACATTTTTGCAGGGCCTCCGTGGATACGGTAACTTTAATTCATCCCCACCTCGAATGGAGAATACACTTGTAAAGATGATCAGGTCATGGGACATGCTGCATTGGCTTCTTGTCAAGATCCTCATCTCTGCAGAGGCATAGCTAGTGCAGCTACAAAGCATATCAGGCAGCTCTGCAATTTCTGAAATCTCGTGCCAAGCCATCTGGGTCAACAGTCATCCACCCACCCTCCAGTGCATCTCATGAAAACCTGTTCGCATATGATGACTTGAACACACTGCACAAACTTCAAAATTCTTGTACACTTAAACAACTTCCCAGAAGAATCTGCCCCATAAAACACAACCCTTACTGTAGATAGCTTAAGAAACATTGTCAGCTATCTAAGACACACAGCTTCTGATCTGGAAAGCCATACTTCAGCATTTTTGTTAAGTTCAAAGTTGAAGATGTTTTATAAATGCTTAACTAGAGACACATATGGAAAAAAACAGATTTAAACTAATTCAAATAACAAATAATGTTTCAAAGTAACCTGAAGTATTCTCCGTTGGAGGAATTGAATAACAAGGTTAATGAGAATGTTGCAAAGAGACCCAGCCCTACCAAATATAAAGACAATCTGTACCTTGAATAGGACAGCAAATACCGAACCTTTCTAAATGTTACAATCGATAATAAATGTAAGTACTCAAGCATGTCACAAAAACACATATAATATAACAAACTTTAGAACACTGAGGACTTTTAAAGCCCAAGTTTAAAAAAATGTCATTTTAAAACACAGTAACAAAATAAAAACAATACTGAATCAGTATTAAACATGACTTCTTTTACATGCACCTCAACAATACGGCTTTAAAATTTTCATATTGCATTTCACCTTATATTGCATTTAAAGATTTATGAAGTGCCCCTCACCATGCACACCAATCAGAGGCACTCTGTGTAATAGTCCCTGAGAATAAAGACAAGTTCTGAGGCAGCAAAGAGTGCAGACGACCACCAGATAGTATGGTGGTGTCAACCAAGGGTGAAGTCAGGTCCACAATCAAAGGCCAATGCAGACAAAGGCCAAGGAATGGGCCATGGCGATTTTCACAAAATGATCAAGATGATAAGAAGAGCAGAATGGGCTAAACGAGGCAGCCTACGTGGGTCAATGTATGTAGTTGCAGAGCTATTGTCTTAGCCAAGTATTCTGCATGTACTTTTTATGAGCATTTGAAAACTGATCTTCTGGGTTGGGAGCACCTCTAAGCACTTACTTTGGATGGAAGCCAATATGAATGCTTTGAACGAATCAATGAAATGTATGCATCAACTGTTAATTCATTAGCACTCTCTCAACGCCCTAGGTCGCAGCATGAAAACCACTTCCGTATAATAAACCAATATTATAATAATTATCAATTGATGGAACATCAACAGTAGTATGAACTTACATATTGTCAGTGGCTTAAGGAACGTCAACTCAGAATTGCCAGCAGAAACGATGGCAAACATAACACCAATGAGAACAACAACAGTTGCTCTTGTCTCTGTTGTTGCCATTAGATGCCTTTTCAGCATTCAGTGTTAAAAGCTAGGATCACACTATTTGTGCGACGATGACATCCCTCGTGCAACTACACACTACTACAAGTGGAAGAAACACTTACGATTTTAATAATATGCGATTTGATATTAGGCTACATCAGACCTGCTTAATAACGTGCTTCATTACAGCTCAAACTCTTATATACGATCAGCCAATTGCACCCCGAATCTAAACCAACACTTCATTATGAATGCTTTGTTATAACATGGACCCATGGTGCTTGGCATTGCTCCAGATCACCGTTTATGGTATGTACTATGTAATACTGTCTAAGAAAATCATTGCACAAGTAAAACACCAAATATTTACATAGCACTTTCGTGACAAGTCTGTCTCAACACTTTATCATTTTATCTTTTTTTAAAGTCTAACAAGTTCAGAAATAACCTAAACTGCTTCAAACAACTACCAATTTTAATGCAATACAATGAAATTCTTGAAATTTGATATTGCCCTTCTTCCAACATCTTTTGATAAACAACAGGCTATTAATTCAACAACAATCATTGCCCCTCACAGACTTGATTTGTTTTCCAAATCTGGCAACTTACCACCAATGTGACCAAAAAACAATTGAACTTATAAGCAAAGGTAAAAGCAAAAGATCCAAATACAGAATAGTCAAAAACGATATCGACATATATATATGAGTCTCCTTCTTCAGAACTCCATTGCTGGATGTCCTTGAATCGCCTTTCTCTCAATTCAACGAAAACTCAGCTGATCTGGCTTGGCACCCATTAAACTTGAGTATGACCTACTATCTGAATGGTTCCCATTGTTCACTTTCCCTACTAGCGTTCGCAACCTGGGTGTTACCATTGACAGTTCTCTTTCATTTGCTGAACATTTCTCTAATCTCTATTTAGTTTCTACCTCCTGCGACGACTTCGAGTTGTCAGGCAATCTGTTCCCTCATCTACTTTCGCCTCTATGGTTCATGCCTTTGTCTGCTCTCGCACTGATTACTGTAACTCGCTTCTTACTGGTCTTCCAAAGTCTTGCCTGTCACCAATTAAATTCAATCAGTGCTAAATGCAGCTGCCCGTCGTCTGATTGCCCGCCATCCTCACTACTCTCATAGCTCCACCTAAGCATTTACACAGACTGCCGCTCATAACAAGCATTCAATTTAAAGTCCTTATCCTTGCATCCAGAATGTTTTTGGGTCAGACTCCACGCAATCTTTGTGATCTTATCTGCAGGACTTCTTGTTTCGGCTGCCTCTCACTGTCCTCCTTGTTCCTTATATCGACATTATCACTTGCTAATTCAGACACGGACGGCTCTCGCTCAATATCATGCTTATGCGTCTGTTGGTCCTTTTGCTTCGGAATTCTATACCCTCTCTGACTCGCTCTTTGATTTTAACTCGGGTGCTTCTGATTCTGCCTGCATTCTTAAGATTTTTCTTTTCCTGCTGGGCTTTTGCACCGAGAGCCCTTCTGATTAAGTCATACTGGGAGAGGTGCTATAGAAATATGCAAATACAATACAAAAATTCAACTCTGACGATAAATGCAAATGTAGACGTTCTGTTAGCGACCACATGGCCTCGACCCTTCTTACTTTTTTATATAATTTAGCCAGGTGAGATCCTTCACCACCTCTGTTCGTTTGAGTGGGTGCCACACCGGTTTATTTTTAGTTTCGGGGACTCCAACTTGCGCATTATTTTACGTGTGGCTTGTGTGGAGACCTCTGCGCAACCTTTAGTGCATGTGCACTCTGAAAAACCTATCATTTCTTATAGCTATGCGTTGTGAGGGTCGATTAGGGTTAGGTTAAGTATCGTGAGGGTCGGTTAGGGTTTGTTTAGGCGTTATGAGGGTCGTTTAGGGTTAGTGCTAGGGTTAGTGTCGTTTTTAGACATATACGAAACTTGCTTACTCCTTTGTGTCAATCACGCGCCGGAAATATTTTATTCTGACCAATGGCAGTAGACCAAAAGATCAAAATATTATGCGTAAGTTGTAGTCCCCCAAAACTATAAGCAAGCCGCCGCGCCAATAAAGGTCACGGGTTTCAGGTCTCGGTAGACCCAGGCTCAGCTATCTGAAATCGGATTAGATATACTAAAGGCCGGCGTTACAGAGCTTTTCTTAATTTACGCCATTTTCCAGCAGGCGAACTTCGCTGTCGTAACTGCCGTGGACAAGGTTATTGTAGTCAGAGATTACATAGATTCCTCTAGTATATTATGATCTCGTACAAATATTTTAATAAGGGAATTTACTTATATATATTCTTTTAATGAGAAGCAACTGACAAACCGCAGTAAGTTACATCTATCATTTCTGCGGTTGTAAGCAATAATTTCCGGTTCCATAATAGTCCCAGGTTAGAGTACAAGATATCGCACATGGTCGCCATCATGGTCGGGTCAAGAGGCGGGCCTTCACCTGATACATCTTATGATATGGGCTTCACATACCAAGATACCGTTGTTCTTGGATCTTCCTGGGTTTTTCACATGATTGTATACGCGAAATCGAAGTGGCTGAATTCCGCGCGTGTATAGCAGGTTCCCAAAGACCAATGATCCATAAACCCATGCCCATAAACCAAAGACGTAGAGGCTAAAACTTAAATTCTTGTTTTTACTACGAAAATCTAAAAGGCGCTCAAAATTACACAGAAATGTGAACCAATAATCGTAGCCATTATTTTGGCTAGAAATGAAAATCGCGGGCCTATATGTATTCCAAATTGAAATGTCCATGATACACGACTATAACAAAAAATGCTAGTGGTCTATATATATTTTTTGATATATTGGCCTACAACATAATGGGCCTATGTTGTTCTTATTATTATAATAGTGGCTTAAATTCATATTATCTTATATCCGACGTTTAATGGCCATTTCTTCGAGCTCGACCTGAATTAGACCGCTCGAGCCATTCGGGGCAAGTTTAGGATGGCCGCTTAATGATTATTATAATGCTTCATACGAGGAAACACGTCGTAGGGCCTACATATATAGACTAGTTATGTGTTGTGGCCTGACTTCACGTAGCTATAGCCTACCTATTCCACGATCGGAGGGTGGCAACCTAGCTGGTGACAACGTCCTAACGATGAGCTTAATACCAGAAAAGGTTAATAACCGACAACCCCTTCTGTACACGACAACTAAAGACCATAACAGTCATTTAATTAGTGTAAGAGTATAATTTAACTAAGGATGTTAGAGTCTACGATTCTAAGACCTTTGGTGGATTAACCAATGATGTTAAATATGCATAGACTGTAAGATCTCTTTACTATTCTGCATAGCCTTCTCACCATTCTACACCTCGCAACCCCGTAAGTTACAAATATATGCTACAGTTGAGGCGAGCATGCACGTAAATGGTAGAGACATAAAACAATTTCAGTGCTTATAGCTGTGTGACTCGTACCATAGAAGCTAGACCCGACAAGGCATATATCTATCATATATATAATTGTTGCGGCTATCACTCGAGACTGGTCGAATTCTACGAGCACTTTTTTAATAACGCACTCTCGTCCGTAAATATCAGTCTTGTATGCAAGACCTTAAACTTCAAGACCAAGACGAGACCGAGACAGTGAGGTACCAAGACCGAGACCGAGACAGTGAAGTACCGAGACCGAGACACTAGGTTCAAGACAGTTCGAGACAGTAAAAGACAAGTGATCCTATATAAAAGGCTGTAAAATACTAATGTGTCAGTTTTCGGGAAAAAGGTTATTTGTAATTTCAATTTAAAACTTGTAATGTATATAGTACCAATTCCTGGGAATAGTTTTTATACTGCCGCAAGATTTTAAGACAGTTAACGTGAAACTTACTGAGATCACTTGTTCGAACAAAACTTTCACAAGACAAGAACAAGACTTTCACTTCAAGACAGTTTCTAAAAATTCGAGACATTACCTCGAGACCGAGACCGAGACAGCAGGCTTCCGAGACCGAGACACTAAAAAACTGTCTCGAGACGTCTCGAGACCATACAACTCTGGTAAATATTATTCCTTAACTCGACCGAACGTACTCAGACTCTGATCAAGGACTTGGTCTTTACTTTGATGCAGGCCTACGCTATGTTAGATTATATATATAGAACATGAATGGGCTGAATTACTAACGCTATACGACTCCGCCAGCTCCGTATCGTTACGAATCACCACTATGCCAGTATAGTATAACCCAATGCGTGAATTCGCCGAGAATGGCTCGGAGCAGAGTACCTGACGATAATATCTCTTTGAACTACGTCGACTCGTACTATATTGAATTGTATCTATAGTCTGTGTTTACTCTATTTCCCGAGGAAAATGGCTTCGCGTGCGTTAAGCGGCCTTGTAAGTAATGTTTGAATTTACTTTTAATTGCTTGCCTGACCTTGAATTTATGTTATATTTTGTGTGAAACTACAGGTCTGCGGATTTGCTTTTTAATCTGTTGCGAATCTTGAATGTAACACTGATGATAAATTCTGTCATCATGTGTGACCTTCATGAGTCAGGGTTATCGATACCATTGAGAATATTTAGCTAAGTGCACGCTTGCCATGATTGTTGAGAAATGCACTGCTTCATTCAAACTCGTCTTTTCTGAATACGCTATAAAGCATGAACGAATACAATTACTTGTCACATTTTTTTAACCAGGAAAAATTGCCGGTTATCAAGGTTTGACATTCAAATTGGCTAAATGATTTGTTTTTTTAACTAAAAATACCAATTAACCATAAATTATCATACAAGATGCTATTATTGCCTTGCTTGTAAGACGTGCGCCACAATGCTGTATAAGAACTTGCTGCCACTCGACTCTAAGAATTGTGCAACATTTTCAAGACTGTGCTTTTGGAAGCAGTAAAAGTCCAAAGTTCATAATTGCAGGTGTATGTCCACAATTTTTAGGGGCTTGGCAAGTTGTAAGAACATGTGTAGCCAGCTGGGTATGTAGGACAAACTTTGGTTTGAATTGTAATTGGCTTGACATAAATGCTTGCCATAAATATCCTGAGTTAATAGCTATACTAAACACTGCAAAACCCATTCAGAGAATTATTCTGCCTGGATAGTGTCTCCATTAGCTAACATTTGCAGTAAACATATGCTTGGAAAGTTTGTTAACCATAACCATAACCAGTTTTTATTGTTTCACCATCATTATACAAATGTAGGTAACAAATTCTCTGTGAACAATGTACATGTACATCATTATTCATTTAGTTATAAACTAGTAGCATCAAAGTGAAAATTAAATTTTTATAAATACCATGTGATGTTACACAGGGTAATAATAAAACAATAATGGAAAACCTTTAAGAGACCGAAATTCAGCTAGTTGTATTCACCTAATTGTGGAGATGAAATTAAGTAGTGGTGGTTGACAAATTTGGTATATTTAGTAAGGTGGCAAAGTTTCTAAACTGAATTGGTGAATTAATATAAAGTGAATAGATCGTAAAGAAATAGGTGCTTCATGTAGAGTGAGTCAATAGGTGCTTACGGAGTCAGTATTTAAATGTTTCCTAGTGGTCTATATTCCGTATTTCATGTGGTAGGCAATTCCAGGCCATGGGACCAGCGTATGCAATCGAGAATTTACGCGTGTTTGTACGAGGAAAAATAGGCCGATAATCATTAACATTTCTAAGACAATATGGATTAGCTAGTTGAAGTGGTTTGAGGTAGTTCAAATAAGCAGAAGGTAGTAATTTATTCATAAACTTATATACAAATTCATTGGCCTGGCATAGCGTTATTTGCGATACTTGCAATATGGGAAGGGAAGAGGTATCTGGTAAGGAGGTTTTCCTAATGATTTTAAATGCTCGATTTTGAAGTACAACTAGTCTATGCAACCGTGAGTGATAGTTTGCCACCCAAATGACATTGCAGTTAGGTTAAGTAGGCATGAATAGGGAAAGTAAAGATTCATGCAAATTGTTTTAGGTATTGGGTACATGATGCATGATATAATCCCAATATTTTAGATTTGTTTGAGGAGATTTTTTAATATGCATGTTCCAAGTAAGGAATTGGTCAACATAAACCCCTAGAAATTTCGTAGATTTTATTGCAGGTAAGGGTGTATCAGCAAGTTTCAATTGCACTTCTATATTGGGGATTTTTTCTGATGTGAGGCAAAGCGTAATTAGTTTTCGCTGTTTTGAGAGTAAGTCCATTTGCAAGAAACCAGTCAAAGCTAAAAAAATCTCTCTGTTTAAGGATGAGATCAGTTGCTCATAGGATGGGCTGGATGCAAGAATGCTAGTATCATTGGAAAACTATAGAAATCTAAGAGTGGGTGAGATATTGGACAAGTCATTAATGAAGAGTAAGAAGAGGAGTGGTCCCAGGATAGATCCTTGTGGGACATAATATTTTATTAACATTTCTGACAAAACTACTCTATTGCAGGAAACATATTGGAATCTGTTACTTAGATAACTTTTGAACTTTTTAGGTTTGAGTTAGGTGACAATAATTTAGTGAGGTTGAAGTTTTGTTTCTTGTGTGTAAAGCCACCAATATTTTTCCTAAATATTAAATAAAAACGAATGTGCAAGGCAATGTGCTTTGACTAAATTTGTATTTACTTTTTTGTGTTCACTAGCAAAGTTTTCGACGACTTTACTCGACGGAACAGGTATGTTTGCTGTTTATATATAGCTAGAATTGGTAAAAGTTAAAGCGTGTTATATTCAACATTAAATGGCATTGTAAATTCGTTCCAGGAATATTGTTCTTCAGTGCCTCTCAGCTTTATCAGACAGTATTGCAGCTACAACTGGGGAATGGCAAGGGTGGAGCAGGTTCAACGGAGTAAAGTTTGAGACTCCAGGGTTTTTCCATGCCTATAGATTCTAGACATTTGTGTTCTATAAATTGTATTAAACTTTTCCAATGTTTTGCATAGATGTGAGCTTTATTCACTGAAAATAAAAAATAACTGACTGAAATAGACCCAAGTCCACAATTGCCCATATGCAACCATTGAGGGAACCATTTTTGTCAAATGATTTAGTAACATAATCATAACCATAACCTCTATTGTTTCCATAAACACAACATAAAAATAAAGACAACATATATCACAACAACAGGGAAAGCAAGGGAAAAGAAAAATTCATGTAATTGGGTACAGATTCAGACACTATACTTGGGTGCTGAGATCAGAGACATCACTAGGGTTGGTGTCAACCGAGTGCGATCACTCAAAAGTGGCATCACCCCGCATGGAACAGTTTAAATTCCTCCCTTGTGGCTACCAGACCGTTGAGCCCATAGCAGGCCCTAATGTTTTTGTACTAATGTTACTCGTAAATCACAATCTTAAAATAATTCAATTTTTTCCTTTCTGTTCCAAGAATGAAATGGCCCACAAACGAAACGCTCTGGTGATAAGAAAATTTTTGCAAACGTTCCTATGACTATTTTTTCAGCACACAACTGACTTTGTATTCTGATATTTAGACATTTCGAGTTTCACAATTCACACACATTCGATATAATGACAGCCATTCGCATCATCTGAAAGTAGTGTTAGTTTCAATATGAAAATCAGGCGGACCATTTACATTACCAAAGCCTCACTCGGAGCACTCGCCCAATGAAACACTCGTGTTGGGTTGAATTTCAGGGGTGAAGAGTGGACGCTGAATTCAAAGTTCAATCCCTGGAGAAGCTATTCTAGTTCCATTATGTCATTCATTCATTTGAACACTTAGCATTGCCTTAAAGGCGAAGTTTTCTGGGCGGGCAGTTGTGCCACAAACTGCTTGTCAATCAAACCTGAACTCATTGAGTGGGGCTATAGTCAAGAAGTGCCATATTCAAGTCCACTGCCGGTCAATTCCTTTCAATTGAAATGCCTGCATGCCTCTGGGCCGTTCTCTGTCTGTCTGTCTCTCTACATACATCTACTTATAATATATATATATATATATATATATATATATATATAAAACCGTGAGCCAAAGCGCAATAAGACTCATACAGGATATCAGCCCATGGACCATTATAGGTGTATAAATACGGCGGTTGCTCAAGATCACTCGGCTCATGGAGCAATCTTGGCGGCTGCCTGTGGTCACTGTTTTTTACGTTTGTTTCTCAGTGAGCTGGTCCGGCTGAGCTATAAGCCTACTATACAAGCGAAGACCACTTTCCAATGAGATATCAAAAGAAATTGCACCTTGAAAATACGTTTCATATGAGTCATCAACCCTATTACGTCAGAAGCTCTTCATAGGATTTGAGTATAAACTGCTGACCTTTGGCAGGACGCATTATTTCTCGTCTGTGATGCACTCCCTGTGCCTGACTTAGTTTCCTTGCCAAACGTAGAGCATTGGTCCACCCAAATTACAAAGAACATTCAAGTATTTTTCATACAGAACTCGGAATAAAACTGTGAGAAGGGTCGCTACTTGTCCTCTGCCAATCCATTCCACAGATGAAGTTGTGGCGGAGGGTCGCGGACAAAAACACCCCCCTCCCACCCGACAAACCCCTCAAACATAAACACCCCAGGACTAACACACACACATCCCAAATTAGGACAAACCCCCCCCCTAAGATTTTTTTACTTTTTTACTTTTATTATAAAAGTGTGTGTCCAATGGCACGAAGACATCCCTCGAAGTTGCGATGTACAACACTGCAGCAAACTTCCCGCATGGGTTTGGTTGCACTTTTCACACGTTTGACGGGAGGCTGTCCACGAGCAGTTTGCAAGATGGCCGTACTGGCTAAAGCTGCGCACACACACACACGAATACAGGCACGAAGGCATATGAGTGGCATATCAAGTACAGGTGTGTAGATGCATATAATTATAAGGACTATGAAGCACGATCATTGTTTCAATTGTTATTTCCAGTGCATTTCCCTCAGCTGTCTACTTGGCCCATTTGAGCCTATTCAGAGAGACTGACCACACCGGTCCATTTGTTTAAGATTGTACCCCAGGCAGATGAGATGCTTTGGAGAGTTCTGATTTGTAGCTAGCAGGCGGTAGGTATTCATTAGACCATGCCTTAAAAACTTGGGCTTTAAGAAGTCTACGTGGAGGCACCCCCTCTAAATGGTGTCACCTGGTGGGGTCTGCAGTCCCTAGGGACACCAATGAGGTCCTGATTTTCTAATTTGTGACACCTTTAATGACAGGTTAACACATAGATAAATATGTTTTTAAACTAGGTACGCAGAGTTACCTTGATTCCTGGTGATGGAATTGGACCAGAAATATCAGCTGCAGTTCAACAAATATTTGCATCTGCAAAGGTGAGCAAGTGTTTCTACATTGCAACCTTCTTATAAGCAATGTTTTCCAGAGTTATATTTATTACTTGTTATAACAAGTTGCATGGTAATGAAGTCTTATTGTTAAGCTATTAAGAAGTTAACAGAATTGCTATTAGGTATGGTTCCCGGACAATTCGGTGTCGGACAGTTTGGCAAGCGGACAATTTGGCGCGCAATTCGGCGATGGACAATTCGGTGCCGCATGAGTTTGTAAGTGTATTTAGATCAGGTATTGGTATGTAGTAACTGGCATTTTTGAAATATTCAGAATGGGAGCGAAGTAGTATTAGCCACATGTCTGGTTATTGTAGAAACTGGTGAACACAACAACCCTAAAATACTGACTTTGAGTAATTGCGATTAAAGAGTTCAGTAACATTAAGACATGAATTTATCAATTTCTACTGCTGTTAGTAAACACTATGTGAGTCAGAAACCGAAATCGATGTAATTTGTAATATTCTTTAGTTTTCTCTACAGTGGAGGACTACTCTACTTAGAAGGTGATACGGTTCCTATGTGTTGACTATGACTCTACAATAGCCAAACGTGTGCTGGATAATAGGGAGAATATTATTTCACTCCCATTCTGAATATTTAAAAAATGTCAGTTACTACTTGCCGATATCTGGTCAAAATACACTGACAAACTCATCCGGCGCCGAATTGTCCAGTCACCATTAGGTATACATATGACACATACAAGGTCATACGTCCATACATACAGTGGAATTAAGTCTGTGATTAATTTTGTTGATTATGGTACATAAGATTTGCTTTGAAATAATGCAGTAGTGAATTTTATAACTGTTGATGAGAGTTTTAAGGAGTTCTGGGACATATTCAGAAATCATATCAATCTAATGACTTCATGTGAAGTTTTGGATAGCCAAGGCAGCCTAAGAAATGATCCTTCTCAAAGTTATCAAGGAACAGACTCAGTTAGAAAAAGCTACTGAAGAAAGGAAAAACATGTTCAAACACACTTTGTTGTAGAAAACTTTGTTGAACTTGGATTTTGGTGGTTTCTGAGGTTAAGAATCAACTTTCATAAACTTTTTATCCATTACATTATTTTGAGAGCTTTCAGGATTGACTAGTTATGATATTTAGTCTTATAATGACCTAACAGCTAGTGCAGTGTTTGTGCATGTATGAGTGTATGTTGATGTGCATACAATGCCATACATGTGTGTAGGTGCATACATAATAGTGTATGTATTTGTACATTTATTTAAGACAGGATCTTAAACAGTTGTTTACTTGCTGGTTTTAGGCACCAGTTGATTGGGAAGTGGTTGATGTGACTCCAGTTCGTGCTATTACCGGAAAATTCCGGATTCCACAGAAGGCTATTGACTCAGTCAACAAGAACCTGATTGGATTAAAAGGTCCACTGATGACACCAATTGGAAAAGGACACCAGTCTCTTAACTTGGCACTCCGAAAGTAGGCATTCAGTTTTGCATATATGGGTTTGAGAAGCATAACTGTGACTCAATTGTCCTACCCTTCAACTGCTAAACTAGGCAGGCAATAGAATTTCGATTTCTCACTAAGCTGCATTGTGCTTCAGTTTATGCAGATCACAGATATTAGCAAATGTAAGCTCATAGGGTATGACTTTTCAGCTGCTGAGAGATCACATGTTGCTGAAGTTGTTGTGATTGAAGCCTTTGGTCTAAATGGAAAATTTTATTATTTTCCTATTTCATGAGCTAAAAACAAACATCCATTGACTTCTATTTTTGTTTTGACTTTCTGGATTTTATGAAAATCCGAAGATCAAAAAGTTTTATGTTGTCTGATGAAAACCATTAAAGACATTGTTTTCCATTATGATTGAGCGTATATCATGCTTTGTTCATTTAGAGAATTCACTCTTTTTGCAAATGTGAGGCCGTGTAAGTCAATTGAGGGCTACGAGACGCCTTTCAAAAATGTAGACCTGGTAACAATTCGAGAGAACACTGAAGGAGAATACAGTGGCATCGAGCATGTTGTGAGTTACATTTTGTTTCTCTTGACTCCCATTTCTTGATGTTCCATGTTATGCTTTTTGATGAATTGCTGTTTTGTACTTGTCTTAACTGCTTTATTGTAAAGCACACAATCTCCACGTGTTGTTGTGAGAATCATTTTATGAGTTCCTGAATTGTCTCTTATCCTTTATGTCCTAATGTACATGTACATCTTATTTGTAATTGTAATTAGTAACTTCTATTGTGCCGGTGTCTAATACACAAGGCATCATCCGATGGCAAAACCAAAACCAAGTGATAAAAATGATGTCAATGGTCAGAAAGAAGATCATCTGTAAGACAGAGAGGCAACCTACGGGAGTGGATTAGCAATTTGAAAGAGTTAAGTTTTGAGTCGAGAATGAAATTACATGAGCGACTGAGCTCAGACACACACACACAGATCATGCTTTGACTTAATAATGGATTACTTTGTTGTAAGGATCTAAGCAGATGTTATAGCATTTCTTTTTATCCTAAAGTGTCAATCTGATGATGGATTGTCATTTGAGGTGTGGTGATAGTGCAATTAAGAATCTCTGATGATTATCTGTTTTTAGATTGTTAAGGGAGTAGTGCAAAGCATCAAACTGATCACGGAAAAGGCTTCTCGTCGTGTTGCTCAGTTTGCTTTTGAATATGCAAAAGCCAACCATCGTCGCCGAATCACAGCCGTACACAAAGCCAACGTCATGTGAGTAAATTCTAACTTCCAAATTATGAAATTATGTCAAATAATAGGTTACCTGGTCATAACTTTGAGACCATTGAATTCGGATAGTGATATTACTAATATCTGAGTTGTTGGTGTATGTAAAGGTGAGTGTGTTTTGTTCAATATTCTTTGGATGCTAAAGAACTGTATATATCATTATCAACAGAGCTTGTGTAATGAAACTGTTTCCCCAAGTGTCTATATGAATCATAAACACTGTGCTGTTGTCTGCAGTAAGGTTAGTGTAAGAAATTTTATGATCATTGGCATAAGAACCTTATTAGATTCGTGTTAAATGCGATTGTCACTTGGTTTTGACAGGCGAATGGCTGATGGCCTCTTTCTTAAATGTTGCCGTGAAGAGGCTGAAAAGTTTAGTGAGATTGAGTTTGAGGAGATGTACTTGGACACACTCTGCCTCAAGGTAACATCAATAATTTCATTACAGTTGATCCTATACGTTTATAGGTGTTGTATGTTTTCTCCAGAGGACGTGTTGTATATGTTTGATGATCGTTGTCTAGAGGAGTATTGATCTTGCAACAATACTTAAGGGGCTTGTGGTTCAGTTTTGGGTAATGGAATTTTCTTTTTTACGAGTTTTGATGAGTTGGGCGATCTCTAATGAGACACATTAAGGTTACCTAATTGCATATGCTATTGACCACAGACAGTTATTGATGAAATGTTTGACCTTGTAATATCAATGAGATTGAAATTTCTAGTTTTGTGATCTCTGAGTCAATTGCGTTTATGGCATGGTTCTTTTATCTTATTATGTTAAATATCTTTTGTCTACAATTATTGTGAATGTCATTTTGGCTGATGCTACATGGGGATTATGATGAATAGCTGAAGGTTTTAGAATAGATTGAGTTTTCTCAGGTGAAGGACACTTGCAATGAATCATGGACGTGACCAGTCTGGTGTGCTGACATGGCTAAAAATGTCTATATAACAGCATTCACAAGTTCAGTTGATAGAGATAGGTTTGGTTGATGTTTGAATCAATAATTTAGCTGATATATGCACGTGCACTTAATTTAAATCAAACTCTGGAGTACTGATTTCATTTAATTGTTTATTTACTAATTACATGTAATGATATCAACCGGGACTTATGTTAATTAATGCTACATGCTAAAAATTGTGAAAGTTGACAATTGGAAGTCCAACCGATTGACACTTTTTAAAATTCTGTTTCTCTGTGACAGATGGTTGAAAACCCTACCCAGTTTGATGTTCTTGTTATGCCTAACCTGTATGGAGACATTCTCAGGTAAATTCTTTAGAGTGAAGTAACATATTTATTTTATTTAAATCACATGTATTTCTAGATCAATCTGTATTGTGCAAGATGTGTGGACTGAATTAAATGAAATTATTAAATGATTTAAATGAATTTCTTGTATTTCAAATTAGTGTATGTCAGAAGCTGGCTCATTTGATATCTTTGGAGTAAATGGTGAATTAGTGCAGTTTGCTTTTGGCTGTATTAGCTGTTGTGTATTTGGACTTTTCGAAGTTGACTGTTTCAGTTAAATACTTAAGCAGAGCAGAGTTGAAACTATTGAACTATATAGTATATAGAGGGATATATATATATATATATATATATATATATATATATATATATATATATATATATATATATATATATATATACTGTTTTGAAATTTTTGATTTGTAAGCATTTTTATTGTCTGTAAACATTCTTATGATATAATATATGTTTTAAAGTAGAAGTTTCTGTTTCTGATTTCGGATATGGATTCTTTTGATGGATGTTATTTGCTACTCTTGTTGTTTCAATAGTTTTGTTTCAATGGTTTTGTTTTTATCACTTCATTGTGTAATAGTGTCCAGACTTTTATATAATTGTTTTTGCATGAATGTCTTTTGGTCAACAGTGATTTATGTGCTGGTCTGATTGGTGGGCTTGGAGTCACTCCTAGTGGCAATATTGGAGAACATGGTGCTATCTTTGAATCTGTAAGTTAGGATTTTTTATGCATTTAAATCAATATTTATGAAAAACATTAGTCCAAGATTTTAAACTTAAATACATATTTGGCTAATTGCAATTTTATTTATGCTATTATATATTTGACTGTTATTTGATAAGTAGCTAGTTTAAGTAATGGTAAGTAATGGTATTTGCTGTAAATGCTTCTGTATATCTGTTTAGATCTGTGAAGTATATCAGAGCACAGCTATGAGTGGCCATAAATGAGACTTGATCTATACAATATGCACTAATGAACACTAACAGTGTTATTAAATGTGTTATCTGTTCCCAGTTGATTACTATTGATAGTTTGTATGTGCTTAATGTTGATATGATCCATAATTGAATTGTTTGCTATCATATGTAGGTCCATGGAACAGCACCTGATATAGCTGGTCAGGACAAGGCAAACCCCACAGCACTTCTACTCAGTGGAGTCATGATGTTGCGTTACATGAAGCTGGAACCATATGCCGATCGCATTGAAAGGGCTTGCTTTGATACGATCAAGGCTGGAAAGGTAACTTAGATAATCAGCTAATGTCCTCAATATTATAATTGTTGGTTTGGATTGTAGTATTAAAAAGAAGAAATTGCCTTTTTTCAAGAATGAGAACTTGCAGAAACAAGAAGAGGTTGAAGTTTTTTTCATTTAAATGGAAATTAGTTTAGCATTTATGAAGAAAGGCTTTGAGAAGATGCTGCAGTAGCATTTCTGAAATTAACAAACTTATTTGACAGAATGGTTTTAAAATACCATTTGAACCGAGACAGAGAAATATCCGACATAACAATGGTTGAAAGCATCACTGGTTGGATGATGCATAAACTGATTGTTAACGTTCAAGTGCTCGAAAGCCAGTATGATGTGGTTTATGTCAGAAGTTATTACAAGGTGAATACACTGAAAACTTTTTTATATATGATGCTGTGTTTGGGAGCCAGATGAAGAACTGCCTTATTCGGCACTAACTTCATGGTATCAGACCTCAAAGGACATTCGTCAGCAGGTCAATATATCCGAGATTCGAAATAAGCAAAAGATATAACTTCAATCTCTATCGACTCAACACATGGAATTGTCCTAAATTTTCCTTTGACACAGGAGAGCCATGTCCTGTTGGAGACAACAATTAATTCACCATGAACCAAAGCCATTGTTAGCTATAAGTGTTCTGAAAATCCATTTGGTGTGATAATTATGGCATCGTGTTAAATAACAGTCATCAGAATATGTCATCGTATTAAATAACAGTCATCAGAATATGTCATTGGTATTCCTCTGTTATTTTCTTTACTTAGAAGAATTGAGCGATCACAGGAGACAATGATGACATCAGGGACTGATATATAATGGCTTTTGAATGGCTGACATTGGTCAGCTGGGTTATTCATTTTGTGATGTGAGGAACTATGATGATAATGTGTAGATGTATGTGGTGTGTTCTGCTGTTTTCAGGTGCTCACAGGTGACCTCGGTGGTCACTCAAAGTGCTCAGAGTACACGAAAGAGATCTGCAATCGCATTCAGGATTTGTAAACAGAAAATTCACCATCCTTCAACTGATTGGCTCCCAATATGATGTCAAAATTTTATAATCAGTCAATAATTATATTTTCTACTTTAGCAATACAGTGTTTGCTGGCAGGGAAAGTGCCATAATAAGATGTGTGAATAATATTTATTGGTTGATAATATCTGTGTGTTCGGAAAGTTTGTGCTTTTATATCGATGTTAAATTCCTTTGAACCACCATTTACTCTGAAAAATTGAGGTTGTTCCTGGTATTTTTTTATGCCACAGAAATTAGTGAAAAGTAGATAAGTTTTTCCCATTTGCCTCTTTACATTATTGGCCAATGACCATGATAGTTATGGTAACACATTGTCACTGGTGATCATGCTGGCGTTACATCTGGTAGCCACCAATTTTCATAGCTACTAACAGTTTTTCCTGATCTGATGACAGTAACTTGTTGCAACAACTGTTCATTTGTAAATTGTGAGCTTGCATTATTAAAGGGCTACTTGCCTTCTTACTTAAAATGTTAACAATAGCATAAAATGATGCAAATGCTAAGCTATTGAACTGCCAAACACTGTTGATTTTGTGAAGGTGACTTCCTTAAGTGTTGCTGTGTTTTAAGTTGAACCTATGTTGTGAAATAGCACTTAAGAAGGAACACATTTTCTTACGGACTTAGTTTATCATTAATCTGAACAGATGGGTGTGTTTTTTCTCAGCTTATTGTTTCAAAATAAAGATTTTTACTGGCAACATTAACATGAGCTGCTGTTGCGGCTGACTATCTGCACCTCAGATTTGCATTTCGGTGTGACCTTGCCCATGTTATGAACTTAATTATTAATAATAGTGATAACTGCTAAGCATAACAGAATGCTTTGTGTTTTGTAGCCATGTAGTGTTTATATTTATCTGCTAGGAAATTTCTTCATAATATATCGCTTTTAACCTTGTTGTTCTGTTGTCAGCATTGTCTTGCCCTGATGTATACAGTTTAGACATTTGACTTTAACACATACTCCTATACCCCAAAATTAATATGTCATGATTACAGTGCTTCTTAAAGAAGTTAAATGATTTTTGAAATGACTGTAATTATTGCCTGTGTGAAGCTGGTAGAACCAATCTTTTTATGGATATGTGCACAATTTACAGACACTGGCTGGATATATAGTGATTTGTCTCCTACCATAACCTAACTAATATTTATTTAGCATTGTGTTGCTATTGTTTTAGCAAAAGAAAAGGTTCTTAATTTATGTTGTGTTACTGTGTTAAGGCAGATGTTGAGATTTAGGAAGACAACATTTCATTGCATGTCGTTTTCTCATATTTGAATTCTGATTGTTAAACGAACGAAGTTTAGATTTGGATCAAAGAAAAGTTAAATCTTAGGTAGCTATGGTTATTCTCAGGTTTGAAGGCAACGATTCTATGATCAAAATCTATGATTTGAGACTAGACTTGCTTAATGCTTTCTTGTTAATTTAGTGTATAAACATGTGAAGCACACAAAAGGTGGAACCGCACTGTCTGCTTTTATCTAGTAGACATTTTGGTTTGAAACTATTACTTTGGTCTACAGGCATATTTTCTTATTTTCAAGCTAGTCATGCTGTGAACATTTTCCTCAGCAAAATGCTCAGCTTTTAATCTTGCCTAAACATGGTTTGGATTCATATTTTTTTAATGTAGACGTTTTTCTGCAAAAAAGGCAGTATATATGTACAAATTATTCCATAGTTCTTATTTGTTTCTCATTCGTGTTTGTCAACACCGTATTTCTTTATCAAATATCATAATATTGATGACTACATACTGTCTTGTATACTCATAAAAATCCAATACTCGGGACAGAAAGTACAAATAAAAATGGAATGAGGATTTTTGGAGCCACATGTAGGAGTGAGGCAAACGTACCAATTTTCACCAATACTCTTTTTAACATCTGTGTTGAAGAATTAATATGAGAGACGATGGAGCGGATGACAGAAGTCTTAATGGTAGGAGGGACATTGACAAAAGCATTTAGAATTGCAGATAATCGAACAATGCTGGCAGCAAGTCATAGGAGATTAAACTAAACATCAAAATGACAAAAATTATCCTGAGGATAAGCAAGAGAAAGGAAACGGCAGAATATATATATATATGTATATATATATATAGAGAGAGTAACTATGGATGTAATGGAACTTGAACAAGTCAGAAAAATCTGTTTCCTAGGAAGTATGATCACAAATGATGTGAAGTGCCATGTAGAAATAGGGTAAAGGATTGCTGTGGGAAATGATAAAAAAGGAATTGATTGGACAAAGATTTAATAAGAATTATTGGAAGAAACTAATAATTAAGTCTGATTTGGAATGTGGCGCTATAAGGATCAGACGCGAGAACCATGGGGAGGCAGACCTCAAAGGTTGGAGGGTTCAAGATGTGGATATGGCAAAGGATAGAGGTCAGCTGGGTGGAATGCAGGACAAATGAAGAGATGCTACAAATGATGAACAAAACAAGATCAAGGGTAAGAATAATTAGAAGCCAACAGACAGACAATGGCTTGACCACATAATGAGGGAACTCTAATTGAGGGAAGAATGAAGGGGAAAGGCAAGAGGAAGAACATGAATGATGTTATTTAACTGGATGATGACGTCAGGTTACAGCAAATTGATCCAGAGAACGTAATGAATGGTGACATTGGACGTATGAATTTGCCTAGGAGGGCAGAGAAACAAAAGAAGATTATGCTGTCTGTTTTTTGTTCTGTTTTTTGTTCTGCTAAGCTAAATAATAGCTAGAATACATTTTATTGCTGGTTTAATTACTTGTAGTGACTGTGTTATTTAAAAGTTTTTTAGCAAGGTTTGGTACACTAGAAAAAGCATTACAAGTGATGTGATCACTTGAGCAAGACAGACTTTTCAAACTAATTTTACCTTTTGTTTTTCATCTTCTGTTATTGAAGAATTTACTTCTGTTGTTTTGATTATTACAGTCTATTTGGCCCAATCAAAAGTATTCTCAAAACTTGTAATTGCATACATTGTTGGATCTGTTTGTATGATTATGGATAATTGTTGGGAGGACAACCAACAACATCGACCATTTGAGTCCAGTTGCTTCCTAGTTTGTCTGAAAGAATCTCAAATACAGCAGCTGTTTCAAAGTGCATACTTGTGATTTTGTTTGGTAGATTTATTATTTGGTGGACATCGAGTTGGAGAGCGATTGTGTAATTCACAAGAAGTTACAGATTACGTAGGCCTTCTCTATGTAAAGTAAGTTTGTTGCAGACCTGTGATGACCTTGCAACAAGATCGGATGTTTTTGATCTTGATTGGAGACAATTTGGTGATGTGCTAGAGGATATTGGGTTTATCATTACTTGCTCACAGATCTCAGATTCATCGATATTTGATATTATGTCCATAGGATTGATGAGTGTTTAGTTGATGTCTTTCCACAATTTGTAAAAAAAACTGCATGAGAATTAGCTTAGTAGTTGGGGTTCGGTTAAAATTTGCTTTTTTACATCTGTAATATACTGTGTTTGTCAATGTCATCGGACTGTGGAGAATAAAAACTTGAATGAAAAAAACTATATCCAGTATCTAAGAGAGATTTTATTTATTTTTGGCTTCTGAATTGTAGGCATTTTTATGGAACCAAACACAAAAGAGTGAAAGGGTGATAGATAGGGCGGAGTTTTGGATAAGTGTGTCCGTGAAAACGAATTACTATTATTAGAGTAATGAATTTGCTTAGGTATCCCATTTCAACTGCTTTGAGCTTCAGTGGATTATGGACAACAGGGTGCAACTTGTAGGAAGGAGGAAGGGAGGGATGAAGGCCTGTGTGGGCAAACCTTAGAGATGCGAGTTCCAGGTTAAACCAGAAATTTACGATGTTGTTTGAGTCATGTTTCAGAGGACCACAGTCACATCGTTTTCTTGTACACTCTTCTCTTATTACAAGTTATTAGTTGTTTCCAATTAAGATTCTCTTATCTGTAGACCTGTGGACGCAGTTTTTTAGATCCGCCGTTAATCGCCACTGAGCCCCGCCCTTTGTGTCTCTGGCACCTCCGCCAGATTTATCGGCTTTCCTTAGCGTCGCATTGAATTGACCGTGCCTGGCAGAGTGGCAAAGTACCCCTTTGCGATGTCAGACGCTTCCGTCCGGTTGGGAAATAACCGGATTTAAGGACAAAAACTGACCTTCCTCTTACAAATCGAGTCTTCAATTTAACTGGATGCTTTTTTCTGCAGTGAGGTGACTGGTCCAATCCGTGCGAACCGTGGATCTCTGCGATTGTTTAGAAGCGTTCGTTCTGCTGGATATCTTGAATGTACTTCTCAGTTTCTACCCTTCACTCCTCAGCTGTTCCCTTTAATTGCTACTTCATTCACTATCTCACACTCCCTTCACAGAGGGATTATTGACGATGTATTTACGGGTAGAAGGTCAATTGAAGGCAACAGAGATACAGAGACAGACACTGTGACAGAGAGAGACCGGCTTTTAGACAATGTGACAAGCACAGAGGTCAGACAGACAGACAGACAGACAGACAGACAGACAGAGAGAGAGATGCGCATGCAAGGGTGTATATTTAGCGAAAATCGGCCTACTATCGTCCGTTCTTTGATGACTGTGTAAAACTAATTTGACCCACGGTCCTTGGATCGTCCTTGGAGTACTCACGTCGGAGACAGCGATCATATAATCTAATGATTATTTCAGTAAATTTACCTGTAGGCGTACCTATATGCGTCTCATTCATCGATAGAACTGCAGGATGCCCGGGTGAGGATCCAAGAAGGAGACTATAATAGAGAGCAGACAATCGCTGGCATCTATCGGTCGTTGGCCCTTTTGAAGGGTGGAGGGTGGCTATGTTGACTTATTCGTTATAAATGGGGCATCCTATCAAAAGGGCGAAAATTAAAAGGGTGCAATCAAAAGGGCGAAAATCGTAAGGGCGAAAGTTCAAAAGAGCGAACGATCAAAAGAGCGACTATCGAAAGGGCGCACGTTTAAAAGGGCGAATGTAAATAAAAGAAAAGAAGGGGGTCAGCTAGCGATCCGCGAGGCAGTAAACATCTTGTAATCCAATACAAACTAGGATTACAAACTAGGATTAAAAAGCACGATTCAGTGCCATATTATTCAGAAAATCGGCCTATGACATCATATTATTAAAAAGCACGATTAAGTGTCATCTTGTAAAGAATGTCAATGTCGGTTATGGTTTAATGCTGGCGTCTGACATAATTTCCTTATTAAGCTTGCAACTCTAGGTATCTTTAGCAATAGGGGCCTACCCGTAAATAGTCCATCTTAGAACGCGAACCATGTTCGGCTATGATTTTTTCAACCGATCAGAGCAATCTTTAAATTCCTTCCTTCCTGCAGGATGATTAGGCTATATCCAGCTACAAATTGTTTCATTTTCAATTCGTTTAAGCTCTGCTCCTTCATGAGGGCTTCATTGGATTTCCAAATTGAAGGATGCTAACACGAAAAAGCTGACTAAACCCGCGATGCCAACCCTCGACGAAGTTATTCGTGTTGGTGCTTTGTAATAATATTAAGCTTAGGCCCAAGTCATAGGCCAGTTTTAAACCACAGGCCCTATGTCACATTTATCAGCTTCTGCATAATATGACACCGAATCGTACTTTTTAATCCTTGTTTGTAATGGATTACAAGATATGTTTACAGCTTCGCTGGCTGACTCGTTATGTTCATTTATTTACATTCGCCCTTATGAACGTGCGCCCTTTTGTTTGTCGCCTTTTTAAACGTGCGCCATTTCGATTGTCACCCTTTTGATCATGCGCTCTTTTGAGCGTTCGCCCTTATAACTTTCACCCTTTTGATTGTGCCCTTTTAATTTTCGTCCTTTTGATAGTAAACAGTTAAATGGTGCTTGGAGTAAGGAACTCTCTTCTGCTGGTGGATTCAATGCGACGGCGGATCACACGTATGGTTCGGTTCGTTCGATGATCGAAAGACCATCTCGGTTTACGGAGCTATCACGTGGTGCTTCTCGCGGATTGGGGTTAGATCGTAGACGACAGAGGTGAATGGAAGAGGGGAGACAACGCTGAAAGGCAGAACTTGGGTAGAAATAAATAAAATAGGAGTATGCGGTGAAAGATGATGATAAATAAAATGGAGGAGGAGGAAGGATCGAGGAGAAGAGAAAGAAGAAGAGGAGGAGGAGGAGAAAGAAGGAGGAGAAGAAGAAGAGGAGGAAAAGGGAGAAGGAGGAGGAGAAGAAGAAGAGGAAGAAGAGGAAAAATAAGGAGGAGGAGGAGGAGGAGGAGGAAGAAGAAGGAGAGGAAGAAGAAGGAGGAGGAGGAGAAGAAGAAGGAGAAGGAGAAGATGATGATGATAACGACGACGACGATGGCGATGATGATGATGACGATGATGATGATGATTATGATGATGGTGAAGAAGATGAAGAAGAAGAAGAAGACTAAGGAGAAGAAAGACCTAGAAGAGGAGACGAGCGGGAAGAATTTGATGATGAAGACGGACAGAATGTGGTGACATACTAGTGCAGTAGGAAGATCAATGTCCAGTGCTCATCTGTAACTGAGATCCGTTGCACTAATGAAAAAGGTGATCATGCGACGACAGGACACAGATGAACAGCCTGCCCCGTCGAATCGCAGGACGACCAAGCGAGGTATCAGCCCACCGACCGATCGACCGGGCCCCCGCTCCGTCTCCAGATCCACTCCATCTCCTCCCCTCCGTCTCCTCCACTGCTCCATCTCCTCCATCTCCACAAGATTTATTGGTTATTCGATCGGAATTGTAATCTGCGCGTATCGATCATCCTCTTACGATAATTCGATTCATACACTCCACGCACGTTCGCTTGTCTCTCAAATGCAGCAGGAAATAATAAGCTTAGGCTATCTATGCAACTATATGCACTGGCAAATCCAGAAGTTGAGCACCGAATTATAAAGAGATTTCTCAGGTTCTGACAATTTCTCAGGACAGTTTTAGGCGTCAGAAGATTTTGAAATCAACCGCAATTGTCATAGGCCTACACCTCAAAGGACACTCCTTTGGGGGACACTAATTACTTTGGGAACACTCCCTTGGGGCACTCCTTCGTGGTGGTGTCGTGTCGCCGATGTTGGTGCACATCTATAGGGCCCATATATATATACATATACATATATATATATACTTATATATATATATATTGTTTGTTGTTACTGTCGGCTACATCAATGCCTTGGATATTTCGTCGTCGTCGTCGTCCCCGCCGCCGTCGTTGTTTTGTGAGCGATAGAAAAATAGGTAGAGAGAAGAAGGAGCAGAGAGAAGGAGGAAGGAAGGGAATGAGTGATGAGAGAGAGAGACAGACAGACAGACAGACAGACAGATGGACAGACAGAAAAAGTTAGAGAGAGAGAGGGGCTTAGTACTCCATCATTCATCATCAGGTGCCAAGTCACATGACATTTTCTTAGACTTAAAATCCTTATCCGTCGTTCCTTTAAATTAGGTTTAGTTCCTCTTCGTCTCTATGCGGACGGTGCATTAACTCTATTCAAATGAGTTTTATTGCAGAACCTATGCACCGTCACCGATCCCCATTAACGTTGCCAGCACTCCTCTGCCTTGGTCCTGAGATTCGTGTTAATGCGCAAAAATTTGGGGGTTAAGGATGGTCGTAATGTGGCTTGACATTTCCCTTCATTAGTCTTATTGCATTACCCAAGGACAGTTAGGACTGCTGCCTGAGAGTCTTGCGCAGCCAGAAGTCGTGGTCGTTGTCGTCATCATCATCATCATCATCGTCGTCGTCGTCGTCGCCGCCGCCGTCGCCGTCGTCGCCGTCGTCGTCATCGTCATCGCCAACAACAACAACGGCAACAGCGACAACAGCGACAACAGCGACAACAGCGACAACAGCGACAACAGCGACAACAGCGACAACAGCGACAACAGCGACAACAGCGACAACAGCGACAACAGCGACAACAGCGACAACAGCGACAACAGCGACAACAGCGACAACAGCGACAACAGCGACAACAGCGACAACAGCGACAACAGCGACAACAGCGACAACAGCGACAACAGCGACAACAGCGACAACAGCGACAACAGCGACAACAGCGACAACAGCGACAACAGCGACAACAGCGACAACAGCGACAACAGCGACAACAGCGACAACAGCGACATCATCGTCATCATCGTCATCATCATCAACAACAACATCGTGATCACCCATCATTATTCGAGGGCATTTTTCACATATATGACCATTGTTCTCCATGCTTTTCTGTCCTGGGCTTGACCCGTGTCATGACGTCTGAGCCGGTGTGTAGTTGTCAGGATACAAATTGGATTTCTGTCATCTTGTTTCTCTATGTCCGAAGTATCTGCACCTATTTCGACCGACCCTCCTCTTGCTTTCAGGCTAGGGTCTGACTCTGATGTTGTGGAATATCAAAGGCAAGGTAGCAGTTTGACATCAGATTTTTCCTTCTCCTAGCCCTGCTCCTCTCCCGAGGAATACCCACTTGGCAGTGGGGGCCAGGTTTACTGTGATGGCGACCTGATCTCGCCATGTATACCACAACTCCGTCAATGGGTAGGCCTGTATCCATTTTTTCCAGGAGGTGGTATCGCCGATGGCAGCCCCACTGAACCCTGGTGGAGTTGTCGCCATTGGTCTGCGACTGCCTATTCGTCAGGGACGACCCTGCTTATTTCGCACCTAACCTTCATACTGACGGGCATTCCACTATCCGCCACGGTTTGCAGCACAGCTCTGCATTCCCAGTGTAAGATCGTCGAATGGATCTTTTTTACTCTTCACTAGGGCTATACCACGATTCTTGCCAGAGCGCACGCGAGCTACGGTATTTGTTACAGACATAATCACACGTTTTAGTGCCAGAAGTCTGGAAGGTCGCGCTAACTGGGAAATCTATAGGAGCTCCACTTCAGAGGTACCCGGTGAAGTCTTCTTGCTCATTTTCTCCTCCTTCTCTTCCTCCTTCTACGCCTCCTCATTCTTCTACTTCCTCTACTCATTTTCCACATTGTCCACCTTCTTCTCGATCCTTCTCTTCCTCCTCCTCCTCCTCCTCCTCCTCCTCCTCCTCCTCCTCCTCCTCCTTCCTCTGCTTGATGCAGCAGGTGCCTGGATGTTGATCATTCTATACATGCTGATATCGGCTTATGCCAATTAATGGCAACTGAAGGGACTAAGACCATGGTTTAGAGACGGATGTAAGAGAGGCAGCCATAGAAGCAGGAAGAAGAAAAGAGACAGAGAGGTATAGTAAAGGAGTGGAAGGCACGCAGGCATGGTCAGGCAGAAGGAGATGGTTTGACAAAGGAAATGACAGGCACAGGTAGTGAGAGGAGAAGAGACAGTGAGAGAAGAGGCTTACAGAGAGGATGGACTAAGAGATAAGGATGGGTTAGGCACTTAGGCTGCTGAAATAAGCAGACATAGAAGAGTTGGTGGGTAAAGAATGTTGATTATGACGAAGAGAGAGAAGGAGGATGGAAGGAGAAGAAGAAGAAGGAGGTGAAGTAATGTGAGGAGGAGACGGCGAAGATCCGAGGAAACCCGAAGAAGACCGAAGACGACGACGATGACGACGACGTCTAAGAGGCGATTGCGTGAACGGCGCAGCGTGATTAGATTTGCAACCAGATTCCGGCGATGTGGCATCTCGTTGCCATGGTCACTGCTGGCACGACACGGCACGTTCGCCATCGTCGACATCAGCAGCAGCAGCAGCCAGGGCTCCGTAAGAGACGACGACAGAGACGTCATCTATTATCCCCGACTTCTAACAGCAACAAACTCACGAAAGTAATTCGACACACATACGCACGCATACCTGCATGCAGACACACGTACATACGCCCACGTACATACACACGTACAATTTATTGCACATATCTTATCTACTAAAAAGACATCAGTATTCACAACAGCTTTGAGAGACCTACAAGCAGAAATAACAATTGCCTATATATATATATATATATATATAGCCTACATGATGATATTACATTAATATATATATATAAGCGCTGGAACATTATACAAACGCCTATTTATATAGACAGAATTATTGTTGTTTGTTTAACGTATAAGGCCTACTCATTCAATCGTTCACCCATTCCTGCATAGCATTGACGTAGTCAACCTCCAAAAATTACTCGTCAAAGTAATTCTGTATCTGTATCAACAGCATATACTGTATATATTCTGTATCAACAGCTTTCAAGTGCTGGTAGAAAAGGCAAGCAGAATTACTAAGGAACTGCACAGATCCAGGGGAGTATCCTCTGTTCAATGTAAGGCCTAAATGAAACCACTATAGGCCACTACTTGATCTGATAGCTCAAAGCTGCCTTTTCGAGGTGCGCATACAAGAAACGATCAATAGCCTTTATCCCGATCAGCTTTGTAAGGTGTGACGAAGATTCCTTAGGTCAGACAAAGTTTAAATGAGGCAGTAGAGTTCGGGTAAGTTCCAATGTACATTCCCCGATTGAAATCACTGAACCAAAATCAAATGTTAAGCTCAATACGCTGGGAATTATTGGCAGCTAATGAAGTACAGCATGCATTAAATCTGAATTTATGGTCAAACTGAAAAGTAAATGGAAACGGTAATCGAATCAATTATACTTAACTGCTGACGCTAACCCAGCCAAATAAGTTGAATTTGAGATGCGTTCAGGCTTACCCGACACACAAACCCCTAAACAATTGTCTACTGCATTGTGGTCATTGTAGTAAGAGGATGCTGGACAGTATGACAACGCAGACAAGTCTGGGCGTCATCAACCTAAGGCGGACTCAAAGCACGGCAGGAGGTCAGAACAGTGGTGCAATGCCAGAAGTGTTCAAAATGTATAGCAAGGTTCGAGAACAGCGCCTTTCTGTAGGTCCTAATGTATACATATGTATGTATGCCTATGTATGCATCAGGCTATTCTTGTAGCGCCCTGTAAGAACCTCTCGAAGGCGAACCTCTCGAATCTATAGATAAGTTGGCAATTCAACGAGGTCGAGTGGGTCAAAGGACAGGGCAGGATATGCACCCATCCAAAAACAGAACTATGCCAGTCAAGCGTATTACCTGGAAATTCCAGAAGAAACTAATGCACATTGGATTAAAATTGTCAGAGGTCGAACTGACAGTAAGGCCAGAATCGTAATCGACCGTCCACTCCACTTATATCTTAAGTACAAACTTAATGGACGAGTGACCACTTTCTCTGTAGATATTAAATCTAAATGATGATATTGATAATAGGCTATAGCTCGATCATAGTCATTTACGAATACATTGGTATTTTAGGCGTTAAAAGACCCGTGCGTGTCAGGAAGATACATGTTTAAGCTTCAGATGAAGAAAGACTTGTTGCCTGTAACCCCTCTCTATACGCTATAGGCCTACTTATATGGAGGTTTTAATGCGCATCCGAATCAAGCTATACTTCATGTGTACTGAGTGCAACAGTAGGTTAGCATATGTCTTTAATAATGTATCTGTTGATGAAGATATTGAACATTATGCAAATGTAATAAATTAATGTATGCATATACTGTATATACACAGATCTCGTTTGAGAGGTGGAAGGACACCCGATGGGAGGGGTGAGAGGGGTAGACAAACGTATAACGTGTGACCTCTCTGTAAAAGGTGAGGGGTACTTGTCCCTTCGACCCCCGGGGATCGCCACCCCTGCATATACATATATATACTATATATATATCTATCGGCAGTAAATGCCAAAAATATGAATGTGTTCACGCACCATTACGGATGACGTATTTCTGCCGTATAATATATATATATATATATATATATATATATATATATACACGAGTGGAAGAACATTGGAAGATGGCAAATCCTTCTGTTCGGTCGTCGTGATTCCTGAGGCAATGAGCTGTGAGCGGCATTTCGTTCAGGATCATCAGTTGCAGCTGATGCTGCTGGAGGCGGAGACGGTCACTGAGCGACCGAAGCAACCAGCTCCTTCAGAGGAGAAGAGGCACAACCCATCCATCCCCTCTCCATCCATCCCTTCTCCATCCTATCCCCTCTCCATCCTGCTTCTTCATTCCTTTCCTCCTTCGCTCCACTCGCATTTCACACGCGCCAGCCACTGTCAGCAAGTGGGAGATATTGACACCCCAAGAAAGAGAGACAGAAGGAGGCGAATAAGAAGAAGGAGAATGGGAGAACGAGAAGGAGGAGGAGGAGGAGGAAGAGAGACCGTGACGGATTAGCGGGAGAGTGGAAGCGACGGAAGTGACCAGTATACGGCCTCAGTTTGAACTCCAATCGAGACGATGACCGACGTCGATTCGTCGTCGGCTGAAACGCACAAAGCCCGTGATGAAACGGCGCTATATAAAGACGATGGAACGGATTCAGTGCAACCATTGAGAGGCATCAGGTAAGTAAGATTTATAAAGTACTTAGAGGCGCTTTTGCATACGATTTGGTAAGTAAGATAACGAACCTTGTAGATCTAATAAATAATATCTTGAATTAGGTAAGTATGATAACGAACTGATTGTATGCCTAACTAATACATGTACCTAGGATCAGATGAGATTGAGGACATACCTATATAGAAGAGGTAATATAATGTGTGCGATGAGTTAGGTGGGATAAAGACTCCGATAACTATACGGTACCGTCGGATTGTCGCATACCTAAACTCAAAGAATGCCGATAAAAGCGCAGCTATTATTATCTCTCTCAGTATCGTCATAATTATTGTAATCAGCTGCGGCAATAGACGATTAACGACATTCTGCGTCAATGGGGTTTAGCACATCTTCAGTTCATTCTGAATCAAAGAAAGATTTTTCAGTAAACAATCTCGTTAATGATTGTGTTTTCTCATGACTTATGAGACAGTAATTCAGCTCTTTATTCGTTAACTTGTTCGTTCAATTAAGGTTTCCGCCTCCCCATCCTCCTCCCCATCCTCCTCCCCATCCTCCTCCCCATCCTCCTCCCCATCCTCCTCCCCATCCTCCTCCCCATCCTCCTCCCCATCCTCCTCCCCATCCTCCTCCCCATCCTCCTCCCCATCCTCCTCCCCGTCCTCCTCCCCATCCTCCTCCCCATCCTCCTCTTCTTCTCTTCCTCTTCTCTTCCTCTTATCATTCCTGAATGTAACTTTCTCATCCATACATCCATGCATCCATCTATGCATCCATGAATCCATGCATGCATCCATCCATCTATCCACGCACCCGATTCAAAACACAGACGCAAACCCTCCCACCTACAACAGTTCTAAATGCCTTTGTAATTTGCTGGTTTCCAACAGGGTTCACCGAGTGGTTCGATGATCAACGGACGTGTCTGGCGTAGAAGCACGACCACTTGCTCGATCGACGATGAACTGATTCATACAGCGAGGTCGTCTCATCGCTTCTGCTGCCATTGACCCATCGTTGCCATAGTAATCTGTGAACGAGCCTTTGTCTCCTGGGACAATGAAACAGGTGCGCTCCTGTCTCAGCCATCCATCTACCATTTCTTTCGTCGGTGCTGCCCTTGCCATGCAGACGATTCTCCGAGGATTGGTCGCCACTCAGCACCACTTCCACCACCAGCAGCAGCAGTATCAGCATCCGCCGGAAGAGTCTGACGATGCCGATGAAGAAACGATGTTCACTGCCACTCCTGCCTGTCCGTTCATCTGCGTCTGTAGCTTTCAACCGAGTCCCTTAACCGGAAGTGTGTCTTTCTCGACGAACTGCTCCTATCGCCAACTAGACGCACTTCCGGCAGACATCTCAGAACGAACGGAAGTCATCGATCTGTCCGGGAATCCGCTTCCGGCCCGCATCCTGTCCACCTTGCGAGATCTCGTCGCCGTTCGAGAACTGTTCGTCGCGAGATGTCGCCTTCATTCCGTTAGCGATCTGACTCCGCTAGACGGCGCTCGCTGGACTTTGACGTCACTCGATGCAAGCGATAACCAAATGACTTATCTGCAGAATCGCAGCTTTGTGAAATTGCCTCTGCTGAGATATCTGCGATTGGCCGACAACAAGATCGAATCGATCCACTTCGAGGCATTCACTGGACTCAGTGACCTCGAGGTCTTAGATCTCAGCGGCAATCGAATTTCTTCGGTTGATGGGCGATGGTTCTGCCACCTTTCCAATCTGACGGTCCTCAATCTAACCCACAACATCGTTCATGTCCTCGTTGACGGAACTTTCCACTGCGCCTCGAACCTCGTCTGTCTCGACCTCGGATCCAATCGAATCGTTAACGTCTACGACTTGGCCTTTGAGGGCCTCGACCGGCTCAGGAGCGTGTCTCTCATCGACAACTCACTGGGAACGGTTCCAGTGGGTGCCATCAGGCGCCTATCGCTCATCGAGGAGTGGGATCTGAGCGGAAATAATTTCGAGGCTGTCCAGACGGATGACTTCCGGGACCTCGACGTGAGAACGCTTCGTCTGAACCGACTGAAGAACCTCAGGCTCGTTCAGCGCCACTCCTTCGTTAATCTGACCCTACTCGAAGACCTTGAACTCGCCGAAAACCCGAAGCTGAGGTACATCGACGGAGAGGCCTTCACTGGAATTGGAAACCTTCGACGCCTCAGCATCCATTGCAACGAACTGGAGACACTGGAAGAAGAGCTGATCTCAAACCTAAAACTCTTAGATTCCATTGACGTACATTCAAACCCTCTGTATTGCGATTGTGTCCTTCAATGGCTCTACGAAATCTCATCAGCCAACAACGCCACGCATAATCTTCCTTCTTCTTCTTCTCCTCCTCCTTCTCCTCTTAGTTCCTCTCCATCCCACCGCTTCCTTCTTCCTCGCCTTTTGAATCCAGATCTATCGACGTGTAGATCACCCTCCACCCTTCGCGGAATGTTCCTGTCCGACCGGACCCTGCTTCGTCTGCCGGTGACCTGTGGTCCTCGCGTCCTTCCCATCTTCGCCCGCGAGGCCACAGTATCTGTCTCTGAATCCGTGAGGCTGCACTGTCGAGCCGTCGGCATCCCACGCCCTAACGTCACGTGGCATCTGCCGGATGCAGTTCGCAAATCTACCGACGACACACAAGTGCGTCACTTCCTACTTTAGCTCACGGATTAATGTAATATGATGTGACATGCTGTCAAGTAGTGTAATGTAAGCAACAAGTATCACTGTTTATTTACTTAACCAACCAAGGTAGGGCCTCAGCGTTTTCCCTCAGAAGTCTAAGAATATGCTTGCAGATGTTAACGGGTATAAGCATCTGGAAAATCATGCACCATCATCAACATCATCAAGAACCGTGCCCCGGAATGCAATTGCGATACAAGGGCGCTATAAATCAGTAGCTAAGATTAGCTTCGTAGCGCAGGGGCCTCCAATATTATGTCGACAATGGATGCGGTATCTTACGATTACAACACGGCGATGAATTACGCACGCGAAAATCGTTGACGTAGGATTATGGTAAAGCTTTTAGTGTATGCTAGGCAGCCGTAACGCTCTCTGTCGGCTATGGCAGGAATTTCTGGTCGAAGAAGAGTCCATAGCAATGGCTTGGCCAGTGTGCTATTAATCAAATTATCTCTGCAGCCTGTATGGTCCGCATGTTCCATCGTCACTCAAGTCTGAGTGGATGACTTATCAGAACTTCAGAAATGGCTAATTCTTTTAATTGATTAGCGTAGACATTAATCAGACAGACCACGAAATGTGTCTGCTTAGAGTGCATCGTGAAGGAGCAATCTGTTCATCATGGGCATCAACGTCACCGATCTCTGACCCTGTTCTTGTTGGACTGGAAACCAAATCAACATCTGTGAAAGGTGGAAAAGCTTTGCGACTTCTTGTGCTAATGGAAAAAGCCACTCTGTAACTGTTTTCCGACATCTGCTAATAAATGCTAAGTTCACGAAGGCAACGAACAGATAGCGCATATGTACACTTCTATACAGCATACGTGTATGTGTCTATGTAGGCATATATATGTATGTATGCATATATATATATATTGTATATATATATTGTATATATATAGTGTATATATATTGTATATATATAGTGTATATATATTGTATATATATATATAGTGTATATATATTGTATATATATATAGTGTATATATATTGTATATATATATATTGTATATATATATAAACGAGAAAAGCGTGTATTACATAATCCATAATTATAAGTCTCATATATTAGGAACAACTTGTAATTGAGCAAACCTGTAAAGTAAAAAGACCAAAATAAAAGCCTATTCATCAATATGCGTCGATGTAAACGGGTACACAAGACCTAGGAACAAAAAAACAAAACTCCTGCAGTTAACTACGAGAAGATTGGCAACGCTTCCTAATGATATATCAAATTGAGGATCCTTGAAATATGCTTCGGTTTAAGAGACTGTAGACTTTATAATAACAATTGAGCGACGTAACAAAGGCCTTAATTCAATCAATCTAAAATTACAAATAAAGGAAATGCCTCACAACTGAAATGACGTAATAATATGCCATCACTCCCGAAATTTAAACTTAAATTAATAAGCTTAACAGTTGAGTTATTGTAATTGAAGTGACGTCACAAATTATGACCTTCATTTTTTAATTAAAAATTAATAATAATGGACCAACGTCACAAATGAAATTGACACAACATGTCATGTCATGTCACATCATCATCGTCGCTTCGCGACGGTTGACTACATGAATGGGAAAGTGATGTCCAATGCTTTCTGTTTCGTACAATGTTCATTAAGCTTGTGCCTCTTAAACCAGTCCACGCCATGACATTGTCAAACCAGCAAATTCTGGGTCTTCCACGACCTCAGCTTCCTTCCACTATACCCAACATTACACTGTTCTCAATACTGTCTTTAGGCTGTCTCACGATGTGCCCGAAGTACCGCAGTTTTCTGGATTTGATGTGGCCCAACAGTTTGCAGTCAACTTTCGCCATTTGATACACTTGTTCGGTGGTTTCGACGCAACAACTGACCTTTATATCTAAATTTCAACTTAACGGCCACTACTGAGTTTTCAGAATTGAAATGACGTTACAAAGGATCTTATTTTCTGAATTTGATTTTAAGATTGCTAATAACAGGCGTGTTTCACAACTGAAATAGATTAACAATTGACCTTTATTCTCTCCCAAATAGATTCAATAGAAGTCAACTTTTTCATAATTGAAGTGACGTAACAAAGGTGTTTATTCTCTAAGTCTAAAATTGCAAATAATAGACGTGTGTCACAATGAGAATGACAAAATAATAAGCAATTGTTTTCTAAATTTAAATTTGGCAACAATTGACTTTTTCTAATTGAAGTAAAGTAGCATAGGCATTTATTCTCAAAATAAAAATAAGGGCCGTCCATAAATGACGTCACGCGCCCGAGGGAGGGGTAACACATTTGTGACGATGTGTGACGAGGAAATGGGGTCAGCGAAATGGGACGTCACACCATCACATCAAATTGCATAATTTTATTAAAAGCTTTCACTTAATTGAACATTGGATTGTTTCAAGTTATTGTTATTAACATTTTTTAAATGTAATGATTCTGCCAGCGCTTTTCATCTTGTGGAATTCATAATGAGTGTAATAATCATACTTTCTCAATTTTTCTTCATTAAATCATTCTACTAGATATAGTTATAAGTATTTCTACAGTTTTAATTAGCTTTCTTGATATTCATAAGAGTATTTACATAGAAAAATCTAGACACCTGGTTTTGGGGGAGGGGCAGAGCTTTGTGACGTCATTTTTGAGGGGTCATGACTTTTGTGACGAGGGGAGGTAGTCAAAAATCGTCAGAAAGTGCGTGATGTAATTTATGGGCGGCCCCATACAGGTATCAGACGTGTTTCACAATCGCCTACCTTCGGACTACCTTTTTGGACAGCCACTAAGACTTGACGCAGCGCACATCAATATGCTAGTGTACCGTGTTTGGCTTTCGATTGGCGCTTCGCTGCTTGGAGATTACGAATACGAGTCGTATAAATCACCATGGATACAAATAAAATAGACTGCTGTTCTCCATTAAGGCTAAGAAGTGCGCGCGACCATACGACCGAACCTCGATAAGTGCTGATTAATTGAGCGCTAATGACTTGCTCAAGGTCCCTGCGTACAAGCAGTAGTAACATCCTCAGGCAGGCTCGATTACCCGGACTGTGTCATCAACGTTGCAGACAAAGCGCTCTATTATATTCGCCTATCGCTGGCCACGATTCGTGTGGAGGTTCAATTGGTCAAGGGAAACGTTGTTGCGCTGGGCTGATTGGAAAGGGTGGCTCCAAGAGACGGGGTGGGGTGGCTGATGCCCAAAGCAGTGCGTAGAAAAGTCGAGTAGGAAAGCGTGTGTGCAATATTATAGTCATGCTGGGCTTTATCTAGAATATAACAAGGATTTATTGGATCCTTTTAACGAAAACATCCAATTATTTCGACGAGCGCATCAGAGGCGACTTCATCAGCCGAGGATGGAGGCTTCATAAAGTGTTTGGGAGGCTTCACAAAAGACTAGGAGGAGGGGAGACGAGGCTATGGCATGGGACACAAAGAGAAGTCAATCAACCGTTGACATTTTAATAACGCTTAGATTATGATCGATGTCCTGGATCGAATACAAACCGGAAAGGGAAAAGATTCGGAAACAGAAACTCCAGACAGGCGGTCAATTTCAAAGCACAATGCCAATGTACCAATGTCATCATTGTAATCAACTATGATTTCAAAATCTTATCAAAAGATTTCCTATTATTAACGCTTGTTATCAGCAGCCTACAAACGTAGGCCTACCTGTGGCCATCAGTTTGATCTATTTGACAAAGAGAGTGTACTGAAAGCGACTGGGAACTTTTAACCAATTTAGTTTGTCGTCGGCTTGGCTAGTGCGACTAAATTTATTTGATATAGCGCGGGTCAATAAGCTGGTCTTCCTGACGTGGCTTTTGTGGGCGCTGAGAAATTTTCGAAGATTTAAATTCCATTTACATTGCACTGAAGTGTTCATAGAGGTCTTGTCATGCTTCATATGAGGCAGTATTTGTGTAACATATATATCACCACCCATATCGCCATTGAATCTATAAGTAAGTAAGTAAGTATATTACTTATTTTCGGTTTTATCAGTGTACATTCGCATTCTGGAATATCGCATGGAATATCGCTAATATCCAAAGAAGTTGCTAATAATTCTGAGAATTCTAATCATTTACAAGTATACTTTAATGGAGGGAGGAACTGGCTCAGCACGTGACTCGAGTTCTATCATAAACATCTTCTCAAAATCACAAGAGTTGCAGCTGAACTTCACCGAGTCGCTTTTTCCCTTGCAGTTTATGTAAGCTTCAATTTAAGGTGAATTAAAATTGGTTTTATACCTAGATATAAACTGTATTGGACAGCTTCATCTAATCTTACGTTACACAGCATCAAATAAAAATAATATATAGATGGCAATTAACAAAATATGACAATCAATGATGCTACGCGTGAAAATTATTCTTTTCTCTACAGTTCACTTTATAAGGGAACCATTTTGATGAATGGAAAGAGGTATTAAATCTAAGGTCTACTGACAACTTCTCTTTTCATCGTAGGACTATCTATATCATCTTCTTACTCATCGTTTATTACACATTCGTTGCCATTTTATTTAACTCGTCCTTTCTGCCTTGTCACACGCTCTTTCGCATTTTACTTGGAAATCGTTTAGCCTTTATTATTGCCGTAGGTTGACCTCGCTGGGACCCTGACCTTGGAGTCAGTGAACTCTGACCACCAGGGCATCTACACGTGCGTGGGAGCCAGTGCAAGAAGGAGCGACTCTCGGACGCTGTCTCTGCGCGTACGGACCCTGTCGACGGTGATCGTCGTTCTGCGGGTCACGTCGAGCTCCGTCACGGTGACGTGGCGAGGGGTCGACCACACGCGCGATCATCTCGTCACCTGCAGCCGCCGACGGCATGACCCAACAGGCGGATCTGACCCCGAGGTCAACTCCACCGCCCACCCGCTTCGATTCGCAGTCAAGCCCTATATGCGCTCGTACACGATCAGCGACCTACTGCCCGACACCGAGTACGACGTCTGCATCAGCGTTCGTCGCCATCACGGGGGCGCCCAGGACTTCCTCCTTCCCTTCAACTGTACGACGGTCACCACCCGAAATAGAGGGTTCGCCGAGTCTGGCCTTCGAAGCCACACGTCGACGGTCATCGGCGGAGGAGTGGCCTGCCTCGTTGGCCTTGGCTGTGTCGTCGGTCTGGCTGCCATCGGAGCACGCAGGTACGACCGGAAGAAGAGACTTCAGCAGCAGCAGCAGGACAGGGGCCGTGGGGGCGCTGGGGCCGGGGTCTGGGGTGCAGAGGGCCGTCTATCGCAACTCTTTCTAACAAGTGTAGACAGCGTGGCGTCGGCGCAGACGTTTGAGAACAAAGGGGCAGCTGCGGCGGCCATCTTTGATGAGGCGGATCTGGAGGAGATTCGAAGCACAGCATCGATGAAGAATCACTCGACCGGAAGATCCAGTGCATGTGGAGAACAGGCCTTCTGAGAAAAGGGAGACGAATGGCTTCTATGGCGCCTTGTATCATTCTAAGTTTAAACGTATCCATCAACACTGGGTCTCTGAAGCGCCATTCTTTTAATCTTCTGCTACTGATTAGATTTATGATCGTATTCGCCGCTGCCTCTGCATGCCTATCTGTCTGTCTGTCTGTCTGTCTGTCTGTCTGTCTGTATAATTGTCTGTCTCTCTCTGTTTGACTGTATGTACATGTATGTATTCTTCTTCTATAAAACACTCTTTAAGATCCTCTAAACACGTCTGTTAGTCAATTCTAAACGAGCGACAAGTTGTACTTGTTGAGTCATACCTCAAAACTTTCAAACAGACAGACAAACAAACAGACGCACGAGCGGAGGGGCAGAAACAGAAAGAAACGGAGGATATTATGTCTATACGTCTTGTGGATGTCGCAGGTATTCTTGTAGCTTTTTTCATTTTCAAATAATTTCTACTTCCTTTTAATATCCATCTGGTCCTATATAGTTCACTGTTCCCTCATTTCGATTCCTCTTTCTTCGTTTATCTTATCCTCCTCTTCCTCCTTTTCCCCCATTCCTTGTCGGCTACTTCCATTTCTTCTCGTTACTCGTACTATTTTGGATGTCATTTGACAGCCCTGCATTTGACATCATCTCCTTATTCTTCGATGTAATTCCTATGGGAATCAACTCATCTACTGTCGTCATCCGCTCTTAATCCAAGCCAAGCTAAACTCGCTGTTGCCAATCAAAGACTTCCCCCAACCCTTTTCTCTCGTCCATCAATCATCGTCACGCGTCCTTCCCCCTCAGCTGCCAATCACACCACCGTCTGTCTGCCTGTCTCAGTCTCTGCCTCTGTCTCTGCCTCTGTCTCTGTCTCTGCCTCTGCCTCTGCCTCTGCCTCTGTCTTTGCCACTTCTCTAAATCTATCCGTTTGTGCGCGTGTCTCTCTGTTTGTGACTGTATCTGTCTGGCAGTGACATAAATTCTTCTTTGCAAATGTTCTGTGGACATTATCTCTCCCGGAGAGACACTTCCAGCTGAGGCGCCATTCGCTAAATAAGGCGCACACACAAATAATTATTTACGCATCTCATGTCTACAGATTCACAATAATATATAGAGGCGCGTTTACAGAAAACGGGGCCCTAGGCGCAAACATTTTGGGGCCCTCCGAATTTATACACTGAGTCTAAGGGGCCGTCTATAAATGACGTCACTCACGCATCCATTGGAGGGGTCATACATCTGTGACGATTTGCGACGAAGGGGAGGGAGTCTGGGATATGTGACGTCACGTCATCCCATAAAATATCGAAATACGCAACTTAATTTATTTTAAAATGTCACTTAATTAAACAGTGAGCCAGCTTCTGGTGGCGAAGAGGCTCAAAACACGCAGCCTTCGCTCTTACCAACATAGCTACAAGTAATCGAGCCGATTGATATTCACATTGACAAAGCATTTAGGAATTAACTGCTACACTTGTCATGTGAATGCTTATAGCTCCAAAAATAGAGAATATAAATTATTATATTTAAAATATTTCAGGTGTAAGTCATGTTATTTTGTATGAAAGTTTTCATTTATTCGGGGGTCCCGCATCGTCCCTCAGATGCTATTGTGTGTGAAATTATTTAATTCATTTGGGGGCCCCTGAGACGTTATTTTGTATTTATGTTTCCATCACTTGGGGCCCCCTGAGTTGTCATTTTGTATGGAGTGTTTCCATTTATTCGGGGGCCCCTCATCGTCCCTGAGATTGTGTGAGATGTTACTTCGTGTGAAATTTTTTCATTCATTTGGGGGCCCCTGAGTTGTTATTTTGTATGAAATGTTTCCATTCATTTGGGCCCTCCCTGGGATGTCATGTTGTATTTAATGTTTTCATTCGTTTGGGGTCTCTGAGATATTACTTTGTATGAAATGTTTTCATTCGTTTGGAGGCCCCCGAGACGTCATTCACATTAACTCACATTTTGTATCTAATGTTTTTATCAGTTGGGGCCCACCTGAGATTTGGGGGCTCTAGGCGCGCGCCTAGTGCGCCTATAGGTAAACGCGCCACTGAATATATATGTATATATATAACATATATATAATGCATAATTATAAGTCTTAATAATCATAAACTATTCCTTTTAAAATACTACAACGCATTGTTATAAATGAAATCACTTGCTTGTTATTTGGATGTGAATGGGTTAATCCCTCTAACAGGAGGGATTGGTTTGGTTTGGTTTCCGTAGGAATCACTCCACGGAGAATCTTTTGCTCAGACATCCATTTGATGTCTTCAGTATCACCACTACTCTATTGGCTGCTCTACCATTGACTCTGTTGACAACTGCATCCTCCTCCTCCTTCAGCCTGTCTTCACTTCCTGTGGGTTGATTTTCCGGTCTCTCGAATGGCTACTATCACTCCTATCTGAACGCACTGACCATGTGGTCCTTGGCACTTCCAGGTCCCTTCAGTTCCCAGCCCCGTTTTGTGTGTTCCCCAAGGACCAAGGTTATGTCCTGAATCTCACGTTATACCTTCCCTATACGGCAGATCTCTTCCTTTCAACATCTCAGGGGCTTCTGCAGCAACTTAAGTGGATGATGTTTCTCTGTCTGTCTGTCTGTCTGTCTCTCTCACTATCTCTCTCTCTCATGATGTATTTTTTTCAATCGTTGTGGCTTGACTGAGTAGGTCTGCTGATGGGGAGCTATGTAGATTCTTAGAATGAATGAATGAATGAATGAATGAATGAATACAGGTAGGTCTAAAGTTCAGAACATTGTGCAAGCCCCGAGGTAGCGATGAATAAGGAATTTTAGTCACTTCATTTAGGTCAGCCTCAGCATAGGATGACTGGTTTCAGTCTTCTCCCTTTCCATTTCTTCTTTAACTGGAACTAAACATAAACTTATTTGCTGTGACAATAGGAATTTCACGATTTCAAGTAGCAGAGTAAGTACATCTAATGTCACCCACTGTCAGATAATTTTGTCTATATAAAACATAATGACCGCATTGATATCTGGATATTAGTCACAATGACTGAGAATATCAAAAGCTACACCAGTGTCTACTCTAACCAATTATGAATTCAGACGTGAATTTAGAAATAAAATAGCATGCTTTATCTCACACCACCAGCATCACACCCACCGCCACCACACATACTACACTACCCCTGCCACCACCACCGCCATCATCATCACACCCACCACCACCACAAATACTACACCACCCCTGCCACCACCGCCACCACCGACGCGTTCACGGTCACCAGCGCCCATCGATCGTCATTATCGTCAAACCGCTGTGATGAAAAGTGAAATAGCGGTGCGTGTGATTGATATTGATTGCAATTGATTGTCATCGGATGCATCGATTGATGTCGTCTTCATTTATCTGAAATTGAAAAGTGAGTGGTCATCAACAGCCATTGGCCATTCGATGAACAGAATGAAAGACCAGTTCATACATATATATATATATATATGATATATATATGTTTATGTATATATAAGATATATATGTAGGCCTGGTATGAGTAGAAGAAATTCCTTGCATCCCTTCTGATCTCTATTAATTCATTCATCCACTACATGAACGAATGAACAGGTGGAAGGATATACTGACTGAAAGACGAAAGGACGAAGAGCGGAAGGACGGAAGAACAGAAGGATGGATGGAAGGACGGAGGAATGGATAAAAGGATGGAAGAACGGATGGAAGGACGGGAAAACGGTTGAACGGAATGACGGAAGGACGTATGGAAGGACGGAAGGACGTATGGAAGGACGGAAGGACGCAAGAACGGATAGAAGGACAGAAGAATAGATGGAAGGATGGAAGGTCGGAAGGACGGATGAGTAGGTGGGGTATACTCTGCCAAAAGCTGTTTCGTGGTCATAGAACAGTCAACTTCCGCTGTTGTCGGCAACTGTGGTCAACGATTTTCAGGCGTAAATTGATCTATGGGACGACTTAACGTACGTCAAGCAACGTCTTTGACTCTCTGTTTCTATAACTGTGTGTTTATTCCTGCTCGTGTCTGCCTGTATATGCTTGCGTGTGTTCGAGCAAACGCTAATACTGATTTACGATCTGTCTGTATCTGTCTATGACTCTGTTGTCTATCTGTCTTCCTAATGTCTTAGTTTGGTTGTGTAGTTCTGGTCTTATTGTACACTCTTTCAAACACGTCAATCCTTCTGCATTGAAGCTCGCTATATATCATCCCACAAATTGGTCTCTTTTAGCAAATTTTGTTCACTACAAACATGTAATTCCTAATGTCGACTGTCTGTCTGTCTGTCTGTCTGTCTGTCTGTCTGTCTGTCTGTCTATTTGCCTGCCTCTTGCTTTTAACGCCGACTATTTGCCGTCTGGCCCGTCTGACCATTAGTCTGCTAACTTGTCCTCTGGAGTCGAGGAGAGCCACCGTCTTCCAACTCCTCCAATCCCATTTGGCTAAAACGAATCCTGCGATCACTGTCCCTTGTAGGTCAGTCAGGAGTCAGTGAGTCAGTCAGTGAGTCAGTCGGTCAGTCGGTCAGTCCGTCAGTCGGTCATTCAGTCATTCAGTCAGTCATTCAGTCAGTCAGTCATTCAGTCATTCAGTCATTCAGTCAGTCAGTCGGTCGGTCGGTCGGTCGGTCAGTCCGTCGGTCGGTCGGTCCGTCAGTCGGTCGGTCGGTCGGTGGGTCGGTCGGTCCGTCAGTCAGTCAGTCAGTCAGTCAGTCAGTCAGTCAGTCAGTCAGTCAGTCAGTCAGTCAGTCTATTCTATTCGCATAACGGACGTCGTTCCATTTCCTGTTCTTCTGCCTACTCCTCCTTCTCTTCCTTCCTCTTCTCCTCCATTCCTCCATCGATCATATTCTTCATCAGCCAACTCCTCCATTCCTCGAGCGGTCTTCCTTCTTCCTTTTCATCCTCTTCCATTCTACTTCTTCTTCCTACACCATTCTATATTAGGGTCTTTACCTCTTCCTCCTAATTCACTTCCCTCTTCTTTATTTTCTTCATCTTCCTCAATTCCTGGTCTGATCCTCCTTTCTCTCTTCCTCCTTCTCCTTCTTCATTCAATCAGTCTCTGTATCGTCATCTTCTGCGATGAGCGACTCAAATGAAACGAGACGAACAGTAATTACCTCTGCACGAAAGCGACAATTAGCCGAACGAGGATCGGATGTTGGATGAGGGAGTGTTCTGGCTCTAGGCAGGACGTACTTAGTACGTCTAAGGACGACGAATTAGCCGACCGATGGCTGAGGCATGAGGGAGGGAGGGATGGACCCCAGGGTGGGAAAGGGGCCCCCGGCCTACCCACAGACCATCCATAGCGATTTAGGCGGATGAGGATTAGGAATGGACTCTGGGGTTCAATGACCGACCTCTGTACATGCGCCGATCTGACGAACACTATGTATATCTGCTGAGATGAGATGTTAAAGACACTGGAACTTACGTATAACTGATAAATCTGTTATGCCATCAGTGCTGCTGTATGTCTGCCTACTGCTAAACGATTCCCTGTCAACATGTGTGCGTGTATGCTAATGTGAGCCTATTACGCATGTGTGTTATGAGCAGCTTGTGTGCTTAATGAGCGATTAGATCGGTGCGAATGTTATGGGTTCGATGCTGGGGAATTTGTGTTAAGTGCCGAGTAAGGATACAGCAAGGGACGAATTATATTATGTATATATGGAGAATGTGTGAGTTTGTGTGAGAGTGGGAAGGAAGGAAGGAAGGAAGGACCGCGAGCACGGAATTATTGCTCAGTGGAGGAATGGAGAAATGGGTGAGTAGCGAAGGTGAAGAGGAAAGAGATGGAGAGATCGACGCAGAGGAAGGATATAAAGATCGATGAATTGAGGGCAGACAAAGAGGAAGAGGCTCGTGGGGGGAACTGAGTGATTGAAAATGGGGAAACGGAAGAAAAATGAACTAAAGAAGGAAAAGCGAGAGGGTTCAGGAAGATAGATAGGGAAGAGAGAAAGAGAGAGAGAGATGGAGAGAGAGAAAGAGAGAAAAAAGGAGAGGGAGAGATAGAGACAGAGATAGAAAGAGAGAAAGAGAAAGAGAGAGGGGAAGAGAGAGCAAGGGGAGAGAGAGAGATAAACAGAGAGAGAGAGATAGAAAGAGAGAAAGGCGAGGTAGGTAGATGGATAGGTAGATAGATAGAGAAAGAAAGAGAGAGAGAGAGTGAGAGAGAGACGGGGAGAAAGAGAAGCCAAAGAATCCGAGAGCTAAGAAGCGTGGTGAATGAAGATGGATGAATAGAAGGATAGACGACGGATGGAAAAAAGGAAGGGTGACTATTTGGGTGAGGGGGATCGATGGATAGATGAGGGTCTCATTTGGTGACAATCAGCATCATTCCTCTCTCTCCCTCTTCGTCCATGCATTATTCTCCTCGCCAGGCAATGCAGCTGCCTCCTCCTCCTCCTCATCAGCATCACCACCACCAACAGCAATAGCGGCATCCGAGGATGCAGACGACAAATGAATTGCTCTGACTCTGCGATTCGTCGTCATTCTTCTTTGGCGCCAATTTTCCTCGGTCATTAGGGTCTCGGCCGACACGGCTTATTAGATTGTCGCTGGCATCAGCTGCTGCTGCTGCCGCTGGCTGACGATGTTGCTGGCACCACAAGCATCGTCGGCAGCTGCAATGCCCATCTATTTGCTAGTGATGCAACCTTACCAACTTCCTGTCACATGTACGATGATGGCGACATCAAGCACTAGTGCATTTGTTGTCCTTCTCATCGTCGTTGTCGTCGTCGTCGTCGTCGTCGTTGTCGTCGTCGCCGTCATCGTCAGCATCATAATCATCGTTACTAACATCATCAGCATCATTTTTCTTATTGTTGTTATCATCATCATCATCGTCATCGCCATCGTCGTCGTCGTCGTCGCCGTCGCCGTCGCCGCCGCCGTCGCCGTCGTCGTCATCATCATCGTCATCATCGCCATCACCATCGCCATCAGCATCATCATCAGCATCATCATCACTGTCATATTCGCCATCATCATCATCGTCGCTGCCGTCGTCATTGCCATCATCACCACTGCCATCTTATTCAGCCTTAAATTCATCGCTGTAACTGTCTCATTCTTCTTGTCCTGCCTCCCTCGTGGTCATTCGGACTCATTCCTACTTCGTTCCTATTTGCCAATATTTCCATTTTACTCGGATTTCTTTCCCCCTCACCTTCTTTCACTACGATTCCCTGTTTCATTCTTTCATTCTCCAACGCTTCTACGCAGGTACAATATGTAGATATGGCTGATGAAAGTGAATTGAGAACGCAAATGATAACAACTAGGATAAGTACAGTGGCAAGGTGTGTTTCAGCGGTGCTATGGAACAGGATACAACTTCGAGGGTGGGGGTGGGTGCAGAGGTGGCGATCGAGGGGGACAAGTCCCCCACCTTTTACAGAGAGGAGACAAGATATACGTGTGTCCCCCACATTTCCTACCCATCTCCTTGAGTGTCCCCCACTTTCAAACGAGATATCCGCCTGTGGGTGGGTGGCAAAAGTGTTGAGATGGAGTGATTTAAATATTAAACTCATCACTTTGTCTTGATATATGAAATATATGTCATAATAAACCAAATGTAATTAAATTAAACAACAAAAACAAATAAAAGCGTATAAAACATGGCCTGTGTACAATAATCATTGATGACCTGAGCAATGCCTCAGCACCCTTATGTAGAAATTGTTGTTGACTCGTTTGAACACATTTGTAGATCACTATTCAGATAATCATATTTCTTGCAATTACATTCCAATACTTCTATATTTTCAGATTTCTTGCAATTAAATTGCAACACTTCGTATATTCATATATTTTCATATGGTATTCATCATGTATGTTCGCATAATTTGCATAATGCCTCGTTATTGGTTGAGTTGATCATTGGAGCAGCGGGCGCTAGATCTACGCTTGGCATACCACGCAATTATCTCATCCTGCGTTGCTGTGATCATCGCCTTCAATGTTCCTCCTCCTTGGCTGATGTTTTCTCTCATCAGAAATTACATTTCCATCCATCAACCGCTTCATCCTTCTTTGAATCACTATATTGAGTTTATCACTTAGCAAAACCGAGGAGCAGAGAAGGAAAGGCGAGTTTGGGTCTCTAGTTATAGACTTATTTGACTCATTGCATAGTAGCAGAGAGAGGGAAACACAAGGAGAATCAAACAGAACTAGAGAGACACTTAAACTCACCCATGCGGCAACACATGATGCACGTTCACATATAGGGTTCACACACAGTGGAACATTTTCACGTAGACGCACACATAGACTCACATATCTGCACACACACAGACACACACGCACACGCACACACATACACACACATACACACACACATACACACACACTGCCCAAACACACAGACACACAAAGACAAGAGTCTAGATTTTCGGATCGCATGCATCACATGTTTTCATTGATGTTAAGATGAAAAAGTCCTAAGGCCATCATCCAAGCAGAAGGAACTTACACTACACATTAGTATTTCCTATCACGCTGTATTGCAATGCATCAATTGCATCATGTACATATATTGCAATGCAGTAATTGCATCATGTACATATATTGCAATGCATCAATTGCATCATGTACATATATTGCAATGCATCAATTGCATCAAGTACATATATTGCAATGCAGTAATTGCATCATGTACATATATTGCAATGCATCAATTGCATCATGTACATATATTGCAATGCAGCAATTGCATCATGTACATATATTGCAATGCATCAATTGCATCATGTACATATATTGCAATGCAGCAATTGCATCATGTACATATATTGCAATGCAGCAATTGCATCATGTACATATATTGCAATGCAGCAATTGCATCATGTACATATATTGCAATGCAGCAATTGCATCATGTACATATATTGCAATGCAGCAATTGCATCATGTACATATATTGCAATGCAGCAATTGCATCATGTACAGTATTGATGACCTGAGCAATGCCTCAGCAGCCTTATGTATATTTTCAGTTTTCTTGCAATTAAATTGCAATAGTTAGTATATTCATGGCCTATATTTTCGTATGGTAGGCCTATTGCAATACTTACACTCTAGGACCTACAAGTCATAGGTGCAAATCAAATATGCTAAGTAACACAGCGCCTCATTGCATCACATAAGCGGTCGTGAGAGAAAGAACTGGCATCTGATTATGATCTAATTGTATGACGTGTGATCTCATTGTATTACGTAGGTAATTGTATGACGTATGATCGAATTGTATGACGCAACGTCTAATTGTATGACGTATGATCTAATATTATGATGTACGTACTAATTATATGAACTAATTCTGTGACGCATGGTCTAATTGTATGACGTATAGTTTAAATGTATGACATATGATCTAATTATAAAGCGTATGATTTAATTGTATGACATATGGTTTAATTGTATGACGCATGTTTTAATGTATGACGCATGATCTAATTGTATGACGTATATTCCAATTGTAATGTATTGGTGGCCGACTAGCCGTGTGTATATTAATTCGTAAATATTCTTATATTTCAGTTTAAAACTGATGTCATGTGACTTAATTGGTTGCATCTTTGTCTCTATATTATTATTATTATTAGTATTAGCAGACATCCCTACACAACAATTATTAATTAATAATAATAATAATAATAATAATTATTATTATTATTATTATTATTATCTAACAAAGAGTATTATATTCGCACACATTCAAACGCTCACAGTACACTGACGCGTGCATATATTTCAATTAGAGCTGACACTGAGAAGCAAAGAGAATGTGGTTATTAAAAGTTAGTGTACAAATGCCTGGCTGTGTAGGGATGTCTGCTAAATAGGTGGCGTATACAATGTATATATACAACGAGGGTGCAACACTTGACATGATCTGTATTTCTACTGGGAATTCTGTGTCCAACAAACCCTCTCTCGTCACTTGTCGATTAGTGATGTATTTGAAAAGAAAGCAAACATTGGAAGAGGAAAAGAGAGCCTTGAAGGCTAAATGGAAAGCGGAATTTTTCATCGTAGAGACAAAAAACTGTTTACTAGAGGTGTGGCAGTTGGCGATGGAATGCCACTGTCTGAAACTTCGAGAACTAAAAAGAAATAGCCTGGTCCTCATCGTAAGCACCAACGTATGTGTGGCAGCCTTCTAGTGGATGAAGTATTTGAAAAATAATTACAAAATTCGATTTATGATCAACGACCAACAATCTGGAGTCTGGAATATGTCTTAAGATCTCCGAGGACATATTTTCTCATGCCTCTCGGCCAATATCCAAGACCAATGCAGCCATTAATTTCGAATATTGCTTTGGTCTTAAATTACATTAACTACACACTTGAGCATACATAGAGTTGAAGATGTAGAAACATATTTATCGTGTTTTTTGGCTATCATTAATTCATTGCATTAATCTAACACCATTTAGCATCACATTTTATCGCATATCGTTTCGCTTTCAAATTGTGTAACAAAATTATGATGTATATTCTAGGAGCCTAATTGTGTGGGTCGAACATGGGTCGAAACGCATCGTTTCATTGCGTTGCGATGGCTGATTTGCGCAACTGCGTCAACGCTCTTACGATGCGTCAGTCGATGTACGCGAATATAAAACGGTTTAATATATTGAGAGTGAGACACGACAGAGTTCAAGCAATAAACCTTCCCTGCAACGGCACCGTGCCTAGCAAACAAATTTCTGGTTGTGCTTCGATTATATCCTACATATGACAGGTAGAACCACACTGAGAAGTGTTGCCATATTTCGATCATTCACAGCGTTGAGTTTCGCAACTTTCCCATGACATCTACACAGGAAGGAACTAAAAAGGTCCAGCCCAAGACCGAGACAATGAGCAGAATGCTTAGCAAGCCAAGTGACTAATAGTCGATAGCTTATATAGCGACTGACTTCGAATTGAGAGTTTCATTAGCAGCATCGGATGGCGGCGCTCCTCGTCGTCCTCCTCCACCTCCTCCTGTCACTATTTCCATTTATCTACCACCATCCTCTCGATTTGAACGCTAATTCATTTCATCAAGAACACCTCCGAAAACAACAGGCACTATTAATATTTTATGTGATACATTTGATGCAGTAAAATTGGATTTGAAAACCCTAAAATGTCAAAAGTTTAGGATTTTTAATTTTTATTACTTTTAGGTAAGAAGCAATAAGTTCTATATTTTATGGCCTTCTTCACTCACTGGATTTGTCGTTAGTAATAACCTACAGTGCACGTGAAGTTCATCATATACCTCTAGGTCGTAATATTTTGCCCAGGGTTTGACTGTGCAGCCGTTAAAAACTTAAAAGGCCTGGAAAAACAACACCTGAAAACGGAAAATTTACTTGAAAGTCCTATATTTTTAAGCCGTAATTGCACTACCTTACGCACATTTGCACAGATGTAACCCCGCGCACAGTTAGATAGGTACAGACAGAAGCAGTGAGCGACAGAGAGGCCTGTGCAAATACTAGAGGCTCCGGATGGTTGCACTGCGGTAGGGGCGTAAAGCATCCTGAAAGAGCAGCCTCAGTAGCAGCAGCAACTGAAGCAGTCTCTTCGAATTATGGTTTGATATCTCGGCTTAGACGTCGCAGCAACACAGAGGGATGTGGAGAGGCGAAGTGGAGAGGGATGTTGAAGAGAGACATGGAGAGGGATGTACGAAGGGGAAGGGATGACGGAAGGGATGACGAAAGGGATGTGGAGGGCGGATGCATCGCTGCGAGCGAGAGGCGATCCGAAGAACCATTTATGCCACAAAGACTCGCATTTAGCCGACGAAATGGAACGACGAAGAAATTGCGCTAAATCACGACGACCAAGCAACAACCAACAGACAGACAGACAGACAGATTGACGGACGGACGAACGAACAGCCGCCCAATCCACACAGCCTTTAAATACATCAGCAAAGCGCAACCGCATCTACGGGCTGAGAGGAAGGGAAAGCGACAGAGATACAATGAGACATACAAACAAAGATGGAGAGAGAGAGACACAGACATACTTATATATATTATATATATACGTATATATTTATTATATATATTATATATATATATAGAGAGAGAGAGAGACCAAAAGTACCGATAGGTGACGCAGAGACAGAGATATAATGGAACCACTAGGTAGAGAAAGGTGACACAAACGTAGAGAAAGAGATACGAGAGAAGAGGATATTTTGTGTGTGTGTATGTGTGTCTGTGTCTGTGTGTTGATTGTGTCTTAAGTCGAGTATGTGCGTGTTGGAGATAGGAAGAGGCAACGAAACGGGATGAGCATCTTTTGGCGTGTGTGGTGGGGTGTGGTAGGGCGTGGTGGGGTGTGGTGTGGTGGGGTGGAGTGGGGTATGGTGCGGTGGGTGCTACGACCGACAGCGATTAGTTGATGCTGTTGAAGCACGATAGATTCGCTTCCTCCTCTCACATCTCCTCATCCTTCTCCTCGTTCTTTTCCACGTCCTTCTGATTCTCCTCCTCATCGCCCTCCATCTTGTCACTCTCCTTCTCCTCCTCCCTACTACTGTGCATCGTCAGCCAGGAACCAGCGTCTCCCATTTCGGCGCCTTAAGGTCTTTCGTGTCGATGTGTACGTAAGATGGAAAAAGCAGCTGATGAGTTTCAACGCAATGACCACAACTTCTTTGCAGCAGCTTTCATCATTAGATACTACGCTTATTATCGGATTTCTTTGCTCGAAAATACGTCTACTATATCTATGAAAAAAATTAGCTATAGAGAAAAGAACATTTTTTATGCAGAACTAAAATTTGAGAACATAGACTTTTGTTCCAAATTATCAAACCAATTTCAATTGTCTCTCCGACGCAGTTAGTGGGAATTAATGGCATATTTAACATTAAACCAATCTTTTTTTCTAAAATATGAACAATATTTTTGTCACAGGTCTGACATTAAATGCAGCGTCTAAGAATGTGTTACTTCCCGTTGCTTTGGACCAGACGAAGTCAAGTAACAAATGACAGAAAACAGTAACATTAACAGCCTGAGTTGGGCTATTAGGCCTACCCTCTTTAATTCTTCAGTATTTACGGTGTTGTCCAGTTTGCTCGATGCCGCATCAGCCGAAGATAAAGCGAAAGCTAAAGTGACGAAAACGAGGCGCTGGTTACCAGTAAAATCATTGTAATTCATGCCATAATAATTTTTTGAAAGTGTCACGACATATTTTAAAGGCGTTTGAAGACGATATGATCAGCAGTGATGAAATTAAATTAATTCTCGATGATGTTGATTAGTATTTCATCACGCAATGAAAGAGAAGATCGGACGCAAATATTTCGGGGCAGCGGAAGGGTCATTAACGAAAGGATAAAAAGAGTTAATCAAACGGGGTTGCGACAAAAACACCCGCGGAGCTTATACGGCCACTCAGTGTTTCGGAATTTTCATAACCCTAAACTGTGTATGCATAGCTGGTCCCGGGCTTGTTCCAGTTGTATTGTATTTGAGCATTTGGAAAGTGCGTCGAGTAGGTTGAACCGTTCAGAAGGACTGTCATGCAGTGCGCAAGGGCCCGCGAGAAGAAATAGGTTTTGAGGAAAGCAAACGGAGAAGAGAGACTGCCAGCTAGAATTTTAGAGTGAATAAAAGGCGAAACTGCGTTCCTCTACAGAGAGGGACCAATTGAAGCAAAGGATCGAGACTGAACCACAGCAGTCCTAGTACGGGAAACCAAGAAGTCTAATCTGTTGGACGAATGAAGCGTGCGGTGGAAGGAAGCTGAAAGTGACCGAAGTAGACCGACCACTCTTCGCTTTACTATACTTTGCCATAACCTAGACATTTTATCATTTGGTGATGGATCGTCTTTTTCAACACCATTCACCTTTTTATGTAACCAAGAATCTTTGAATCCTCATCTTATTTTACAATCACCTCCATCATTTGTAAGCCCTCCTCATAGTAACCAGATCCACCATTAATAATATACTATCGATTTCTTCTATAAATCTATCACACAGTATCTATGATATATAATTGTCAGTCAAAACTATAGTGTGCAGTCACACGCATTAGCAATATGTGCGATTTCCCGAAATCCTAGTCCTAATAAATGTCCTTTGTGGGTAATAACTCCCCATTCCACTTAAACTTTGATTTAGACTGATAATTAACTGATTCATGAATGATTGCAATTGTTCCATTGTAAATGGTAAACCGCGATCAGTTACAGATAGCTCATATGACCACTACAATTCTTTCTATCTCTATCCAGACTATATACGAAATGTTCAAAGCCTCTTCCATCCGACCAGCTCTTAGACGTCCGTTCTTGAGCTTAAGCAGCTGCTTAATTTCTGGTTTCAAAAGCTTGGGTCGGACGAGGTCACGTTAATTTCACTTTTGGGGCTTATTCTCTCCAGTCTCTATAGTGGCTGCGTAGAAGACTTCAATATCCCGGATTCCACGAATATAGGATTAGCGGCTATAGCGCCTGCAAGGAGCAGGGCGGTATGTTGATTCTGGGATCTTTTCGAAACATACATGTATGTAGTCTCGTGATGTTTCTTATGACGGTTGCTGACCGGGCCTATAGTGAGGACAGTAATGGTCTTGTGGTTCGTGCTTAACCGCCGCTGAGAAACACATCTCAGATAAGAACAGTTTAGCCAAGATATTTTTGTCCCTAGTCGTCTGATGGATGAGAGATGAGGTGGATGAGACATATGGTTTGCTCCAACTCTTTCCGCACGTCGGAAATTTATCCACCAAAATTATTATTACTGTGAGACGATTGGTATTTTATTAGACTCCGCTTTTAATTTAAAAAGAACTCATTTTACATAAAACTGAATATTATACTCATTCACCAGGTGAGATGATTACCTTTTATTTCTCGCTTTTATTTATTTGGTTTTCCAAAAAGTTTATTATTGTCTTACACATTCCAACTGGCTCGGAATTTCGTAGTTAGAATTTGTATGAGGGGTTTGGAACGCAAACGATCTAGATTCACAGCTCTGAAAAAGGTAAAATCCTACCAAATTAGGTTGTAGAGTCAGATGTGAACAATCTCGCAGAAGCAGTTATCACAGAGGAGGCTGATTAAGTAGGCCCTATCGGTTGTATAACTATGACAACCTGTTTCTATAAGTCAAGAAGCTATGCATCAAAACATATTCAGTTCCGCAAATATATCCGTATGTTACTTCGTTATCTTATCCCCAGTGTTTTGAATCCAGCGTCGTATAGGCTGCTGCTGCTGTATCCGTTTTTCTGACCCCAAACGGATATTGTGCCGATTGGAAGTCGCCTGGGTACTCGTGGGATCTTCTGCTTATGAGAGAGAGAAAGCCTTCTTCCCTCTGGGTGATAGAAAGCTTCTGTTGTGCAGAATCTACTCAGTCTACTGGTCTATATTTGCGCTGCCATAATTTACTTATTGATAAGCATGATGTCGCAGAAGTCTGGTCTTACACCTACATTAAAAAATGAAGTCTCTTTGTTGATGAGTATGCGTATATCCATATATTATATATTTGCATATATATATATATATTATATATATATATATATATATGATTGTGATCGTGTGTGTGTGTACTCCTATTTGTAATGGCGTTGCTAAAGATGGGATGGCAACGTATTAAATGGTCTGCGTGTGTGTTTGTGTGCGCGTCGTGACTGGCTGGTGGCAAATTGGTTTATAGATATGAGCGCAATTGCGTCTGATTGCATCTGGAGGACAAAGAAGCAGAAAGAGAAGGACGTCTGAGAGGACATGGAAGGTCAAAATGAGGAGGAAGAAGAGGAGGATGACACCGTATGAGAACTAGACGATGAGGCTGCTGCAGTTACAGAAGCAGGAGAAGACAACGACGGTGCCAAAAAGGACGAGGATGAAGAAATCGCGGATGAAGATAAAAACAAATCTTTGTGCCATTTCTAAGTCGAAGAATTTTATCTTATGCAAACGTGGAGACCCGGTTGAATGAAAAAAACGGAATCATAGCAGTAGGCGGAGGAGGAGGAGAAGGAGTAGGAGAAGGAAGAATAGCAGAAAGATCAAGCGAAGGAAAGAGTACTCGGCGGAAGATGGATAAAGACAAGAAATTAGTTATTTGAAGAGAGAGAGAGAGAGAGAGAGAGAGAGAGAGAGAGAGAGAGAGAGAGAGAGAGAGAGAGAGAGAGAGATAAAGAGAGACAGAGACAGAGACAGAGACAGAGAGACAGAGAGAGAGACAGAGAGAGAGAGAGACAGAGAGAGAGAAAGGGAGAGACAGAGAGAGAGAGAGACGACTCAGTTGAGCCAGCAACATTCATGGGCGATGGTAAATAGGCCCTATAGAGAATCAATCATTAGACCCACAGCCTTGCAGTAGAGAATCAGACGATGTCGATGTCGTGATATAAACTCTAACAAACAACGCCGATTGCAGACTAGAACGTTTAGTCGACATCCCTCTCATATTCTGTTCAGAACGATGTCTCCTAATTTAAATGGCGTCTCCATTTTCACAATACACAGCTGACCTAATTGAAAATCGATCCATATTTCGATTGTCCTTTCCTTTCAATTTGGTTTATTGTGTACAGTAATCGCATGTCTCTCTTGAGGAGAGTTCATTTCAACGGAGAACGAAATAATTGACATACGCCCGCAACTTTTCAAGATTATACGGTAGTCTCAGAGGAAGAATATTTGTTCTGGGGCGATCTGTTCTGTAACAAATCCGTTGGGGCAAGAGACTGTTTGAAATAATTCTATATATACACTGGGGAGACTTAATTACAGGAAGAGAGCCTCGTTTTGCGGAACACCAACTACTGCCAGACTCAGCTATAGACACAATTAAGCCTAACGTAGGCCTATAATTGGGTTTCCCAGACTGACTAAGTAATTTCCTGTCATAGCTTTAAGTATAAGTTTTGCATTGAATAGAAAGAGGTGTATTGACCTTAATTAAGAAATAGGTGTATCCCTGTCTCTCCTTCTCCTTTGTCTCTTTGTTCTCTCTGTCTCTCTGTCTCAGGGACGGCATTTTGTACCTTCTCCCCAGGCCCAACCTTGCCTCGCTACGCCACTGGCTCCCTGACCGCGAACTGCGCCAAGCCCATCGATAGATCTATATTCATTAAATAGGGTAAAGTTTCCTATTATGGGCATACCCCTAATATGGGCACCCCCCAGAAAAGTATCCATATAATTGTTTTCGTATTGCCATCTGTCGAACTCCAATAAAACTACAGCGGCAGGTATCATTTACCTGAAATTCAAGTTTGCATGGTCGATGTTTGAATTTTAAGATTAATTATCGTATAATTTATAAATTTCCGTGACAAAATTTAAAAATTGGCGATTTTTTTTCCTCGATTACTTCGAGCATATCTGATGGACGACTTTGAGGTATTTTTTCTGTTTTGGAAATTGTTTTGTTATAACGTTGATAAGTGGTGATAAATGATTCGGATACTACTTGTTTATATAGCTTACTTTGAAGAGTGCTGTGATGTTGGCTTAATATGGGCATTCTGCTGCTGCCTCAATATGAGCACGTGCCCATATTAAGGCAGGAGGTGCCAATATTAAGTCTATTGCTAATTATTTATACAAATCAGCATATTGTAAAGATAAATACGTTTAACAGAATGAAAATAGATGATCTAATCCAAACCTAACTTTTTAGCAACGGTCTAGTGGCCTTTGAATATGCCATCTGCGTTCAACAGGTCGCTTAAATTGTCAATTATAACATGCCTACACACAATATGAATGTTGCACAAAAGTATGTAACAAGAAAGTCTAGTTATAATTTATCTTCAACAAATAAGTCTTAAGGTTGATTTTGAAGAGCAATGCTATTTAAGATTTGCAAGTTAAGCAAATTTGCTTTATAGAGCGCCGACTTTAAT